>JAZKJV010009007.1:600000-971002 GCA_037367405.1 Ottelia alismoides
TCATCACAAAAATAATTCCAAATTAACTTTATGAAAAATTCAATCATGTCATTGACGAGTGTGAATAATAATCATATATCCAACATAATACGTAAATTAGATTTACAATTAATTTTTTATTGTGAATCTCTTTCACAACAACATATATTTTCTATATTTACAATTAAATCTCTCCATCATATTATAAATCATATTTATAATATCCATGGTTATTGTGGATAGTGATATCCACATTGATCAATCATTGATAATTAAATCATATTTAATCATCTTGGATCTCTATTCTCATGTGCCCAAATAACATGAATCACATTGACATTATTCACATCTTTGATTATTAAATTACATTTAATCATCTTAGATAATTACCTTTCATATTATTAATGATAATTAAATCACATTTAATTTCCAATTTTCTCATTGCTCAGGTACATATATCAACAATGAAATTATCCTAAACTCTTTCAAGGACAATGTGCTTTCTCTACGAATACTTGGAGATAAGGACATGGCGATTGCATCGTTTATAGTGACTTGTATATCGAGATCAAATCTCAAATCTAGATCTTGCGGACCTCCCATGGATGTTTGATTAAATCAAAGCCGTAGATCTAATCTTCTCATTGTATTTGAATCACATACATATCAAGGTCCAACGTTTGGACTAAGATGAGATAACTTCTCTATGAGAGGAGTCACTAAAATCCAGATTTGTTTTAGTGCTCCTTCGGAATGGAATTGTCATGGTTATACAATCGTTTATGATTACATCACCCTCAGATATTCCTAATACTTGTACATCCTGCATACTGGAAGACCCAGAATAAACCCGAAGTTTTTGATCTCTTTTCGACTGTCTCCTTCAGGGTTTTATAATTAAGTTTCTCATTTGACTATTGGGAGTTGGTATCGATCATATACTTTTCAAAAGCATATATCATACCCAGGTGTCATATACTTTCCAAAGGCATATATCAAACCTACAAATTCAATCAAGCTTCAAAAGCGACACGACCATGCACGGAAGTTGATTCTTCCAAATATCTCATGAGTGAGCTCATGTCTTCCAGTTCAGTAAATGAACCTGTATGATCCCTTTGAGAGATTGTATTACTCATATACCCTTGTATGCACACTCGTGCGCTGGTGTATAGACCTTAATTAGGTCATACACCTATTGGTATGCCAAATGTACATACTTAGACATATAGTAATACATATGTCTCCGGATAAAGGATGCGTGCCTATATCTAATAGCATACGACATAGGTCTTTGGTTATCTCAATCTCGTTAAGTCAACTCTTTGACCTAACTTATCTAACACCTCCGAATATTTATTCCTATGTAGAGGACCTGCATCAAAAGGTCAGTTAGATATCAATCTTTAGAGAAAGGATTGTCATCTCCTTCTCCGACTGGAGATCATATCTTAATAATCGTTTGACGGTGCTTGATGATTCCTCAATCTAACTCTTTAGATATTCATCCAAGCACGAGCTCTATGATTCAACAATTGAATCAATATCTACATGATCATCAAGATGGCCATGGTACATAATCCTAATTGTACTAAGGGACCTATTATAAAAATTAGTTGTTCTTTATTTCAGATCAGGGAACGATATTTGCAACAACATTTATTGCATAATGGCTCGTCGTGGGCTCACATGTCCAACAGACTTATCAGTAAATTGGAGTAATGCTTTGGATTTGCGAAGTGAACCCAACTCCAACTTCTAATGTTAGAAGAGTGATCGAATATCTGTTATCAAGGAGAGTGTGTACAAATGCTATGTCATCTTTATTACTCACCACATAATGTGCTCCCAAGTCTCTCTTCTTTTTGGGCATCTGTTAGTTCTTGAGGCAATAAGTTGTGGCAACCGATAAGACATGTGTCTTTACACAACTGTTTAGCTTCTTCCTGCTAACCTTATTAGGTGTGCATCACACATTAACGTACTTTTAAAAGGTAGGATTGTCTTCCACATACTCATCAAATTTCACCTTAACCATGATATTATTTCTACAAAATCGAGCCATATCAGGATCATCTTTTTGAATCTTTTTAACAATGTGCTTTACTGCCGATAGAGCACATGGGAAAGGGATTGAACAAGCTGGGAGATGAAGATCTTGAATCATAAATCGAAACTTGCTTCTTTTTATTTCTAGAATCAAGGTTCTTCATACATGAATCTTTTACATTTAACTTGGAATTTAAAATAGAACTGTCTACTAAAGGATGGGGAATGCGTGTCGTAGGTATAACCTCCTCAAACAAAGGTGTAAGGTCCTTTGTACACTCTGAATCTGCTCCATGATACCAGTGGATTCTCGTACTCCTTCTCTCTCTGCCATTAGTCCTCTTTGGTTGAAGGGGTTGTTGCTGATACCTACTTCCTTATAATCTGAAATCTCCTTAGGTAGAGCCCCGGAAATGACCCTATCCATGTCCCTTGCCCGATCATGTACTACCACGATCCTTCCACTCATGAGTGACATATGGTTAACACAAACAAACGGAAGAATCTCATGTTCATATCTAGGGGAGTCTGAGTAATATAACCGACCATACTTATGATGTTGCTAAGGTTGATTCAGGCTATTGGGATTAGCCTGAACTTGGGCTGGAATGGATGTAGATAGTGTAGACTGCTCATCATGTAAACAAGATAAATGGTTGAGGTCAACCCACAAATCATGCACAAATCATGTATTTCATTCCTGTAGGAACATAAGTCCTTTAGAATCTGTTGTTGAAAATAGGTGGATCCTGATGAAGGTAACTGCTGCTGTGAAGAAGAAGAAGGAAAATGCGAAGACTAGCCCTGATGGCCCTAGTACTGCTGATGATGTTGGGGATGCTGAACATGTGGGTCTTGATGGCCCGATTGGTACATCTACTGGCAAACGTACAACTACTGCTGCTTCGGCAGTTGGGAGTGGTAGGCTCCAAAGCTCTGTTGTGATGGAAGAGGTGTATGTGTGAATGATGTATTGTAATAAGTAGGGGGACACTGGTAAACTTGGGGATCCCCCAAACTTCCCTTCCAGGTAGTGTCATGGGTATACCACACACCATCCACTTCCCACACTTGGGAAGGCTCCTCTGTTACTATCTCTATTGATAGTGTTTGTTGCTAATAAGAGTGAGTAAGAGTCTGGTCCTCTACTCACGGTTGTGGTGGCCCTGACATCAGTTATTCTTGTACATGATGTACTCAATAAACAAGAACAACAGATGAAGTCATGACATGTATCTTCATCTTAGATACCCTATATGTCAGCTCTCCCATCCGCTTCAGCAATTTGGATAAGTTGTTTTCCAACTCATCCATCCTCTTGTCGATCTTCTCTACAACTGTCAACTTATCTACTATGATTCCCATGCTGGGTATCAGATCCTCGGAGAGATCGACTACATTCTTACCCCCTTTTGATAAGAATGATGGGGGGGTCTCTATAACAGCTTTGCTAGTGGTTTGTTCTCTACTCGTCTTGGCCATCCTCTCGAACACCTTCCATATGGTGTCCACACCATGCGAAGCATAGCTGCCTCGACAAGCAACACTAATAAAACCATGCACCTCAGGGTTAAGACCATTCACAGAAAGGTTCATTCAGCAATTAGGAGAAACTCATGATGCAAGAATTCATCAAGTCGGTCTACTCAAAGGGTAGAGCTTCTTCAAGAAAAGGTCCTTGAACTGCGTATTGGTAGTTACAACTATCCCCAAGTTTTTCATCCAATAATCCACCTTATATTTCAATGCAAAAGGTAGAGCTTTGAGTCTAATATAGTCATGGCTAACCCTGTGATGTCTAAGGATAGTACAAACTAACTCAAAGTCTCTAAGTAATGCGTATGGATCCTCGTATGCATTCCCGTTAAAGTGCGACAATAGATTCAAAAACTACGTCTTCAATTCATATTCAACTTCTAGTTCCACTGGACTGAAGCAATTGGTCATCTGATAATGTCCAGGATTTTACATCGCATCCATAGGTGCATCCACCCCTAGGTTAAGCTGGCCTATCTGTGCTCTCAAAAAATCTGCATTCCACTATGAAACTGCTAATCTACCTAAGACCATCTGCAATGGGTCTTCATGCTCTTCTTCCTCCATATTTTGTCTCTTGAGGCATCTTAACCAAATCTTCTAAACCTTCATCAACAAGAGGATTCAAATGAGATTGTGATGAAGATATTGAAATCATGTCGATCTCACTAAGGCAATGACCTTCCTCGGTGAGAAGAGAAGAGAGAAAGGGTTAGGTTGGAATATAACCACTTCCTAAGAAGGATTCATGAAATCCCAAATGGAGCAAGGGTTATTTCGAATCCATGAAGGTCCTGAAGAATAAGGTGGTTGGACCTCGGAAGACGTGATGTTTGGACAGTTCCATGATAAGTTCATAAAATTCAAACAAAAATCCAACCAACTATCCATCTTCGATTTCAAGAGAGTGTAGAAAAGTGAGCAAGATAGATTCAAAAGAAACCTAGAACTACGTTGCACTTGAATACACAGAATCAACTCACATAAATCAAACACAAGGAAAACCATTCAAATATTTTCACCAACTCAACACATGAGGGCATAAGAGGTCGACCTAGTTTATATTGTCGGTTTTAAGTTGGTGATTCAAACAATCTTTACAAAAAATTATGCACAGGGAGTCTCCTACTACACCTAGTTGAAGTCTTATAAGCCCTCAAACAATGGATGATCTTCCTGTGCTGCCATGTTCAATATCACACTCTAAAAGGAACTTATAAGCGCATGCAACTAAAATGTATTTCTAAAATTGAAGGCAACCACTTGTAGCTCCCAAAGTCCGTGAGAATCGGACCTGAAGACGTAGGGTGGAAGTCAAGGAATTTGGGCTCTAATCTAGGGATCCATCCTCACCCACTCTGTCTAGGGGTAAGTACCTGTGTCCAATGAGGATGTTAATTATGGCCAATGAGGGGTAATACAAGGTTGCTTTTATTCCAAGTTAATTATGGCCAACTTGCATAATTCAATCCCAATTTTTAAGAGTTAGGTTATCACTAGATTAAGGTGACCACACGAAAAACATGCCTAATGTTCCTTTTCCTGAAGTTTGTAAAAATCGAGAGAGAAGACAGAAAATGAATGCATGAGAAAATCAATGATTCATGCAGTTGTTTAGAAATACTCACAGTGATTCCCAGGAATCTCTATGTGGATGATAGACTGAATATTTAAATCTAACTATATGATGAAGTTGAAAAACCACACCTAAACATGAGTTCTAAACAGAACGTATTATGGTGCGTCTTTGAATAAATATCTAAGATGTAAGTGAATCTTATGAGAAAAAAGTGTAGACTAAAGAAGGGTACACTGCAATATGACCTAAATTTGACTATCTGAATCGGAGTGCCTTTCCTAATTCACGTCACTCAAGTCGAGAACCACTCTTGACACAAACACACAAATAAAAAAATACATAGAGGCCTTTGTTTACAAACACGAGAACTCAAATGAGGACTATTGTAAATAGGGTAATTAGGCTACAATAATTAGAAATAATTTTACAACACAAATAACTACTTAATTAAGCAAAAATCTCTCCTCAAATAATTGGTAAGTGGTCTCTACAGCTAAAGCTCCAACCTCTTAGCTTCCATGTCCCTTCACTTCATCAGCTCTACGGACTCTACTACAAAACAATAATATTATTAAAAAATTATTAGGAAAGATCAAGTTAATTAAATAGATGAACGACATATAGACAAACATGAAAAAACAACAAATAAAACAACACAAACACTTAAACTAAAATGCACTAAAAACCACTAAAAATAAATATCTAAATATAAAATAAATCAAATAACAGGTCGTGTCCTCGATAACAGTTCCATTTGATGAATCGTTAAGCAACAGTATTAATTAATTACTATTGTAGTATGGTCAATTAACAATCAATCAAAACCAATCAAATGTCTCATTGAAGAGGACTTGGTTTTAATTTATACCTGAGCAACAATAGGATTCAACATAAGGACACGAGAAACTAATCAATAGTCTAGGTTTTAAATATTTTTTTTAAACAATTAAATAGTGATTTAGGTCAAGCAAATGCACTACAGAGAGAATGCATGGATTTTCATGACATTTTATGCATTTACATTACATGGACAATCTATGTTGCAAAATGAAAATACAATAGATGCACAAACAAACAATAATTCTCCTAATTATATGATTAAATAACTTATGAATTTAGTAAACTTTTAATCAAAATCAAGACAATCAATGATTTACTCAATCTATAAATAATTCAATTTTAGAGTCAATGATTACGCTTATCATGCAAGTTAATATCTTTAAATTTTAGGGCAAATTAAGTTTTCAATCAGTGAATTGAGTTCACCAAATTAAAGAGGGTGAAAAGATCATTCAAACAACACCGATTTCATTAAAAATGGACCAATGGTCCACAAGATATTAAAGAAATGACATAAGGGCATAATTGCAATAAAATTTAATTAAAAATTCAACTTTTTTAATACAAAAGGGTTCAAAATAGGACTAGAATGCAATTACAGAAAGCCGCTAGGATATAAGTATCAAAATCCCAAGCACTAAGGGGCTTATCTGCAAATTGAAGTAATCAGAGGGGTGCTCTTGCAAATTGTCTACCTCATGTGTGTGTCGCGCTAATAAATCCCATATTTATCATCTTAATTCACAAATATTATCTCTCTCGTTTAAGTTAATCACAAGATTCATTGACTAATTAACATTAATTACCAATTTATGTGTTTCTTATAATTAACATTATTTAATATATATGAATATAACCCAATTATGGTGTAATATTTTTTGTATTTATTTCTTATTAAAAATAAAATAAAAATTAGAATATCATTGTATATAAATAAATTAACATAAAAGAAAATAAAAAGAAAAAAATAAAATAAAAATCAAAAGAAATTGTTTTATATTGTTTTAATTAGCATTAATTTTTTATCTATGTATAGATGACCTCTGATCTCTTTGAATCCTAAATGAGATCTACAACTTTTATGTTCATGACTTTTTCTGATTCATCTCCTAAATATTTCTTTTTTATTTTATATTATTTTCTCCCATTTCCTAATTATTCTATTGGGCTACGTGGTGCCTTCAGAATGTACCACATGGCCCGTCCTAGTTTCGCCACATTTTCTCCTTTCACGTCATCCGATCCTTCTACCTCAGGCGCATCTCAGACGCCCGTTAGTGCCTCATTTTCCATTGGATCATTGATGAATATGTGACTCATCACTCTAAAAGTTGAAAATAGAGCTTTGTTCCCGAGTAATTAGATGCATTTCATCACCTATATTACATAATTAGCATTCATGCATGTATAGACAACATCTGCATTTTAGCATCCACATCTGTGTTAAATAAGAAGCCAAATTCACTTGTAAAGATCACCTATTTGTATATATTTTATACTAACTCCAAATTCCATAAACTCAACTCTATAGTATATATATTACTAACACTACTATAAGAAAACATACCAAAAAAATGCTAACTTGTAAAATTGACCCATAAAACCCGAGTCCAAGTGTGAGACCATGCACCTTAAAATGCACATATCTCTCTCATACAACCTCCAATTTAGGTCTCTAACTTTTAAAATAATATACATTCAGAGACCTTCAAAACAAGACTAATTTCATTGAAATCGGAGCTCGTATGCAAAACTTGGGTTTTGGGCCCACATTGTATATTGTATGTATTTGTATTTGTACCCATGTATTTTATCACTTCATTTGACCTCGTTTTCATTTTTGGACAGGATGAAACTTCTATATCTCATCGAGATCTACAACTTTCAAGTTCTGAGTTTTTCCAAATTCGGCCATCTCCCCCCTCTTATTTCTTTTTCTTCCTCACAATAATATGATTGGGCCACGTGGCGCCTTCTAGTTGCGTCACGTAGCCCATCTAACCACGTGCCACGTAGCCCATCTTTTGCAGTCGTTAGATTTCCTCCACGAGCTTCCTTCGTAGCCATTCATTTCCGCTCCAATCACAGCCCTTGGATCAGATCTCAGATTGCATCTGAGCCGCCCGCTAGCGCCCTCACCTCCTTCCTCCACGTGGCGCACTCCATCACCGCCCGATCATCTCTTTCACGTTAAGATCCCAACCGATCATCCCGCTTCAAATCTTGGACCTTTGATCATGCTCCAGATTTAATCACCGTCGTCTGCTTCTGCCCGCACCACATCCCGCCACGTGGCACGTCCATCGCCCTACGATCGCATCCACCTGATTCAATCATATCCCCTCTTCATCGCCTAGACTTCAGTTGTTGGATGATGAGATCCAACGGTAGAGGACTCGTTTCCTAGCTTCGAAAACTCTCGACCATGTCGCTCCACCTCGCCAACTCGTCATCCCCTTTTCATTTTCCCTGCTTCGTCAGCCACCATCTCCACTCGATAATCGCCCGACGAGGGAGCCCATACTCCCCTCATCCTCGCCAGCGGCTACTCTCGCCATGAATCCCTCTATCTCGCTCCATAATCTCCACATAAACCTAACCCTCTATCACCGGGACCCCAAACTCCAACTATAAATACGCCGCCTCCGGCCATCGTCATCCCTATCTGCCCTTGCACGAGAAACCCTAGAGCTCCATTCCACCAATCTGTGACAGGGATTAGGCTTGAAAACGAGCGACGCCAGCGGTTCTTCTCCGGTGAGATCCATGGTGAATCTTCACTGTGCAGCAGCTCCACCATCGAGCTGCTCGAGCTCGGGCACCTGCCGACCCTAGAACGACGACTGACGGCTCCATTTTGAGCTCCAATTCCCAGGTAGAATCATCCATCTTCTTCTCCGATCTTCACCTTCTTCCCCTTCGATCTTCTCCTAATTTATTAGGCTTCTCCGCTCGACATAACCTTCCACTGACCATCGCTCAAGCTCTGCATCGGAGCTGCCATCTTCGCGCACCCCTCCATTCATCTCCACGACCTCTCGAGATCAGCGATCACTCCGACCACTGCTCCGTCGATCACGGTAGAGGAACACCTTGGACCGTTCCCCATTTCGCTCCGCAAGGCCTCGACCACCCCCCCCACTTCACGCACGCCTCGGCTACATTTCTAACATTGCAGGAGCTTCCTTCGTCACTGGTCGGAGATTTTTCGAGTTCCTTCATCTCCAACATACAGTCCACGCCTGCCTCTTCCAGGACCACCGGCTGCTCCGCCAAGCTTCGACGAATCCTTGAGGATCTGACGGTCCATCTTCGACCACTTCTTCAGCTCCAAGCCTCTTCCCCGCGCCTTAGGCTCGGAGCATCCGAGCCTCATCCCAAGCTACGATGAAGCACGTCCGAGCCTACAGAAGACCCGAAGCAGATCCGAGCCACCGATGCTTCTGGAGCCTAGATCTCACGTGGTCATCACATGAGGTTTAGGTAATTTACATCGAGGCCCCTACAAGTTTGGGGAATTACACTTCAGTCCCTACTAGGCAATATCACGTGCGGTGCACGTGGTCCAGTGGAGAAATTGCACGCATATCCTCTGCATTATAGGTCATTGCATTTTAGTCCCTGTAAGAATGTTTCTGATTTAATCAATTTTATTTCTATTTACATTTACACCCCTATGTTTACACGTTTATTTAGGCACTCATTTAGCATCATTTTATAATTCCAAAAAATGATGTTGTAGAGAAACTTGTGCTCTATCATTGTGAAGATTTGTTACATTTTTGAGAGCTTTAAGGAATTTAATATAATTCTTTTTGTGAAAATTTGCATAGTTTGCCACTGTGTGCCTTTATTTGCATATTAAATAATTTGTTGCTCCAAAAATCTCAAAAAAATCACAATAGATCTAGTTTAAGTAGTTCTACTTTATGCCCAAAATCACATCATTTGCACGCATAACGAGACCTTAATAAATTAATTGGTGTTTTGCTTAACTTATTTTTAATAGGTCCAAAGTTCATCATTTTTTAGGTTTAATAATTTTCCTGGATTCATATCACATAGAGGTATCTAGGTTAATTTCTGTATTTGAAATGATTTAATTTGGTGCAAGAATCACCCTGCATTCATTTTTAATTCATATTTAATTCATATAGAGTCGAATAATTCCAAAAAAATGCAGTAGCTTAATTTCATTGCATTTCATATTCTGGCTAAGTTTCATCATTTTTGAACTTCATTTGACTATACTTTGTGTTTTAACCCTTGAATTTGGCTTGAATTGCATCGTATTTTTCTTACTTGCATAAAAAATACAAAAAAAACTCCTGAAAACCTAATATCAGAATTGACTTCAAATTAATGTAAGGAAAAAGTTGCCTCCCTGAGTTCGACCTTGAGCTTGCCCAAGTAAAATAAAAAAAAATTACCGCTTGCATTTAATTTGACATTAATCAAAGTGGTTTTTATTAATCCATTTTGCCCAACTACAACGAACACACAATAAATTTAATCGTTAATTCGGTTGAATTAAGTAGGGTAAACCGCGGGCTCTTCAAATGGTGCCGTTGTCGAGGAGGCACGGCTTAGGTTAACTTTTAGAAAATTTGGATTTTAGGTTTTCCATCCCCGGGTAATCTGATTCCCGATTTTGTTCTTGTGAATATTTTCCTGTCCAATTTTATTTGTTTATTTTTGTGTCATCCTTTATCTGACCATCATTTATTTTCGTGCGAGGAATACGAGGAGTCGAAGGTGCTTCACCAAGCGAGCCAAGGAACCTGCAGTAAAATAAATTGAGTGGTTTTTGAGAGGACTTGTAATTTTTTTGCGGTTCCCGTTTGGGTTCTCGTGCGTGTAAGTAATAATAAAACGAGTCCCCGCATACTGTGTGGTTGCTTAACGTAGGATAGGATCTGCACTTGCGGCTCTTAGAGCTCTCTTAGGACTGTTTGTGCTCGTAATATTTAGGACCACACTTCACTATTAAAAGACGCACTTAGAACACAGAACTTAGCCAAATTTAACTTGTTCTTCACTCGCTAATAGAACTGCTTGTCTAGGAGCGGCTTTTCATCGCTTACATTTCATATAGTGTAAAATTTTAATTCAATATTGCATCCCGTATTGTAGAGAGTTGGAGGCACTGTAATTCTTCTTACTCAAGCATTGATCATCATTTTCTCGATCGCATCAGCTTTTTCCGATTCTCTCTCTCGGTTTTTCTAACCTAGAATAAAGGAATTGGGACTGGATGATAGACCTGATTGCTTATGTGGATTAATTCAGTAACAACTAATCTCTCAAATCGGGATTGCTAATTGAATTGGACCAAAAAAATTGACTAAAATTAACCCTTGTTTGTGGGAGAGCAACCCCGACCTTGATTTCAGGCTGAGTGAGGTTACAAAGTGTGTGCACACCCTAAAGCAGAGCCCAAATCCCCGCCTTCCATATCGCGTACCCTGATCCGAGCAAATATCACAGGCTGAACTATGGGTTCAACTGACCAGTGCCAAGTAGCCTCCGCCTACTCCGGTAGGTTTATAGGGGTGAAATTGCAGTGCACCGTGACAAGTTTCTTGTAGCCTCCGCCTGCTCCGGCAGGTAGATAGAAGTGAAGTTAAAGCCTTTTCAGCCTCCGCCTAATTTAGTAGGTAGATAGGGGCAGGTCCTTGAACTCTCAGCTAGGGATAGGAGCAAAGGAAGGAAGGGCGTTGGTATCTTAGGCGACATGTTACATAGGGGAGACGCATCCGGCTTTGAGACGACTCCCCTATAGGCCGCGTAACTCTTGCTATTTGTCTGAAAAATCACACTTAAAATCAACCAGACTAATCAGACTCAGTTTCGGTCCTTCACTGTGTTGAGTGTGAAAATCAAGGTTTGTGATTCATTTGCTTGCTTCAGGTAGGAGTAAAATCCTATCTTTACACACTTATACTCCCGACTCTTCTTTCTGCCATCAAGATGACTGACTGGGGGGATATCTACTCACGCTTCGCAAATCTCTCCTTGAACCCCTCACACAGCTCGTTGTCATCGGCCCAAGCGCAACTTGGGCCAACTCGAGCTCATGACCCTCTTGAGTTCGGGATCCATCACTCTCAGGATGGTTACCCTCAAACCATCCCTTTTCTCTCCTCTCATCTCATCAAGGAAAACCATTGCCTCGGTGAGAATGTCTTCATTAGTACGTTCTCTATCTTAGACCAAATTCTTTACCTAGGAGAAGAGGACGAACCAGAAACCAAGATGCTGAAGAAACATCCAGACGAAGAGGAACACCGAGATGATCCTATGCACTAAGTCCTTGCCCGATTAGCTAGAGCCGAATAGCTGAATGCAGATCTAATGGCTAGGATGGGACAGGTGATCGAGGTGGGAGGAATTGACCGACTGATGGTAGATGCCTACAACCCAGCTGAGAATGAGATACATAGTTGGATTGTACCTGAGGTGCCCCCAGAAGCATTCGAGCTGAATCCCCATTTTCTGAGTCTGCTACCGAAGTTTAATGGAAATGCCACTGAAGAACCGTATGCTTTCCTGAGAGACTTTGAGCTGGTTTGCAACAACCTTAGTCACCCTAGGGTTGGACAAGATTACATCAGGCTGAAGGCTACCCTGTTTGCCTTAGGAGATAAGGCTGCTCATTGGCTGAAGAATCTCGTGGTTCATTGTACGACCTGTATGCAATTTAAAGATTTATTCTTGAAGAAGTTCTACCCACTCAGTAGGGCTAACTAGATGAGGACAAAGATCGCTAGCTTTTCCCAGGTCCCCCACGAACCATTCCATGAAGCTTGGGATAGATTCAATGATTTGACTCAGAAATGCCCCTGCCATGGCATTACCAAGGTGATCTTAGTCCAGACCTTGTTTTGTGGCATGACCCCTGAAATGCAGGGGTTAGTGAGTGCAGCCTATGGAGGAAGCTATCTAAATAAGAACGAAGATGCCGTATGGAAGATTCTGAAGCAGATGGCGGAAATAGGAAGATCTCAGGCCAAGGCCTATCAGTTGTCTCCCTCAAGCCTGTATAATGAGACAACTAGGAGGACTGTAGCGGATCTGACAGATGACCTCGTCCCTAGCATGGGGATAATAGCTGATAAGCTCACTATGGTAGAACATATCCACAAGAGAGTCAATGACCTTGAGGAGCTTTCACGATTGCCGAAACAAGTGGAGGAATTGACTGAGAAGGTAGCCAAGATACGACTACCTACACCTTCTGCACCACTTGTGCCTGTACATCGAGTTCATCTTGTACAGGAGCAGGTACATGGGCCTCAGAGTAGCTGGGTTGAGGAGTAGCAATACACTCAGTAGGAGAAGCACGCACCCTCACAGTTGGAGTCAGTCTACAAGGAGCCTCCGTAGGTGTTCGAGATCAACGGGCCGTGGTACAGCCTTGACCCCGTCAGCATACAATCGGGGATAGGGAATGGTCAGCCACACTGACCTTCCCTAGATTACCAGGAAACAGTTCTGACCTCGCACCACGCTTTCTATAGTCCTGGCCAAGACAAGGATACCAGCCTCAGCAGCACTAGCAGCAGCGTACATTCCACTCGGGCTAGCAGGGCCCTCCACCACCTTCCCAGCCGCAACAGTATCAACACAGACAACATGGCCAGTATAGACAGCTGAATCACTCGTCCTCTAGTCAGCAACAGCAAGCCCTGCCCACTAGTGAATTGGATTCCCTCACCTTGGCCATCTAGACTCTGACTGATAGGGTCCAGCAGATACAGAACGATTACCTGGATATCAGAATAGATCTGAATCATGTTTCATATACCCAAGGTCAACATATGGCACCAAAGACCCCAATTCCCATCTAGGTTCATGCCAACCCAAATATAGCCTGAACCAGGGTCAGCACCAACAAGTGACCAGGTATACTATTCAGATTATTCTCTATCTGAACATGAGATCCTTTCTTACGATAATGTTAATCATATTTCCTTCAGGAGCGGAAGGACCGTTACCGTACCTGATCGTGCGTGGGTACAGGAGTAAGACGTCGCCAAATCTCTACCTGAGGAGAACTTGGAAGTAGAGGAGCAACATCACCATCACCAGCAGAATAAGAGGATTTCCAAGTCCTCCAAGCACCATGGAAATAAGGAGAGGAGCACCATCAGTGAATCGGGTGAAACAGATGAGGAGCCCGCACCTCCATCTGAGGAGGACGCCCCATAAGTCACGGTAGATGCATCACCTATTTTGCCACAGGAATTTCTTTTTCGTCTGAGTCCATGTCAGAGACAGAGTTAGAGTCCTATACATAACTCAGTTTCCCGTTTGAATGAAAATATTTCAGTTTCAGAATATAAGTTGTCATCAATAATCCCTTTCCCCCGTGCTCTAAAGGGTTGAAAGAAGAAAACCAAAAAATTCCAAAAAGATGACCCTAAGATGGCAGAGTTCTGCAACAAGTATATCAAGGTCACAATCCCCTTTGATAAGTATGTGGACATGACACCTGCATTTTAGAAGTACCTTAAGGTGAGATGCACACCTACTAGGGTCAGCAGGAAAACCAAAAGCAGTGTTGAGAAACACGTTTTGTCAGTAGCCACTACTTGCGCCATCAAAAATGCTTTTCCAAGAAAGCGAAGGGACATGGGTGCCCATTATGTGGTGAGTCATGTTGATGACACTACGTTTACATGCACTCTCCTAGATAATGGATCCTCAACTAATCTGATGCCCACAACCCTCTATGAGCGGCTAAATCTAGGACCTCCTAGAAAATCCAGAGCCTTACTCCAGTTCGCAGACAAATCAACCAAGAGGTCCAAGGGAGAATTGAGGAACATTATCATAAAAGTCGAGGATCGTGATTACATGGTGTACTTTATAGTCCTTGATACGGAGACCCCTCAAAATTGGAGAGATTCCCAGATCATTCTAGGAAGGCCCTTCCTTAGAATAGAAGGGGCCTTATTTGATTATAAGATCGGAAAGATTCAGTTCCAAACTCCAGGCAGAGATGAGGAACGTGAGATGAAGCAGACATGGTGGTAGAGGCCAAATTCTGAATCTAGCACCGAGTACACTTCGTCAGAAACAGACTGTGTTCATGTAGACACCATTGGGCCAGGGAGACAAAACCCAGGTAGCACCGATGAGTCCCTCTCTTCTGGAGAAGATCTTGTGCATGAGACAGTTTGCGAGATCCATGGGAAATAGTATAACGCATATCACACAGAGAATGCATCCCCCTACATCTTCGATGACGCAGAGGCTCAGTGGGCCTGTCAGTCCTTGCGTTTTTAGGACAATCAGAAGATGAGGACGATGAGTCGGACGTGGCTTTCGCCGATTGCTTGGATACTTTTAACGATCCGACTCCAGAGTTGAATGAGTTGGTGGCAGTGACTTCAAAGATATATCCAACCACTACCAGCACATAGCCAGAATTGATTGAGCCATACATCCTTGATGATCACACCTTACCTGAGCTCAAACCATTACCCACAACTCTTAAATACACCTTCTTTGCGGGACAAGAGAGGAAATATCCGGTCATCATCAGTTCGCGATTAACCGAGGAGCAGGAATCTCTCTTGCTAGAAATCCTAGAGAAAAACTGCAAGGCGATAGGCTGGAGCATCTCCGATCTCCATGGGAGAAATCCCGCTCTGTGTTCACACCATATCTACCTGGAGAATGAAGCAAAACCCTCTCGTGAATTCCAACACAGGTTGAATCCAAATTTACGAGTGGTCGTAAAGAAGGAGATTGAGAAATGGTGTGACGCGGGATTTATTTACCCCATCTCCGATTTCAAGTGGGTGGCACCTATCCATGTTGTCCCGAAAAAGTCGGGAATTCAGACGACCACCAATGAGGACGGAGAGGAGATCGTGACACGACTACCCACGTCGTGGCATGCCTGTGTGGATTACAGATGCTTAAATGCCGCGACGAAGAAGGATCATTTTCCCCTACCATTCATTGATCAGATCTTAGAAAGATTAGTGGGAAAAGAATTCTTCTACTTCTCATATGGGTTCTTGTGCTACAACGAAGTAGCTATCGCTCCCGAGGACCAGGAGGAAAACCACGTTCACATGCCCTTTGGTACCTATGCTTTCAGGTGCATGCCCTTTGGGTTATGCAATGCTCCCGGTACATTTCAAAGGTGCATAATTGTAGTATTCACCGAGATGGTCGGTGAATTCCTGGAAGTCTTCATGGATGACTTCTCAGTCCACGATGATTCCTTCAATTCCTGCCTTAGAAATCTGGACCGAGTCCTCAAAAGATGTTGTGAGGTTAATCTGGTGCTCTCCTAGGAGAAAAGTCACTTCATAGTGATAGAGGGCATTGTGTTGGGGCATGTCATCTCCAAGAGAGGAATGGAGGTTGACCCTGCCAAGGTGGACGTGATTAGATGACTCCAACCACCAACCAACGTGAAACAGTTGAGGTCATTCCTCGGGCATGTTGGATTTTACAGGAGATTTATCAAAGATTTTTCAAAGATCTCCCGACCTCTAACTGAGCTTCTAGGCAAAGACATGGAGTTTATTGTCGATCATAAATGTCTTGAGACCTCTAAGCAACTGCAAGGGATGATCGTGGACACCCCGATCCTACAAGCCCCAGATTGGTCTCTTCCTTTTGAGATCATGAAAGACGCCTCAGATTTTGCTGTTGGGGTTGTGTTAGGACAGAGGAGGGATGGTGTCCCGTTTGCTATACACTACGCAAGCAAAGTGCTTGATACCACACAACGTAACTATACAGTTATCGAAAAGGAGATGCTTGCGGTAGTGTTTGCCTTGGATATGTTCAGATCTCATCTAATTGGATCTAAGGTGATTGTGTTTACAGACCATACAACACTACGGTACCTAATAGAAAAGAAGGATGTGAAGGCACGTCTTCTTAGGTGGATTTTACTCATCCAGGAATTTGATTTGGACATTAGAGATAAACCTAGTGGCTGATTACCTCTCCCATCTCGAAATTCTTGATACTTCTGATAATATGCCTATTCGAGTCTCCTTCCCTGACAAGTCGGTTTTTGTTATCGATTCACTCCCATGGTACGCCAATATAGTGAACTATCTTGTCTCTAATAAAGTTCCCAAAGATTGGCCCAAGAGCCACATAGACCGACTTATGTCGGATGCGAGACATTACCATTGGGAGGATCCGATCCTTTTCTTTGAAGGACCGGATTATGTTTGGAGGAGGTGTATTCCTCAGGAGGAATATTAGAGTGTCCTTACTTTCTGCCATAGTCTGGAGGTAGGAGGACACCACTCCTGGAAGAGGACCGCATGGAAGGTACTACAATGTGGCTTATACTGGCCGACTCTGTTTCGCGACATGCTCACCTTTGTGAAGTCGTGCCCAATATGCCAGCGAATGGGAGGAACCTTTGGTTCCAAGGATGAGATGCAAATGCAACCTGTCATCATTTGTGATGTCTTTGACGCATGGGGCATCGACTTCTTGGGCCCATTCCCGATTAGCCATTGTTTCGAATATATCCTTCTTGCAACGGATTATCTGTCAAGGTGGGTGGAGGCTATCCTGATCCGAGCCACAGACATCAGGACTGTCTGTAAATTTATTAGAGATCACATCATCTCTAGGTTCAGGATCCCCAAAGTTTTGATATCTGATAGGGGTAGCCATTTTGTGAACAGAGATGCGAACAAACTCTTAAAGGATTACGACATCGAACATCGTGTCTCTAGTCCTTACCACCCACAGACCAATGGCATGGCAGAGGTGTCGAATAGGAGGTCAAGACCATATTGCAAAAGCTTGTCCGCCCAGACAGGAAGGACTGGTCTCAGATTTTGGATCAAGTCCTTTGGGTTTATAGGACAACTTACAAGACACCATTAGGAACCTCCCCATTCACGATGGTGTTTGGAAAGCCATGCCATTTTCCCACAGAATAAGTGCATAAATCCGATTGGGCAATTAAGAAGGTCAATTGGAACACACACCTAGGACAAAAACAGAGAGAGATGGATCTTTATGAACTTGTGGAGATCAGAAACCGAGCATATGAGAACAATTTGGTGTACAAGACAAGGTAAAGCGTTGGCACGATACATATATCAGACAAAAGACCTTTGTTCTTGGACAGAAGGTATGGTTGTTTAATGCGAGGCTGAAGGTTTTCCAAGGTAAGCTGAAATCCAAGTGGACGGGTCCGTTCATAGTCCGTGATGTGCATGATAGTGGATGTGTAGAGATCTCAGATCTTATAGATGGAGCACATACATCCCTAGTTAATGGACAAGTGCTGAAATACTTTGTCTAACCTAATGAACAGTTAGTCCGTGTTGAGGAGATTGTTTTCATGCGTGAGGAAGACTCAGTAGACACACATAAAGCCATGCATGAGACCTTGCAACAGTGAGCTCTCGCCATCAACAGCATCGAAAAGATTCAAATCTTGATCTTTGAATATACTCACCCTCCCTGCATATATTTTCTTTCCCTTCCTCCCCAGTGATTCGAATCACTCGCCCCGGCTCCATTTTATGGCTATACTTAGGATGACCAGATCCTAATTATAGGGGGGAGAGTGACCCGAGTCACTTTACCATTCGATGTACATCCTCCAGATCTCATCGATTCTCACTTCCACTCCTGTCCTATAGTTAGGCTGACCTGAGCCTAAGTATAGGGGAGACCGATGCCCATCATGTATATATACTCCACCATTTCCCTTCTTGACCTCGCCCGCCCCATTATTGTTCTTCTTCTACAATTAGGCTGCTAGAGCCTAAGTATAGGGGGCAGGATGACTTCTATACATTTTTGTTATTTTCGCTCTCCTATGCTTAGCACGAGCTATGTCTTTTCCTTGCTTTTCATGCTCTGAGGACATAACACACGCTAAGTATAGGGGATGTGTATATATTACATATATACTTTACCCATAGCTCGTACGTACTTTCACATATTTTTGTATATAATTAGGGAGTGTGTAAAAACTGAAAAAAATTGTATATTTGTAATACTCTTGTATAATTTTTGAAAAAAAAGAGAAATTAATTCAAAATAATTAAAGGATTCTTATTTACTCTTGCATATAATCCTTGTTTTAAAAAGCAAAAAAAAAGAGCCTTGCATTCATCTACATAGCATGTCATCTACACCTCATCTGCATATCTTGCATATGCAAAGTGAAAAGTTAGTGGGTTCTGAACCAAGTTATGAATAGATGTTGAGGATGGATTTGATTTGACCTTAATCTACCTAATTTCAGAGGAACCTTATAGGAACTGGAGTTAAAATTTCTCAGGTCAAGTGACTTAATTCTTTGAGTCGGCAAGTCTATGTTCACATGTCATCTTGATTAGTCTAAGTAGAATATTTCATACAAACACATGATTCTTTTAGATAGTGACATAACTTGGACAAGCACCATGTACGCAGCTCTTCATTGATGAGGTGGTGAGGAGGTAGAATCCTTTGGCTTGGAGTAGCACACGGGTGGAAACATCCGTCCTCCTATAGGGAGGGTAGTGCATCTCAACCTAGTCTACTGGTGTTGACATCTAAGGACAGGATGTTGTGGGTTGCAATAATACTTCCAAAAAGGGATAGTCTACTGGCTCAAGAGGAAAAACTCTTAATGTACATGCTGCACCTTGTATATAGTACAAAAAAATGCAAGAACTCCAAAAAAGTGTACAAGCCTGATTGAAAACAAAATGCCCGCCGAAGAATGTTTATTTGCAAGAAGCCTACACCTGGATGACTTGACTACATTGGTCAAGCATCCTGGGATAGGTAGCTACACTGGCTACCGTCCATTCTTCTCTCCACCCCTTCTTCTTGAGCTGGTCGCACTTGAACTTAGAAGGGAATAGCCCGCTCCTCGAGGAAAGAGTTACTGGACCGGGGACTTAGAGTTACCTTGTTAGAGGAGGCTGGTTCTTTGCCATTTCTGATGTGGAGAGCTATATTTAACTTTACACAGTACAAGTAAAAATCATAGTCATCAGAAATTTACGTATGAGGATTTGTTCTGACCTGACTATTAAGGCATCTTGAATAGAAGACTTGTGGAACTTAAAGTCTATTAGGTCTTAAATTCAGATCCCAATAAGGTTCCGACACATTATTAATCCAAAGGTTGAGTCAAGCTCCATTTTCAACTTTTGTTCATGACCTTGGTATGGAACCCAAAATCATTTCACCTTTGCAATTCATTTTAGTTGCTCAGGGACGAGCAAGGTTTGAGTATAGGGGGTTGATGAATCTATGATTCATCACTCTAAAAGTTGAAAATAAAGCTTTGTTCCTGAGTAATTAGATGCATTTCATCACCTATATTACATAATTAGCATTCATGCATGTATAGATAACATCTGCATTTTAGCATCTACATCTGCAATAAATAAGAAGCCAAATTCACTTGTAAAGATCACCTATTTGTATATATATTTTGTACTAACTCCGAATTCCATAAACTCAACTCTATAGTGTATATATTACTAACACTAATACAAGAAAAATACCAAAAAATGCTAACTTGCAAAATTGACCAATAAAACTCGAGTCCAAGTGTGAGACCATGCACCTTAAAATGCACATATCTCTCTCATACAGCCTCTGATTTAGGTCTACTCACTTTTAAAATAATATACATTCAGAGACCTTCAAAACAAGACCAATTTCATTAAAATCAGAGCTCGTATGCAAAACATGGGTTTTGGGCCCCCATTGTATATTGCATGTATTTGTATTTGTACCCTTGTATTTTATCACTTCATTTGACCTCGAATCCATTTTTGGACAACATGAAACTTGTAGATCTCATCAAGATCTACAAGTTTCATGTTTCGAGTTTTTCAAAATTCGGCTATCATCCCCCTCTTATTTCATTTTCTTCCTTGCAATAATATGATTGGGCCACGTGGCACCTTCTGGTTACGCCACCTAACCCATCTAGCCACGCACCACGTAGCCCATCTCTTCTAGCCGTTGGATCTCCTCCATGAGCTTCCATCGCAGACATTCATTTTCGTTTCAATCGCAGCCCTTGGATGAGATCTCAGATTGCATCTAAGCCGCATGCTAGCGCCCTCACCTCCTTCCTCCACGTGGCACACTCCATCACCACCCGATCATCTCTTTCACCTTCAGATCCCAACCAATCATCCCTCTTCAAATCCTGGCCCTTTGATCATGCTCCCAATTTAATCACCACCGTCCGCTTCCGCCAGCACCACAACCCGCCATGTGGCGTGTCCTTCGCCCTACGATCGCATCCCCCTGATTCAATCCTTTCCGCTATTCATCGCCTGGACTTCAGCCATTGGATGACGAGATCCAACGACAGAGAACTTGTCTCCTACCTCTGAAAACTCCTCGACCACGTCGCTCCATCTCGCCAACTCGTTGTCCCCTTTTCATTTTCCCCGCTTCGTCAGCCACCATCTCCACTCGATAAGCGCCCCATGATGGAGCCCATACTTCCTTCATCCTCTCCAGCGCCCAGTCTCGCCATGAATCCCTCTTATCTCGCTCCATAATCTCCACGTAAACCTCACCCTCCATCGTCGGGACCCTCAAACTCCAACTATAAATATGTTGCCTTCGGCCATCATCATCCCTATCCGCCCATGCACGAGAAACCCTAGAGCTCCATTCCACCAATCTATGATAGGGATTAGGCTTGAAAGCTAGCGACGATAGCGGTTCTTCTCGGTGAGATCCACAGTGAATCTTCGTCATGCAACAGATCCACCATCGAGCTGCTCAAGCTCGGGCACTTGTCGGCCCTAGAGCGACGACTGGCAGCTCCATCTCGAGCCCCAATTCCCAAGTAGAATCATCCATTTTCTTCTATGATCTTCACCTTCTTTCCCTTCGATCTTCTCTTAATTTATTAGGTTTCTCCGCTCGACATCACCATCCACTGACCATCGCTCAAGCTTCGCATCGGAGCTGCCATCTTCACGCACCCCTCCATTCATCTCCACGACCTCTCGAGATCACTGATCACTCTGACCATTGCTCCGCCGATCGCAACGGAGGAACACCTTGGCCCGTTCACCCATTCTGCTCTGCAAGGCCTCTACCACCTCCCCTACTTCACGCACATCACGTTGCATGCCTTGGCTACGTTTCTAACATTGCAAGAGCTTCCTTCGTCACTGGCTGAACCTCTAACCGGAGCTTCTTCGAGCTCCTTTGTCTCTGACATACATGCCATGCCCTCCTCTTCCAGGACCACTGACTGCTTCGCTAAGCATCGACAAATCTAGTCAGCCATTCAGGAGTAACAAAGCATCTTCAATGAGCAAGGAAGAAGGTGATGAAGCTATCTACCCCTTGCCGGAGCCTAGCCAAGCCCGCCGCAGGAGGCGGCAGCGAGCAGGAACTTGACGCACAGTTGCCGTCCGATCGTCTTGATCGAACGATCCAAACGCTCCACGTCACACTCTCCAGGAGCTCCAGTCACCGTTGGATCCTTGAGGATCTGACGGTCCATCTTCGGCCACGTCTTCAGCTCCGAGCCTCTTCCCCGCCCCTTAGGCTCCGAGCATCCGAGCCTTATCCGAAGCTACGATGAAGCACGTCCGAGCCTGTAGAAGACCCGAAGTAGATCCGAGCCTCCAACGCTTCCCAAGCCTAGATCTCACGTGGTCTTCACGTATGGTCTAGGTAATTTACATTGAAGCCCTTACAAGTTTTGGGAATTAAGGCAGCATCACATGCGGTGCACGTGGTCCAGTGGAGAAATTGCACGTATATCCTCTGTATTATAGGTAATTGCATTTTAGTCCCTCTAAGCATGTTTCTGATTCAATCAATTTTATTTTATTTGCATTTACACCGCTGTGTTTGCACATTTATTTAGGCACTTATTTAGTGTCATTTAATAATTCCAAAAAATGCATGTTGTAGAGAAACTTGTGCTCTATCATTGTGAAGACTTGTTACATTTTTAAGAGCTTTGAGGAATTAAATATAATTCTTTTTGTAGAAATTTATAAAGTTTTCCACTTTGTGCCTTTAATTGCATATTAAATAATTTGTTGCTCCAAAAATCACCAAAAAATCACAATAGATCTAATTTAAGTAGTTCTAATTTGTACCTAAAAATCACATCATTTGCACACATAATGAGGCCTTAATAAATTAATTAGTGTTTTGCTTAACTTATTTTTAATAGATCCAAAATTCAACATTTTTGAGATTTAATAATTTCTCTGTATTCATCTTACATAGAAGTATCTAGGTTAATTTTTGTTTTTGAAAATGATTTACTTTGGTGTTTATTAAAATTAATTTTGCAAGAATCACCCAACATTCATTTTTAATTCATATTTAATTCATATAGAGTCGAAAAATTCCAAAAAAATTATAGTATCTTAATTTCATTGCGTTTCATATTCTGGCCAAGTTTCATCATTTTTGTACTTCATTTGACTATACTTTATCTTTTAAACCTCGCAATTGGATTGAATTGCATCACATTTTTCTTAATTGCATAAAAACTACAAAAAATATATTCTCTTGAAAACCCGACATCGGAATTGACTTAAAATAATCTAAGGAAAAAGTTGCCTCCCTGAGTTTAACCATGGGCTTGCCCAAGTAAAGTAAAAAAAATACTGCTTGCATTTAATTTGACATTAATCAAAGTGGTTTTGATTAGTCCGTTTCGCCCAACTACAACAAACGCACATTAAATTGAATCGTTAATTGGGTTGAATTAAGGAGGGTAAACCGTGAGCTCTTCAATCATATGATACTATGGCGCACATGTTATCCCTAACCTCCATCCATCTCATTCTCTCTGCAATCCGCTTAACTACCCTATGGTCTCCCTATTTTCCTAGCTGCCCTCAACCACCTTCCGACCAACCATCACCACCCTCACATTCTCCTAATGCCCCCCTCTCATGCCAATAACCCATTGATCCCTAACCCTAACTCCCACACTAAGTGGCAGTGGTTGAAACAAATGCATGGAGACAGTAACCTCCGCTACTTCTCCTCTAAAAAAACCCCACTGCCGCCTTAAGCGGTGGTTGTCCAACCTTGTAAGAGCCCTAGCCTAGTCCTTATCTGCCTTTTCGTGATAGGATCAGGTGGATCGAGGAGTCCATGATGATTAGTGGCTTCTTTGCGACCCATGGATAAAGCGGCCATGCCACGGCCGTGCTCGGCCATTCGAGCTTCCCAGCGTTGCTACCTGGGTGTAATGTGAAGATCAGATGCTTCAAGCATCGCCCCCAAGCCACCTTCTCCATCCCGTTGACCTTCTTCAAATCCGAGCAAAAAGGTATAGTTTAGTTGTTGTCTTGTCTTCTTTGAGTTTTAATGGCATGTACAAATTTCATCACTAAAATCTAACCATATTCGAACTTCTGCCAAAAATCCTATATCTTCGCTAGAAGATATAATCACCATATTCCTTCCTCTGTAACCTTGACCACTTCCTATTTTCTTCCTCGTTCAAACGAAGAGGAACCCACTGTGAGCTTCACCTTCTTTAGCCGCTATAACTCTCCACTCCACTCATGTTCTCACACACCCACTTTGATTTTCTTTGGCTATTCTTCTTCTAACATTTGCAGGTGTCGAGCCCTTCAATGGTCAGAATTCTTAAAGGGGCTATGATCTGAAGCTTTTTTATCGACGGGTCTTCATCATCACCATCTTCCATCTGCTCAAGGACCTTCACCGATTGCGCTTCATCTTCGTGGACACTCCATGGACGATCACTGACCATTAGAGGGGTTTCAGGATGACGGAGGAGAAAAGGGGCTCTCGCCCGAACCCCATCTTGTCACCGCCACGAGTAGGAGGAGGTAGTGGAGCATCAACCTACAGAAGCCGTCAGATCAACCCATTTAAGCACGATCTAATGACCCAGTTTCATCCACGATGACGAGCCTGAACATACAGCCTTGGATGATCCTAACTGCTTGTTGAAGCACCACATCTCGCCACGTGGCCCGAGCCATGAGACATCCACCAAGCCAAAGACCACATGTGCTTTGCACATGCATCTTGGGTTAATTATAGAATCTATGATGCCAATTTGCAATATTGCAATTATACCCCCACATGGGGGGGATATACCATAATCTTGTCGGTCATTTTTATTAATTCCAAAATAGTCCCTAAAGGGACCTATATGTAAGGTTTTATGCATATTTTTATTGTAATTATGCCCCTGTAATTAAACTTGAATCGTATATTCAATTGAGATGATTTCCGTGTCATTTTGATCATGATTTAATTGTCTTTGATATGATATGACTTATTTTCTGATTAGATAAAAAATGATTAATTTGTTAGAGTCGATCTCTTTCTTCCATGCTCATTTCATGAAATATGACTCTCCATTACATTGACCAATTGGACTTAGATTTAATTTAGGTATTTGCTTAAGTTTGAATGACCATTTTAGGGTATAATTATGTGTGCATTTGCATATGCTATTATTCTATTCATTAAATATTATTCCTAACATGCATTAATATGTTTCATTATCACGCTTTCTCTCATTCATGCATGCATTTGTGATGTGCATTTTATCTTGCATTGTTTGCTCGCATTGTTGTCTCTGTTTTGACCTAGATGATTTATCAATCACTTAATCAATATATTTAACACCTAAATAATCGTATTATGGCTCGTGTCCTTGTATTTGACCCTGGACTTCCCAGGTTATAAATTCAAGCTGAATCCTCCTCACAGAGATTATTAATTCGATTATGTATGATACAGTAATTGCTCGTGTTACAACAGATATATATATTAATACATGCATTTAGCGGTTCATCGGATGACGCTGTTGCTGGAGACACATCTTCATTAATATAATTATTTAGGTTTTATATTATGGTTAAGTTGATTTTTATCTTATCTAGGTCAATCCTGTGTTGTAATGTTTTCTGTATTATATATATATGTGTGTGTGTATGGCCGTGTCCATTCATCGAGGACAATCATGGAGAATAGAGGCTGGAAGCTCAAGATGAAGTTCCCGTTGAGAAGAACTGCAGAAGATGCCTTCAAGACAAATCAAAGATTTTCTATTCATATTTATTGTATATTATTATGGACTGTACTTTATTTGTTGTGTGTGTTGAGTCTGTTTCACCCATGTTGTGTGGTTCTCAACTTGAGTGCTCGATTTAGGATCTAGGCACACGAATCATAGAGCTATTTTTGGTATTATCATTAATGCTTGATTCGTTAGTTAGGACACACTAACTTCATCTTATGAGATTCACTCATCTCTAAAATTCATAAGACACATGTAATCTACTTTCAAACTAGCTCAAATCAAATTGATATTTTCCCTGCTAATTGAACTTATTATTAGGTGTGGTTTTTCATTGACTTGCATGCATTTAGATAAAATTTTATATTCAGTCTTCCATATGCATGAAGAGAGATGGTGCCACTATTATATTTCACTTGAGAATAACATCATGATTTGACATTTGCATGATTTTTTCCCCTTCTCATGATCTGTCCCTTAGGATAATATGGAAATGGGACTGGACGGTAGACGCCGACTTATGTATTCAAGAGATTTAATACGCGTGATAACCTAATCTCTAAAAAGGGACTATTAAGGAAAGTTTATGTAATTAAAATGGAGCTAAAATTCACCTTGTTTTTTGAGAGAGAAAACCCCGCATTAGTTGCAGGTATATAGACATTCATTGAGAGGTGAGGACAAATCCCTAGGATAGATCCCAAACCTTAAGTCAGTATGCTTGTAATAAACGTGAATTTTGTATTATCACCAATAAAAGCCACAAGATAATTAGACCATATTTATGGTCTTCACTGGGTGTGTTGGTGAAGTAATCAGGTTTGTTTGATATTATTTGATTCTTCAACCTACCGGAACCCTAGGCTTCATTATCTTCTCCTGAGATTCATCATCTAGAGATTCAGCTACCATCAATCCCTTCATCACTTAGCTTCATATTCTTTATACTTAGGCTTATTTTCAGCCTAAGAATAGGGGGGATCCTTTGCCGTTCTAATTGTTTCCCTCGGGTCACCTATTTTTAATCCATATCTTTATACTTAAGTTGTTTCTCAATTAAGTATAAGGGGACCTGAGGCCTTATCTTCATCTAACTGATTCTTTTTATTCATTTGCACCTATGATTCTGGATTCAGTTCGTGTATAATTCTTTTATACTTAGTTGAGTTATGGCTTCATTTCACTTTTTGCTATGAGTATATAACAAAAGCTAAGTATAGGGGGGGTCTATCGAATATATTACATATATACTTCAACCAGAGCTCATATCTTTAAAACTCTTGGGGATATGGGTATCATATTATATTTTTGAACTGACTTTTGTATAACATGTTTTATAAAGGAGTTTGGAAAATTATATACGTATTAGACATGGTTTTCAAATGTTTTACATGGTTTGTAAAAATTCGGATTGACACTGTTTGAAAAATCATTTGTAAAAAGTTTTGAAAGCCTATATCTATGTGACATTGTTTGCGAAAAATTTCCAAAAATTCTTTTCAAAGCTAAGGGTGTAAATAATACTATGTAATTAACTTTCTTCAAAATCCAATAAAAATCAAAAAATAAAATTCATTAACTCTATTGTGTCTCTTCAATATCCTTTAGTGCTTTGAGGTTTCTAAGAGGTTGCGACGATTCCCTAAACCATCTTGTCATTATCCTTAAAAAGGTTATCTTTCCTTAGAGTCTTACATAGTCCAACATGGAGGAAAATCTAAATGTCGATTCTATATTTTGAAAGATTAAGTTGATTAAGAGTTCACTAAAAAGAGTGATGCCGATTGAGGAGGACGATCTATTGATTGAAAAAACAGATATGGAAGTTCCCTTACCTTTTATTTAGGATGTTCAATTATTAGATGAATATGCGATTCGTCATCTTTATTCATTTATTTTAGCTTAAAATCGCTTATAAAACACCTGCATATAACACTAACTCCATATTCTTACTAACTTGCATCTGTGTGTAAATATTGTACACTTCTTACTAATTTTAACCTAAAATAAATAAATAAATAAAGGAAAAATAAAGAAAAGAAAATAAAAAAGGAAGATTGTATATATGTAATAGATGCAGGCTGACCCGAACCCCAAGAGAAGGTCAAGACTTGTCCTGATCGATCGGGAATAAAGTAGGGGGAGATAGGGTCCTTAAGCAGAAAATCCAAAAGAATGTGTGTGTGTTGTTGTAAATACTTCTCACTTATTTTGTGTATATCTGTATAAAATTGACACTAATTTATTTGTACCTTAATTGACCTCAAATAAAATAACTTTCAAAATCAAGTTGTAAATAAAAATGTGTTCTAATTAATAAAAATAACTGCACAATTAAATCATGTACATAATAAAAGTAACCACACTTGGAAAAAACCACTAAGCACTAATTGAAAGACCAAATCTGGCTGCATATGAACTCAAATTGAACCAATCTCACTTCCATTGGATTCTAAATTAAATTACCTTAAAACAGTTGTGATTTCATAATTTTTGGAGTAATGAGTAAAAAGTTGGTTTTCCGGGGTGATCTGTGCAATTTTCCCATGTATTTTGTAAATATTGTATTTGTATATATATTTGTAAATTATTCTTACTAATTATTTAAAATAAAATAAAAATAACAAAAATTTTAAAATAAAAAGAGCTAATTTCCTCATTTACCCTTGTATATAATGTCATATATGTTTATAGTATATGTATATAGTTGCTATTTTTAATTAACCACCACAGAAAAACAAAAAATAACATTTTTTAATTCAAATAAATAAAGTGACGAAAATTCAAAAAAATTAGACAATTTTTTAAATAGTTTTATCTCTTTTTATCTTTATCTCATTTTAGTTTTCATCTCTCTTATCTCTTCCACCAAAAAATTCAAAAATTCAAAAATTCAAATTTCATGTCTATCTTTTCTATTTATATGGCTCCTTCTCCCTCACTCCAACTTGATCAATCTTTAGAGAGAGGAGCTCGATCTCCGAGAGAGAAAATTTCATCGAGAAAGGTGCCTAGTCTCCAAGTCGTCTGGTGATAGCGAGTCAGCCTTGTCGAGGCGATCACGGTCCATTTCCGCTCCTAAGGTGAGATCCATCATTTTTCTTATTTTTATTTTAGGTTAATCGTAGTTTATTTCATCGTATTTTAATTCCATCATCATTTATTTCTTTAGATCTTTAAAAAAAATCATCCCGATTTTGATCCGCTTCAACTCGATTTTTCATCTCACGTTCTTGATCTCCTCGCATTCTATTTCTATCGTCCATGATCTCTCAACTCCGGCCGCGTACGGTGGCACAAAATGGTGCCGTTGCCGGGGAGGCACGATAAGGGTAGTTAGGTTTCTCTTTTGACCTACTATTCTTGGTTGTACATATTTGTTTTTTATTTTTGTCACATTCACTTCATTGTTCATATCACTGCATTTGTTTCATTTTTTCTCATATTTGATAATTGTATTTCTTACACATTCTCTTTTCTTTTTCTTGCGAGGGCCCGCGGAGCGAAGGAGGTTATCCTAGGAGAGACGAATCACCCAAGCGACGTGGAGACGGCTTGATTCTTCACCAAGCTGCAGGATAGCGTGAGAATAGGAGAAGAAGAAGAATTGAAAAAAATTTAAAAGAGAGAGAGAGTTTTTCTTTTCTACCATTTGAACTCTTGTAAATGGACACATTAGTTGCGGGGTTTGTTTCACCAAGTGTCGGTGCACTTGGGGGACCTCACCGGTTTTGTTTTCATCGCCTTTATTTTTCTTTGTTTCCCGCGGATTTCATGAGCTACCTCTTGATTGCTTTAATTAATTTTCTTGAGCCGGGTAATTAATTAGGTCTAAACATCCTAAACAACAATTTCTGTGCCTATAGAGTAGAGCGTAATTTGGACTTAGTCAAATTAACTTGTTCTTACCCGTTAATAGAAGGTATCATCTAGGACGGTTCACTTGCATTTGCATATAGGATAAATTCTGTGCGGATCACTTGCATGTAGAGTGCTGGCGACAAGGTACACATCTCTAACCCCTACATGCATCATTGTTTTTAATCGTGCATTGGCATTTCCGATCTCCTTCCTTGTTTTCACTCACATAAGTTAAAAACGGAAATTGGACACTCGGTAGGAAATTCTTTGAAAATATTTTAACCAAGTGACAAACGTCTAAAATCAAGACTGCTAAAGAAAACTCGAACCTAAAATAAACACAAGGAAAAATCATTGTTTTGGGGAGAGTAACCCCCTCATTGTTTGGTTTGCTTGAGCGAGAGAGCGACCTGCACACTAGGATAGAGCCACGCCCGAACTCTTTTTAGACTACTATCTTAGGTTAGTCGTTCTCCAGTGAGATTCTCTCCGGTAGCCGGTAAAGCGACCCATGATATCCTTAACAGATTAAATTGATCGGGTAGCCAGTAAATGGTCCGTAATTCATACTGGCTGGGAAAGATCTAATTTTGTTATTAGGCCAGTCTCCTGAGAGCATTGGGTTCCTAACAGCTCACTCTAATCGCTCTGATATATTGTATTCTCACCAAACTCTAAAATTGACAAGATAATTGACCGAACCTTCACGATCTTCACGTTGAGTTGAGTTGGTGAACTGGGGGTTTGTATTGTGTTTGATTTCTTGTGTGCATACTCGATCCTTCTGTGCATCTTACGCCTTTTTCTCTATATCTTTTGACTTGACCACTCGTGCTCTCCCGATCCCATCTTTTATTTCGGAGATGGACGACTGGAGTTATTTTAATATGATCTTCGCGGATACCTCGTACTCTCCAGACGATCCACCTTCCTTTTTCTAAGAGGACTTTCCTCCTGATTTTTGTGCATATCCGCCTAACCCATTATTTCAGAAATTGGAGGACTTTGATTTTCACCCACCCTCATTCAACCCACCCGATCCTGGGTGGAGTGACCTTTCATGATTTCAACACTTAAGACATTGAACCAGATGATGGGGCATATGAATTCGAGGATTAGCAATCTATTTATCATAAATGAGAGCCAGAACACTGCTCCACTGTTTGAGGATATGGATTTATTTGAGGATAATCATGAAAGCTTGCAAATCGCCCAAAATACAAAAAAATAAGAAAAATTTAAAAATCCAAAAAGATTATGGGAGACACATTATTGATTCATTTTGTGAGGAGAGGACCCAAATGCCCGATCATTTACCCACACATATATCTACCATATGTCCCGATCTTGATCCCGAGGATTCCATTATATAGACTACTCTTGGCAATCCTCGTGTAAATGCTGATTCCGACCTCCTCCCTGGTATGGATGATGTCCAAAAATTTAAAAAAATGTTGATTGAACCCGAAGTGGTGGCCACCCTTCATGAGATCATTAAAGCCCCACTTCAACAGGCCATGACAGATTTATCTACTCCTCAACACAAGAAGAGAAAGCAAAGGAGAAAATCTGAGCGTCACATCTTGACCATGACCACTGCCTACGCCATCTCTCACCGTCCGTATTTTAAGAAGGGAACACTACCACACCTCTTGTGAGTTGCTCCATATCTGACTATTCTTGTGCTAACGCTCTCCGTGACGGCTGTTCATCAATCAATATAATACCCTTCTCTATGGTACAGTCTCTTCATCTTGGGCCTCTAACAAAAACCAGGATGATAGTTCAATTTGCTGATGGATCTATCAAGAGGATGAAGGGTATTTTAGAAATTGCTGTCATTCTTATTCAGAGCATGAATTTCACTTCAGATTTTGTGGTAATGCCCATGGAGACCTCCACCCATGTGGAGCACCCTCCAATCATCATGGGACGGCCTTTCCTCGCATCTGCGGGAGCCATTATTGATTATGGTTCAGGAGAGATTTGCTTCCGTTCTGATGTAGGGAGCGATGTGTTGATCACTACACCCACTACTGACCAGAGATCTCCATCCCATGAGAGCCCGCTCGTGTTAGCCAACTGTTGCGCACGAAATTGAGGGGAACTGAAAAAATTGATGGAAAATATTGTGTCGTCGTTGTTATCCCCAAAATTTTGTGACAAACAAAAATATTTTTTATATTTTGCTACTTATTAACCTGTATAGCGGACAGGGTCAAACTCAGGGAGGCTACAATTCCCGAGGGTTATTCAATTAATCAAAAATCAATTAAGAAAAATCAGGAATCTCAAAGGACAACTATCCTTGGTTTTTGTGATTTTTTAATCTTTTTAATTTTTTTAATATTTTTATTTCTATTTTTTATTATCTGATTTTCAAAATTTTAGTGATTTTGATTTTGCAATTTTTTTTAATATTTAAAAATAACACGAAGCAATATTCACAAGGTAAAAAATATGCACACCAACTCTTTTTGCAATTTTTAAATTTATCAAAAACGCTCAGAAAAATCAAGAGAAAATATTTTTTGGTTTTAAAAGTTTAGAACTATTTTTGAGAATTTTTGTGGAATTTTCGGATGTTTTCATATTTTTCTAAAAATCAAACAGTGAGAAAATATGAAAATGTACACAGCCTGGAGTAATTTGCAACATAAAAATATTTTAAGCCCAAAACTCCTGACAATTTTTTTATGATAAACTACAGGCAAATATCTACAAATAAGAACTGAAATCACAATTTTTTGATTTTTGTAGAATTTTCTATGATTTTTAGAAGATTTTTGATGTTTTACAATTTTTTGGGATTTTATAATGAAATAATGCGTGAAAATTGGTCAGAAACTAAAAGACAATGAGATAAAAATACCCTAATTGTTTTGGAATTTTTGGAACAATATTTGATATTTTATAAATTTTGGAATTCAAACAGGGAAAAATGACATGTTTTTGATTTTTTAATAATAAATGATGACAAAATGAAATGAAAATTTTTTGCTAGATGGATATGCACATCAGGAACATAGCATATTTTCTCAGAATTTTTGGACTAATAAAAATATTTATTTCAATGAAAAGCACAAGCAAATTCAAGTTCTGGAATTCAGGGACTAGTTTGCAAATAGTTCAATGTTTTTGCAGCAAATAAATAATAAGAATAAACAGGGAGAAAAAATTACAATTTACCCAGTATGCTCGTGTTGCGCATGTGCTTGAGGCTGGCAAGGACTTTTTGGCAATTTCTGAAAACCTTAAGGCCCTTCACATAATTTTTTCAATTGTGTCTGATGCTGCTGGAATTGATTGGCAATTTATGGAACGTTCATGGGCTTTAATGCAATTGCTCCTTTTTTGAATGAAAACCCTAGAAGGGTTCGTTTCTTTCTTTCCAAACCAAGAGAGGCAACATGGGTGCCGCCCCTTGCTTCTTCTCCATGCAAGGGGGGTGGCGACAGGTGGTGGCGCCACTAACGTGCGAGAGGACGAAAGGCCGGGGGTGTGGCGGGCTCATGCGGAGGGTCCGCTCACAGCGGCCAGGCGCGAGGAGGCCGCTGAAGACGGTCACCGTGGGTGAGGCTGGAGTCTGGAGGCGTCGACGAGGGCACGCTGGGCGGAGGTGCTGGGACGCGTCTTCGCGCAGGTCCGCCGCTGAGGAGCGGAGGCACGACGGAAGTGGCGCGGCACTGCTGGGCGGAATCAGAGCGAGTTGGCGGTGGTCGCGGCCAAGGCCACGCATGGGGCAACGCGTGAGGGGATACACGAGGCGGTGGCCGGGCGGTGCAGGGGTCAGGTGCGGGGCCGCCAGCGACTATCGATGGCGAAGCAATGGGGGGGGGGCGCGATGCCTGGAGGGCACCCGCCCCTTTTTTGTTTCTTTTGTAATTTTTTATAGTAATGTAAACAGTAATAAAAAGGAAAAAAACTTTTTTTATTATTTTTTTATATTTTGTAAATCCAAAAAATATGAATTAAAAAAATATAGATTTTTTTATTCTTATTTTTTGTTTTTTTATTAATGATCCTGCAAAAGAAACGTTAGAGATAAAGGAAATAAATTGTTTTTTAATTTTTTTATTTATTTACAAATCAGAAAATGAGTGGGGATCCGTAAAAAATGGAGGAATCGAATCCGATCTCTGGCCATTGTACGCGGCCGGAGTTGAGAGATCGTGGATGATATAAATAGAACGCGTGGAGATCGAGAAAGTGAGATGAAAAATCGAGTTGGTGGCGGAATAAATCTTGGCGGATTTTAAGATCTAGATAAACAAAAAAATGACAACGAGATAAAAATACGAGAAATAAACTATGATTAACCTAGATAAAAATAAGAAAAAAATGTGGATCTCACCTTAGGAGCGGAAAAGGATCGTGATCTCCTCGACAAGGACAACTCGCTGTCACTGGACGACTTGGAGACTAGGCAACTTCCTCGATGAAATTTTCTCTCGGAGATCGGGCTCCTCTCTCCAAAGATTGATCAAGTTGGAATGAGGGAGAAGGAGCCATATAAATAGAAAAGAGATGAAATTTGAATTTTTGATTTTTTGGTGGAAGAGATAAAAGAGATGAAAATTGAAATGAATTTTTGAATTTTTGGTGGAAGAGATAAAAGAGACGAAAATTGAAATGGTTTTTTTATTTTTATGGGTGGACGAGATAAGAGAAATGAAATGAGAAATGAGAAAAAAAGGAGATAAAAGTATTTACAAAATTAACTATTTTTTGAATTTTCGTCACTTATTTATTTGAATTTAAAAAGTATTATTTTTTATTTTTTATGGTGGTTAATTAAAAATAGCAACTATATACATATATGACATTATATACAAAAGTAAATGAGGAAATTAGCCTTTTTGTGTTTTAAGATTTTAGTTTTTTTTATTTTTTATTTTTAATTTAAATAGCTAGTAAGATTAATTTACAATTATATACAAATACAATATTTACAAAATACATGAAAATTGCACAAACCACCCTAGAAAACTGACTTTTTACTCGTAACTCCAAAAATTATGAAATCACAACCATTTTGAAGATAATTTAATTTAGAATCCAATGGAAGTGAGATTGATTCAATTTGAGCTCATATGGAGCCGGAATTGGTCTTTCAATTAGTACTTAGTGGCTTCTTCCAAGTGTGGCTACTTTTATTCTGTACATGATTTAATTGTGCAATCATTTTTAGTAATTAGAACACATTTTTATTTACAACTTTGGTTTTGAATGTTATTTGATTTGATGTCAATTAAGTTACAAATAAATTAGTGTCAGTTTTATACAGATATATACAAAATAAGTGAGAAGTATTTACAACCAAACACACACATTTTTTTGGATTTTCTGCTTAAGGATCCTATCTCCCCCTACTTTATTCCTGGTCGATCAGGTCATGTCTTGACCTTCTCTCGGGGCTCGGGTCAGCCTGTATACAGTCTTCCTCTTTTTTTCTTTATTTTTCCTTTCTTTATTTTCCTTACTTTCTTTCTTTATTTATTTTAGGTTAAAATTAGTAAGAAGTGTACAATATTTACACAGATGCAAGTTAGTAAGAATATGGAGTTAGTGTTATATGCAGGTATTTTATAAGGGATTTTAAGCTAAAATAAATGAATAAAGATGACGAATTGCAGATTCATCACCAACCCCAAGGAATTTGACCTCGATGATAATATCAGAGATTCTTGTTATATGTTGGATGATAAGGAAACCCAAGAATTCCTCTTAAAGGAGGAAGACTTGGAAAGCATAGACCTTGGAGTTCCCCCTTCTGGTATGTGGCGATGCATTGATGACATCCGTGGAATTTACACGATAGACACCCTAAAGCGGAAGGCAGACTCTAAGGCTAGACATGACGGACATGATTCGACTACTTCCACTGATGAGTCCATTCTTATTCACCCTGATTCAGATGAGACCGATCAGGCCAAATTTGATTTAATTGCTTTTATAAAGGAATTTGGGTCTTTTGACAAAGATGATGATCCAGTAGAGGCTCGCCAGGCTGAAATTGATCCTACTTTTTCGGATAATGAATTCGAGCCTTTTTACTTTGATATTTGCGAGACTTCCCAGGCCAGACATGACCATACTACTTCCACTGATCGGTTTAGGCCCGCACAATCTGAAACCACTGAGGATACATTGTTGGTCGATTCTACTCAGTTTATATCTAATGATAACCCTAATATTGACCTACACCTTGTCAAATCCATACCTCAACGGTCCTGTAAGAAGGTTCGTTTTTGACCTTCTCGACCTTTGTATATCCACTCGTCTTGTGTATCCTTTCGTTTTACTCTTTCTTCTTCCGATTTATCATTCACCCCTTTTCCGTGTGTGTATATATGCTATACTTAGGATGTGCTTTATCCTAAGTATAGGGGGTGTGAATGATTTGTGTTGTTCATATTCGTCCTGTTCATCACTCTTGTTGTTGCCTATATTTAGGGATATTCTACCCTAAGTATAGGGGGAGTGATGTTGTTCATATCGTGTCTTTTTATTTTTGAGTCTGTACATTCTCTTCATCTGTTTTCCCCTTTTGCAAACTCTACTATACTTAGGATTAATTGATCCTAAGTGTAGGGGTTATCACCAACTTCTCTTCTTTTTATCTTTTTCATTGAGTCATTGTAGCATAGGAGTCTTTTCACCTTTCTATACTTTGCACGAGTTGTGTCTTCCTTTTTCGCTCTCTGATCACTATGAGGACATAGTTCGACCTAAGTATAGGGGGTTGTCGTACATATGGTATATATACTTTAGACATAACTCATACTTTAAATACGTTTATTTGGGGGGTTATGTGTATAATTTTGTAAAATCCACGTGTGTAAAAAAACAAAAAAACAAAAAAAACAAAACACACAAAAAAAGAAAAAATCAATAAAAAACAAAACACAAAACAAAAACACAGAAAAAAATAAAAAAAATCTTGCACATTTTCTACTAACTTTTTCCTTTCTTAAAAAAACTACACAACCAAAAATCTATAAGAACCTGCATAATTCAAAAAAAAACTTTTCTTTTACTCTTCTTTTTTCTCCAAAAAATCCATAAAAAGTTCAAAATTAGAAAATTGGTTAAAAAAAAGTTCTTTTCACTTGTGCAACATTCCTTTTCAAAAAACCCTCTGAATTGTTCATATTTTCTTGCATTTACATGTATATTTTTCAGGATAGTATTGACATTTAAACTATGTCTGGAATAACATTGAAGAATGGAGCTTAGTTGGACCTTAATCCACCTAATCCTCAGAGGAACTTCACCAAGAAATAGGATTTTAGATTCTTCAGGTCTTTGACTTAATTCTTTGAGTTCCACATGACAATGTGCAGCGTTTGACTCTTAGTGTCTAACCTAGTCTCTTCATTCTGGGTACAATTCTGGAATAGGGAATTAATTTGTACTCTCGCACTATGCACTTAGCTCAACTCAGACATGATGTTGGAAGACCGTGTGAGTTTCTTTTCTGGTAGCATGGAAATCTAAAGAACCGGAGTTAGAGTTGAAATAAAGCTTCGAAAAAGGGATGGACGGTTGGGCACAATTTTTCTAAGACCCCAAAACATGTACGGAAACAAAAAGATTCTATATCCGTAGGGGCACAACAAGATCCAAGCAGAAGCACAAAAAATCCAAATACAAAGAAGCCACCACCAAATAAATATTTGACCAAAAAGGTCCAAGCTTCATGAAAACCTGCAGATCTTTGTGGAGACTCGGCTACACTGGCCAGCTTCACAAGGAGAGGTGACTACAGTGGCCACCCTCCAGTTCTTTTCTCCTTCTTCTAACTTCTCCCCCAATTCGATTGTGAACACAATGCAACAGACCTTAGAAGGAAATACCTGACTCCCCGAGGATGAGTTACTGGAGAGGAGATTTGCATGGTAGTCGGCATTCTGGCTGGGAAGAGCTAAAACCTTTCACACACATGAGTCGATTGTTCAATGTTCATAGGGTATGCATTGGGAAGAGGATTGATCTAAGATGACTTCTGAGCCGAAACCGTGACAATGATGTGTAGAACTTGAAGGCTGTCGGTTTTAAAATTCTAAGTCTCACAGAAGTTCCGACACACTAATAATCCAAAGGTCCGACAGAGCTCCAAACTACAATTTTATGAAGATAAGTTTATTACTCAATATTGTCCCTCCTTTCTTTATTTTTCCTTTCTTTTTCTTTTTCTTCACTTATTATTTCAAATAAGTGTTTGCTAAGGGACTAGCAAAGGTAAAGCACAGGGGATGATGAATCTGCGATTCATCGTCTTTATTCATTTATTTTAGCTTAAAATCCCTTATAAAACATCTGCATATAACACTAACTCTATATTCTTACTAACTTGCATCTGTGCGTAAATATTGTACACTTCTTACTAATTTTAACCTAAAATAAATAAATAAATAAATAAAGGAAAAATAAAGAAAAGAAATAAAAAAGGAAGATTGTATATATGTAATAGATGTAGGCTGACACGAACCCCGAGAGAAGGTCAAGACTTGACCTGATCGACCAGGAATTCGTTTCTATCTTTTCTATTTATATGGCTCCTTCTCCCTCATTCCAACTTGATCAATCTTTAGAGAGAGGAGCCCGATCTCTGAGAGAGAAAATTTCGTCGAGAAAGGTGCCTAGTCTCCAAGCCGTCCGGTGACAGCGAGTCGGCCTTGTCGAGGCGATCACGGTCCATTTCCGCTCCTAAGGTGAGATCCATCATTTTTCTTATTTTTATCTTAGGTTAATCGTAGTTTATTTCATCGCATTTTAATTCCATCGTCATTTTATTTCTATAGATCTTAAAAAAAATTCATCCCGATTTTGATTGTCTTCGACTCGATTTTTTATCTCACGTTCTTGATCTCCTCGCATTCTATTTCTATTGTCCATGATCTCTCAACTCCGACCGCGTACGGTGGCCGGAGATCGGATTCGAATCTCTCATTTCCACTGGATCCTCGTTCATTTTTCTGAGTTGTATATAAATAAAATAAAAATAAAAAATCCATATAATTGTTTTTCTTCTTTAACCTTTGTTTTGCAGGAGAAAAAAATAAAAAAACTATTTTTTTATTACTATTTACATTTCCTGTTTATAAAAAACAAAAAAATTTTTCATTTTTTTCTTTCTTAATTTGATTACAGTAAAAACAAAAATAAAAAAAATAAAATAAATAAAAAAAGGGGACGGCTGGCCCCATGCACCGCCACCCCTTCTCCGTCGGCCATCCACTGTGCGACCCCCCTTCAAAGCCGGCCACCGCCCCGCTGCTAGCCCGCGCCTCCAGCCCGCGCGCGGGCCCCTCCGCAGCGGTGTCCGCCCTCCTTCTCAGCGGGTGGCGCAACCGCCATCCTCCAGCAGGCCGCGCTCCACCAGTGAACGTGCTACCCTTCACACAGGCGGCAACACCACTGCATGCGCCCTGCCTTCACCGATGCACCAAGAGCCTCCCTCCACCAGAAGCTCGCCATCGCCACACTCCTTTGTCGCGCTACCGCTCCAGGCACTGCCACCTTCGACGTTGCAGGGAGAAGGAGGGTGGGCGGCGCCTTGTGCGTGCCCTTGCGTTGAAACGAAGACCATCAAAACAAAGAGCCCTAGGGCAATAGTTTATTTGGTAAAATTACGTGTATGCCCCCGGAGTTCTCAAATTTGAAGAAGACACAGGGAACCCTAAAGAATCAAGTATTTTATTCAGCAAAATTGCATCAGAGACCCAGAAGATTCCAACTTGCAAAAGCATCCCTGCCTCCTCATGCACGTGCTTTGCACGCATTTCGTGGGTAATTTGCACATTCTCCCCTCTGTTTATTTTGTTTACTTATTTATTGCAAAAACATTGAATATTGCGTTTTAGTCCATGTTATTCAGACTCCTAAATTTTGCATGATTATCTATTGAAATAAAAGTTTTTATTAGTCCAATTTTTTTTTGAAAAATTATGCTATGCTCTTGATGTGCATATCCATCTAGAATAAAATTTCCATTGCATTTTGATTTCATCTATTATTATTAAAAAATCAAAAACATGTCATTTTCCCCCATTTGAAATTCAAAAATTGATAAAAATTCGAAAATAACTCTGAAAATTCCAAAAAAGGGTAGTTTTATTTCATTGTCTTTTAATTGGTGTGCAAATTTCATGCATTAATTCTTACAAAACCCAAAAAAATAAAATATACTAAAAATCTTAAAAAAATTGTAGAAAATTCTACAAAAATCCAAAAATTCCGATTTTAGTTTCTGATTGTAGATAGTTTCCTGTAGTTTGTCATAAAAATAATTGTCAGGAGTTTTGGGCAATTAAAATATTTTTAAGTTGCAAATTACTCCAGGCTGTGGACATTTTCTCATTTTCTCACTGTTTGAATTTTTAAAAAAATAGAAAAACATTTGAAAATTCCACAAAAATTTTCAAAAATATTTCCAAACTTTTAAAACCCAAAATATTTTCTATGAATTTTTCTCAGCATTCTTTGGTATAATTGAAAATTACAAAAAATTGGTGTGCATATTTCTTGTGCTTGTGCATATTGTTCGTTATTTGAAAATAAAAAAATTGCAAAATCAAAATCACTAAAAATTAAAAATCAGACAATATAAAAATTAGAAATAAAAAAATTTAAAAATTAAAAAAGATAAAAAATCACAAAAACCAAGGATAGTTATCCTTTGAGATTCTTGTTTTTCTCTTAATTGGTTTTTGATTAATTGAATAACCCTCAGGATTTGTAGCCTCCTTGAGTTCGACCATGTCCGCTATACAGGTTAATAAGTAGAAAAATAAAAAAATATATTTGTTTGTTTGACACGAGATTTTTGGGTATAGCAATGACTTATTTATCATTAATTTATCCGATCCACCTAGAAAACCATGCCAACATTAGATCCTTACCTTTCTTGTAAGTTGGGCCATCCCTCTATGTCTAGTTTCTCTTTTCAGCAAAACAATAAAGTCTGTGCAGGATTTCATGGTTTGATTCGTCTTCCCATGATTGTGAAAAATTTAGAGGCTTCCAATTTAGATATGGATATCACTTTCAAGGAAGAATGGCATCATTCTAGAAGGTTAAAATTCCAAATGAAGATATTTCTTATTCAGATTCTGAAGTGTTCTCTATTAGAAAGAAGCAGTTGAAACATAAGGCAGCCTGTGGTTTAAGCCTCAAAGATCCAATCTTGATTTCTAAGGAGCTGAAGTTTGTAGTGTTATGTTGGGTATCCTAGTATGTTAAGGTTACCCATTCTGTTGTCTTTATCTTAATAAATCTAATAATTCCTTATTTCTTTTGTACATAACTAACTATCTAACTTATTAATTGGTGTTATTCTCTGGCACTTTCACTATGCACCCATGGCTTGAAATGACCTTTAACACTTTGTTCAAGGAGTCTCTAGACTTAGAGTTACCATGTATTAATCATTAGGGTCTTTGACTTAAAAATTCACACTCTCCTAGTTTGAAGATATGCATGTTATATCCCATGCTTAATCTCCCTTAAAAGAATTTCACTATCACTCACATGCACAAATGCATTGATGATGGAGATGAGTCAAGGTATCACTAAGGAGACTGAGATTGGAAGCTTAAGTTTGGAACTGATCTATATGATGCTCGAGGATGGGATAAGATTATTGATGGTTTCATGAAACATGAGTGTTAACATTTTATCCAGTATAGGACATGTTCTCATGCTATCTCTTGACTTTGGCCTACAATACCAGGGTGTGATGACATTAATTAATAGGTTGATCAGTGCGCTAATCCTTGGTAAAAATAGTGGAGCTAATAAAAAAGAAGGGAAGTCACCTCAAAATAAAAAAATGAATGATGAGGAAAATTGAAATAGAAAAGCTCATCACAAAGATACATCATATGAGATTTATTCAAGGTGAGTGCTCCCAACCTTTTAAGTATCCACTTGGACCAAATTAATATGCTTTTATGAATTAGGCTAGTACCTCAAATAGGGCTTTGCGTCGTTAACACTACAAGTCTGGATGCAATTATAATAGATACTTTAAAAAGATGCATTCTGGTGTATTCCAGAGAAACAAGTACATACGGCTCAAATATCTCTTTGACGGAGACACTGATTGGCAAAATCAAAATGAAAATTGCGTTGAGTATTGACACTTGAGAGAACCCTGTTCCAATGAGAGGAAGAGAAAATAAGTACACGATCCTAAATTCTCCATAATCTGACCTTCCATCTATACCATTGAAGTCCGACGAACTAAAGAGATGGTGGATTCAGGAAAGATTAGATTTATTCCCTAGAGTTGAGGGTTGGGTCCTTGGGAAAGCTTTTGAGATTGGAATTGGTGATATTTTGACTCTACTCTCATGGTTGTAGTCTACACTAAGTCATACTTCTTATATATATGCATACATTGAGAGTCTTACAATTGGAGTAGTTGAATTCCTTTTGATTAATACTTGGACAAACTTAGAGTTTTACGATTCCTAAAATCTAGTGTTCTAGGTCAGATCAAGCCTTGTATACTCACTTGAACCTATCATAGATCTCACTACTTAAACTAACTCTCTAATCCATTTATTAGCTCGAGGATGAGCTTAGCTTAAGTATAGGGGGGTGGTAAATCTCAGATTTATCGGCTTAATTCACAAATAATATCTCTCTTTCCTAAGTTAGCCACAAGATTCATTGACTAATTAACATTAATTACCAATTTCTGTTGCTTATAATTAACACTATTTAATATATATATTAATATAACCCATCTATGGTGTAATATTTTATGTATTTATTTCTTATTAAAAATCAAATGAAAAATATAATATTATTGTATATAAATAAATTAACATAAAAGAAAAAATACAAAAAATAAATAAAAGAAAAAATAATAGAAATTGTTTTATATTGTTTTAATTAGTATTAAATTTTTATCTATGTATAGATGACCTCTGATCTCTTTGAGTTCTACGTGAAAGTTGTGACTTGTTAAGACTCATCTTCTAACGACTTCTTTTTCATTTTATACTATTTATCCCATTTCCTAATTATTCTATTGGGACAAGTGATGCCTTCAGAATGCATCACGTGACCTGTCCTTATTTTGCCACCTGTTCTCCTTTCGCACCGCCCGATCCTTCTACCTCAAGCACATCTCAGACGCTCATTAGCGTCTCATTTTGGATAGTTGGACCATATGATACAACATCGCACATGTCATCCCTAACATCCAACCATCTCTCATTCTCTCTGCAAACTGCCTAACTACCCTATGGCGTCCCTATTTTCCTAACCTCCCTCAACCACCTTCCGACCAATCGTCACCGCCTTCACATTCTCCTAATGCCCCTCTCTCATGCAAACCACCCATTGATTCCTTACCCTAACTCCCACACAATGTGGCAGTGGTTGAAACCACCGCCTAGAGACAGTAACCTCCACCGCTTCCCCTCTTCAAAAGCCCCACCGCTGCCTCAAGTGGCGGTTGTCCAACCTTGGAGAGCCCTAGACCAACCCTTCTATGCTTTTTCATGACAAGATCAGGTGGATCGAGGAGGCCATGATGATTAGTGGCTCCGTTGCGACCCATGGCTAAAGCAACCATGCCACGGTCGTGCTCCGCCGTTCGAACTTCCCGGCATTGCTGCCATGGTTTCTAGCAAAGACCAAACACTTCAAGCGTCACCCCCAAGCCTCCTCCTCCATCCTAATGACCTTCTTCAAATCCAGGCAAAAAGGTCTAGTTTAGCTATTGTCATGTCTTCTTCGAGTTTTAATGGCAAGTACAAATTTCATCACTACAATCTAACTATATCCGAACTTCTGCCAAAAATCCTAGATCTTTGTTGGAAGATCCAATCACCATATTCCTTCCTCCATAACCTTGACCACCTCCTCCTTTCTTTTTCATTCAAATGAAGAGGAATGCACTATGAGCTTCACCTTCTCCAGTCGCTATAGCTCTCTACTCCACTCATGTTCGTACACACCCACTTTGATTTACTTTGGCTATTCTTATTCTAACATCTGCAGGTGTCGAGCCCTTCAATGGATGGAATTCTTGAAGGGGCTCTGATCTGGAGCTTTGTTCCTGACGGGTCTTCATCTTCACCATCTTCCGACTTCTCAAGGACCTTCAACGATTGTGCTTCATATTCATGGACACTACATGGACGATCATTGACCATTAGAGGGGCTTCAGGATGCTGGAAGAGCAAAGGAGCTCTCACCGGAACCCCATCTTATCGCCATCGCGAGTAGGAGGAGGTGGTGGAGCATCGACCTACAGATGCCATCATATTAGACCATGTGGGCACGATCTAACGAGCCAATTTCATCCATGATGATGAGCCCGATCATGCAACCTTGGATGATCCTAACTGCCAACTCAAGCACCATAGCTCGCCACATGGCCCGAGCCACGAGCTGTCCACTAAGCCTAAGACCACGTGTGCTCTGCACGCGCGTCCTGGGTTAATTAAAGAATATACCCTACCGGTTTGCAATATTGCAATTATACCCCAATGTATGCAGGGTAATTTCATAATTCTGCCTAGTCCATAGAGGGACCTATGTGTAAGGTTTTATGCATATTTTTATCGCAATTGTGCCCCTACAATTAAACTTGAATATCTTGAGCATCGTATATTTAATTGAGATGATTTTCATGTAATTTTGATCCTGGTATAATTGTCTTTGATCTGATATGATTTATTTTATGATTAGATAATAAAAGAAGGATTAATTTGTTAGAGTCTATCTCTTGCTTCCATGCTTATTAGATGAAATATGAATCTCCATTGCATTGACCAATTGGACTTAGATTTAATTTAGGTATTTGCTTAATTGATCATTTTAGGGCATAATTATGTGTGAATTTGCATATGCTATCATTCTATTCATTAAATATTATTCCTAACATGCATTAATATGTTTCATCATCAGACTTTGTCTCATTCATGCATGCATTTGTGATGTGCATTTTATCTTGCATTGTTTGTTAGCATTGTTTTCTCTGTTTTGACCTAGATGATTTATCAATCACTTAATCGAGATATTTGAACACATAGATAATCGTATTATGGCTCGTGTCCTTGTGTTTGACCCTGGACATTCCAGGTTATAAATTCAAGTTGAATCCTCCTCGTAAAGATTATTAATTTGGTTCTATATGATACGCTAATTGCCCGCGCTACAAAGGATATATATTAATACATGCATTTAGCAGTTCATCATGCACGTGACATTAGGTTTGGAACATCCTCTGGTTCGGGCCCCGTGTTACTGCAAAGCACTTCGTCTCTGGGGTCACCCGAACCTCAGGGATGAAGTGATGCTTCAGTTAATTAGTCATACCGTTGGATCACATCTAATTTGGCCGATCCGATGGTAGCTGCTTCTCTTTCTTCTCTGATTCTCCTTCATGAGTAGTGGAGAAGCCTAGGCTCTAGCGACCTACTATTGTCTCCTCCTTGCTTCCCCTTTCGATGAGGGAGATCCTCAGAGAAAGCTGAAGCTTTGGCAAAGTCGAAGATGCTCTCAAGAGGATAATGGGAGTTATCTAAATCTCTATCAGTATTGCTCCTCAGGTGAAGAAAGCGGAGCTCAGAGCTCCGTTGTTCTCTTCGGTCAATGAAGAAGATATAATCATGCAAATATTAGATAAACCAAAGCACATAAAAAATAGAGGATATGAGGCAAGATTGGGGTTTGAATTGAGCGATTAAAGTTAAGCCCTAATGGGTCTCCAGGCTTAGTGCGCGTGGAGAGAGATCGAGGTGGTCACGGTCATAGAGAAGGGTAGAGGGTTCCCTAGATGGATAGCGTGAGAGATGGATGTATGGCGATGGTGTGGATTTATTCAAACAAATGGAAGGCGATGAGAATCACAGGGTAGAAAATGGAGAAAACTCAAAAAGAAAGAATCGATGCTTACTTGGAAATTAAGGTGAAGGTTGAAGAAGGAATTGATGTTGTATCTCATCCCAATATGAAGCGTTGTAGCTTCGTTGATCGTCGATTAACTATTCTGTGAATAATCGAAGCTCGAGCATCACTTCTAGTGAAGGTGTGCATCACATCAAGTCAGACGTAGATCACGCTGAGACTTCTCTCTATCGTCACTTACTCTCACTTACAACTCTATCACAGTGTAATGGAAATGCTAGAAGGGACCTCGTGAATAACAGGTTCCCGATTGCGGGCTGCAGAGATGGGTTATACGTAGAGGAGGAGGTTGGTGGAAGTTGGTCTTAGGCGGTGGTTTCAACCACTGCCAAAAGGTGGAGGATTTAGGGTTAGATGGAGTTTTGTGTTTGGCCTAGAAGAGGGAAATTAGGCCTAGAAGTTAGGTGTGGAGGCTGGTTGGGAGGTTACCAGAGATGGATAGGGAAAATAGGAAAAATCAAGTGGTTAACGACTCATGTTTCTTGGAGAGCGAGGTAGCAGGAGGTTGACGACGCATCGCAGCCGTCCGATGAGGATCGTAGCACACACATTTGGGCGCACCTCGATGGCTCTGATGTACTTGATCAGAATGATTAAGTGGTCAAGAAGAACATGCACGATTAAACATGCACTGTCTGATCAAAGGGATCAGACGATTAGAAATGAATGTACTAAGGACTGAAGGAGTGGGTGCGGTGCATGCTTTGATTGGGCCACACAACCCAATCAAAAAATAAAGAAATGAATAAATAAAAATCAATTACAAATAAAATAATTAGGAGTAAAATTAGAAAAAGTATCCAACATGAGAGAAAACATCATATATACACAGAAATAAATTTTAACAAGTAACTTTAAGGTATTAAAATTACTTATTTTATTTTCTTAATTATTTTTTTGGATTTTTAATTTATATTTAATGTTGAATTAAGTATGTATAAAATTACACTAATTTTTATTAATAAAGAAACGTAAATGGCACAATAATATATATAGTTATATACAAATAATACATGTTAATTATTTACAATGGGTTAATTGCTAATTAGAATTAATTATTAATTAATGTTAGTGGATTACTTAAGAAAGAGAGATATTAATGATAGTAAATAATGTTGATAAATCTATATTTATCAGTGACGTAAACTATTTTGCACTGTCGTGCTATACACGAGTATAAAAGAATAACTTTGATGCGTGAGTATCTAAAAGAAGAGACCTATTAACTTAAGTCTGATCTGATGGATGCTTGAACTTGCGGTATGATGATGAGTTGTAGTACTTCCTGCAAAGTTAAGAGATCTTATTCACCAAGTTATCCATGTTAAAAGAAATATATATGGATCTCTACCTCCTGATTTCGTCTCATTAAATCGAATACTTCTATTTGCATGTGAAGCTTGGAGAAGAAGGCAAATCTTCTTGCAATAGGCCGATCCACTGTAGAGGAGAGGAGTGATAACTAGGGTGTACAACCAAGGGGTTTTATTGGTATATATGGAGGACAACCAAGGGGAGAAAATAAGAGAGTTTCTGTCTTCCATTTTCTCTTTTTTCTTCTTAGGACTAGAGAGAACTTGATGTTGAAAATTCAACTAACTCAATCACTTGGAGAAGGAACCTAAGCCCTTCTTTTATAAGGCCATGGACAACCAAGATGGAGTCCTACTCCATCTATAGAGGTCCATGAGATATTGAGTAGATAGAAAATCTCTCTACTCTCTCTCTCTCTCTAATTAGTTGTAACTTCCAAATAGGACTAGAATTTGAATTTTGAGTTATTGGAGAGAATAAATGAGAACATTTTCTCCTTAATTCTCTCTCATATGATGGACGTCAACCATGAGAAATTGGAGAGAAACTCTCTCCTCTTTCCATGGTGGTTGTCCACCATGAGAAATTTAGCACTTCTCATTTCTCTGTCAAGAAATTCAATTTGAATTACTTAATAATTTAAGGAATTAATTATTATATTGAAATAATTAATTCCCACCAATCATATCGATAATTATAAAATTTACCCAACCAACAAAGAATCCAATTCATTAATCTATAATAAAATGTAAATTTAATTTACACTTTTTAATTATGTGAATCATATTCACATATGTCCTAACTAAACATGAATCACATTCACATTAAATGGATATATATATATATATATATATATATATATATATATATATATATCGACACTAATTATTCGTCGATAATGTGAATCATATCCAGATATTCCCATATAAATTTTACCAATAATAATACAATTATTATCTTCATATTTGATATCTCAATGCATACTCATAATCCAATAAGGATTAGTGAACTACATTTGCAGATACTTGGAGATAATGTTAGGGAGACTACATAGACCATGTATAGTTACTTGACCGTTAGATTTATATAGAGTATAAGATTTTAAACCACTTTGGGCAACTCCAGTTAGATACTTTTTGAACCATTTCTCCAATTGACTCTATTTTTTAGGACCAATTTCAACTCTTTAAATCTCGTAATTAGTTCTAAGAATAGAGATCTAATATAATTAATTCACATTCATTTAGCCTCAAGGCGTATTCACTAAAAAATCCATCTGATTTCATCATTCCCTCATAATAGAAGTATTATGGTATATAATCTATTATGATCGCGTCAACCTAGAATATTCCTAATACTCAAGTATCCTACATCTTGGAAGACTTTGATTAAACATGAAATTCAAACCCCCATTTGGTTGTTTCCTTCAATGGCTTATTAAAAGACTTCTCAATAAATAATTAAGCGATAATATCATTCATATTCTTTCCAAAAATATATATTAGTTTTATTGAATTCATATCTTGGTTCATAAGTAAGACGATAATACATTGAATTCTTTGTGACCCCAATGTCTCATGAGTGAGCTAAACTCGCATCAAGAGTGTCAAGAAGATTATCATATCTTCTTAGATTGGAGATCCTTTTTAATATCATTTGATGATGTCGGTTGTGTCCTTGATCTAATTCATTAAATATACAACATCATATGAATGTGAGAGTATTCACCTTGTGCATCACAGAAGCATGGAGATTGCATCGTATGTGATCTAGATTCACTAGTCGCAATAGTCGCAAGGGGCAGTGATTAAATTTTTTTCGATGAAACCACAGGACATGGGAACCATTCCTATGCCATTTCATCTTGATTACAAACAAGTATTAGGGTTACATCTTATAGTGTGATCATGATCCTCGTGTTCTAAAAGAAGAGTCCTCCCGTCTAAAGTCCGATCGGACGGAGCTCACACTTGTGGGTGCGTGGATGAGATGCATACTTTCCACAATCCAAGTTGATGATCGTAGCGCGAAACCTCATGATTTCATATAAAATAATCCGTAGTTTTCATCCTGAAGGTACTGAAGAGGACAAACTTCTCTCCCCCTTTCCTTGGTCAATAAGCTTCTCACTCACTTTGCCACTTGTAATATCAAAGTTCAACGGTATTTAATATAATAGTTCCCTTCTCCTACAGTCGATCCTTCCCTCCCCGCTGCCAGGAGGTCAATGGTATGACCACCGTTACTATAATTGGTGGTCTCTGACCACTGTTGGCTTAGACCCTAGCTGCAACTTGAACATCAAAGCTGATTTAGTTTGATTTATCCCCGACAACTACTTTCGTAACTGGAAAATCCCAATAAAGGCAGTACGAGATGCATTTCCTCTAGCTCCTGTTCGGCTTTTCTTAGAGGTAAAGAGGCTAATAATCCATCATTTTTTCTCGAGGATAAGATGAAAGAAAAAGATCCACGGGTAGTCGATCCGGTAGCACATCGATGGTGCGACGGAGACGAATCTCTCTATAACCCTAGAGTGGATGGACACATTGGTTTGAGGGAGAGAGTATATGGATGAGTATGAGAGAGAGAGTTTTGTTGCTTCAACTTGTGTGTAGAAAATCCTATGATAGGCTCTTATTTTATGCAAATTTGGATGGCTAGGATGCGCCTCCAATTGAAATTAGTGGTCTAGATTTTGTTGCAACAATTTACAACAAAAATTAATTAATTTAAAAGAAATAAATTGACTGAAGAAATTCTTTAATAAATTTAATTATCATTAAATTGATTAAATTTGGAATAATGAGGAAGGAGGAGACCCTCCTTCCTCACTAGGGTGGCCGCCTACCATGGAGTCCTTTTCCATGTGGTCGTCTACTCCATATAAGAATGGTGGTCTCTTCTTTCCTTATTGACGAGATTCTCAAATCTCACCATATTTTCTACATGCATGCAACAATTTTTGTTTCTTGAATTTTCACCAAAATAATTCCAAATTATTTCGTGACAATTTCAATTATGCTATTGATAATTATAATCATATTCATTCATCCAATATAAAATGTAAATCACATTTACATTTAATTGTACAATGTGAATCCAATTCACATTTAGTTGTATAATATGAATCAAATTCACATTAACTTAATATAATCATATTTACAATTAAACTCTCCATGATATCATGTGTCATATTCACAATACAAATATAATTATTTTGGATAGTTCTATCCACATTAATCATATTTATGATAATTAAATCCAATTTTGTTGTCTTAAATGTCTATCTACATGTACACAAATAATGTGAATCATATCCACATTATTAATGATAATTAAATCATATTTAATCATCACTATTTCAATGCTCATATATTATGAACAATAGAATTATTCTCGAACCTTTTCAAGAACGATGTGCTTTTCCATGGATACTTGGAGATAATGATAAGGCGATTGTATATCCATGTATAGTGACTTGGATGCTAAGATCTAATCACATAACCAGATCTAGAAGACTGATTAGTGCTCATTGCATGTGAATCATATTCAGATCAATATCCAACATTTGGACTAAGATTGGATAACTTTTTCATCACTCCCTCGTAATGGAAGTGCCACGATTATACCATCAGTATCACAACACTTACGAGTATTCCTAATACCCATACATCCTGCATAATGGAAGACCTAGAATAAATCGAAGTTTTGATCACTTTTGAACTATCTTCTCCAGGGTTTATCATTAAGTTTCTCATTCAATCATTGGAAGTTGATATCTATCATATGCTTTCCAAAAGAATATATCATTCCTACAAATCCTATCATGCTTCTAAAGTAAGATGACCATCAATGGAATTTGGTTGGTCCCAATATCTCATTAGTGAGCTCATGTCTTCTGGTTCAGTAGTGAACCTGTATGATCTCTTTGAGAGATCATATTACTCAGATGCCCTTGTATGCACACAAGCTCACTGGTGTATAGACCTTGATTAGGTCATCAACCTAATGGTCTGCCTAATGTACATACATAGACATATAATAGCACATCAATATCCGGTCAAAGGATGCATGTATGTATCTTGACAACATACGATATAGGTCTTCGTTATCTCGATCTTGTTAAGTCAACTCTTTGACCCTACTTATCCGACACGTCTAAATCTCTATTCATATGTCGAGGATCTGCATTAAGATGTCAGTCAGATATCGGCCTTTGGAGTAAGGTTTTCCATCTCCTTCTCAGATGGGAGATCTATTCTTAACAATCGTTTGATGGTGCTAGATGAGTCCTCAATCTAACTTTTTAGATATCATCCAAGCACCAACCTCTATGATTCAACCATTAAATCAATAGTCGTATAATTAGCAAGATGGACATGCTACATAACCCAAATTATACTAAGGGATCGTATAAGTGCATTCATTTATTAATCTCAGATAGGGAGCGAACATAAATAACTTTTATTGATATATGAAAAAGATTAAAATATCATTTATTGTAGAAATGGTTCACCACGCTCACATGTCCAACAATATCCCGCTAGCCCTCAGAACCATTCAAGTATAATCTTTAAACCCAAACTCATTACATGCTGGTCAAAAAAGCTTCTGGGATAATGGTTTGGTATAGGGATCAACAACGTTGTTGATAGAAGCCACCTTGGTGATGATGATATCACTACATTTTTGTATCTCCCGAATGATGTGGTAATTTCTTTCTACGTGTATTCTCTTTTGATGCCACCTAGGTTCCTGTGCCCGAGCTATGGCTCTCGTGTTATCACACATCCACAAGATGGGAATGTTAAAGGAAACTATACCAAGTTCTGGGTGAACTTTTGCAAGTACATCACCTCTTCTGTAGCATCTGATGCGGCAATGTATTTATCTTCTATAGTCAAATGAGTTGTGGTGTCCTGCTTCTTACTTCTCCAACTCATAGCACAACCATTCAACAAGAATTCAACTGGTGTTTACTTGCAGTCATAAATGCCAGATTGGAAGCTTGAATCTGTGTATCCTAGGACTTGGAGGTCACTATTTCCAAAGACCAATATGTAATCTTGCATCCTTCTTATATACTTGAAGATGTTCTTCACTACATTCCATTATTGCTTGCCATAGCAGGATTGGTAACGACTTACCACTCACACTGCATGACAGGTATCCAACCCTGTACACATCATGGCATACAATAGGTTTCCCACGACTAATGCGTAAGGGCGACCGACCATGGCCTTCTTTTCCTCAATACTTTGAGGAGCCATCCCTTTATATAGGTGTATACTGTATCTTAAGGGAAGGAAGCATTTCTTGGAATTTTTCATATAGAGTCTCTCCAAGATCTTCTTAATGTATCCATGTTGAGACAATCCCAAAATCATCTTTTCTCTATTTGTGAATAGTTTCAGACCTAAGATATAAGAGGCTTCTCCAAGATCTTTCATCTCAAAGGTATGGGGCATCCATACCTTAACCCTAGTCATCATTCCTGCATCACTCCCAATGATAAGGATGTCATCTACATAAAAGCTAATAAACATAATGGCGCTCCCACTGAGCTTCTTGTGCACACATGATTCATCGAGATTATGAATGAAATCATAACTCCTTTTGATTTAATCAAATATGATGTTCCTGCTACGAGAATCTTGTTTGAGCCCATTGATGATTTCTTCAGCATACACACTTTGACTTCCTCAGTTATGAAGCCGTGGGGATGTGATGAATGTCCATTTCGTAACCTTTTTTCTTTCATTTTGGCCTTAAATCCTAGTTAAATGCATGTATGTAGCATTAATTGTTAAAATAACACTCAATAATAGACACACAAATACTGCATGAAATAGTATGTTTAATGGTAAAATAAAAGAACAAAGAAAAGAAAATAAAATAAAATAAAAAGAATGAAGTGTCAAAGAAACTTAAATACCCTAACCCGACTTGGTTGATAGGGGAAACAATAGGGGGATATAAGGGCCAATCATTGCACAAAACCCCTAATTTTAATTCATCAATAATAGGTTTTTGGAACATATTTTATTTTCATATGTTTATACCTCAAATCAATAAACTTTGAACATGAACATTGTAAGTAAAAAAATAAAGAAAAATAAAAAATTCATTTCATTCAGCAATAATGCATAGTGTGCTTGGGACACAGAATAAAAAGCCGCAAAAAAACTTCCCAGACATGTATCTTCTCCATACAAACTCAAAATTCGCGAAACTCACATTTATTGGTCATAAAATGAAACTATATAATTAATGAAGGTAGTTTCATTCAATATGGAGTTAAGATGCAGAAGTTGTCTTTTGGGCCCACATTGGGCAATATACTTATATATAATATTCCTTTTATTTATTCATTATTTTTTCACTGTCTTATATTTTTAGATAATTATGCATATTATTCAAAATACAAGTAAATAATAAATTTAGAATAACAAAATTAAAAATGCCTTAAAATAAATAGTATACTTAATATATAATTAAAGAATATATATAATATACCTATATAATACTTATACCTAATTATTTAAGTATATAAATAAATTCAGAAAAATAAAAGAAAAATATGTACATATGTATTTAAATAAGTTATAAATAAAAATTATGTATATAAAATAATAAAATATAAATACAACATAAAAATATAATATATCATATACATGTATTTATACCTATAATTATACATGTAAAAACTAACACCTAATAAATTAACTTGTAAAAATAAATAAAAATCATAATAGTAATACTATATAAATTACAAATATTTATCATGTTTTGATAAGAAATAATAAAATCATTTATTATTTCTAATATATTTATTAAGGGAATAAGTCTCTGTTTTGGTGTTTTGTGTTCGACGTGGACCAATGGGCGCACAAGGAGAGTTGACCTCGGGTCAACTATCCTCCCTCCCTAGGTCTGCGTCTGCCAGACACTGACCCTTCCTCTGTTGATTTTTCTCGCTTTGCACAATGCTCCATGTGACTCAACTTCATGAAAGGTCATCTCTTTACATACATCCATCACACCAAGCTCCTTCCCTCCTTCTATCTTCCTCGAATTGAGCGTAAACCCTAGGTCTTGAGTGGACATCTAACATGTCTATAAATAAAATCAATTCACTCATTTTTGCTTTTTGGTCTCTCTCAAGCCTCTCTTAGTCCCTCAGATTGAGTGTAGTGTATGCCACCTTGTGATAGGAGGAGGTGCCGGTTGATTCGTAGTGAGGCAGAGGAGTTCTTGGGCTGATCCACATCTCACAGGACCACCTCCAATGAGGTTCCTGCTACCTGATTAGGTATGCGATGTTCTTCCTTTATTAGCTTTTTAGGTAGATTTTGGGTGTAATTTTTATTTCTAGCTTTTCTTTTATGATTTGATATGTTGTTTTAGCGTAAAATTTAGATTATAGCTCACTGGAGTTCTAGAGCTCTGACTATTGTTCCTCATTATCCAACCTTGTTCCGACCGCCATCCCACGTCCATTTCACTCCACTTCCTCTTCTCCATTTTCCTAACCACCCGTACCATCCAGATCTCGTTGGATCAACAAATATGTGCTCCCTCCTCCACCCTCCGCTGGAACACTTCATTCCACTACACCAGACATCTATCCTTCACCAATAATAGCCCGGATTGATCGCCCAAGCCTCACCATTCCTCCCACATTTATTGCAAGTCCTAAATGGGTCATCTGAGGCCCAAGCACCCTCAGGAACGCAATCCAAGGGCATCGAACTTCATTGAGCTACCAAGACCCCACCAATGGATCCTGGTCATGTTTTAGGATGTAGACAGTTGTGGCCCACTTCTAGGGACCTCACGAGCATCTTAACAGTAAGGGGTGTGGCTGGAGGACGAAGATTTCACAAATTGAAGCTTGGAAGGGACGAGGTTCTTCCATGTTCTTCCAATCTCCCTCTCCACCGTCCAATCGTTCCTCTGCTCCAGATTCTATAGGAGATGTGCGATCTCGAGCCCCAATCACCGTAACATTAGGGCTCAGATCTGATCTCACATATCCATTGTCGAACTGGTATCCATCATCCAACACCAACCACATCTCCAAGTGAAAGATCAACGGTTGTTGGATCACACATGTTTTGGAGGTTATTACATCGAACCCCGCCCACTTTTTGTACATTTAATTTTTAGTCCTGTAAATAATATTTGTAGCTCAAAAAGTTTTGTTAAATTTCTAAGTGAACCCCCACCTTTGTTATATATTACTCTTAGGTCCAGTGCCATGTCAGTTCGTGTGGTCCCCCACGTGAGTCGGCCATTTTGCAAGGGACCCCTTCTAGATTCCTTTATTTCATTACAGCTTATAAAATTTGTAATTAAGTTCAACACTTTTGGGATATTTGCATGCAATCCCTTGACTTTATATTTTATGACGAATATGCCCTCGCTAGCACATTGTAAATTAATCTGTGCCTTTTTATTTTTGATTAAATATGCTTGAAAGATTGTGAAACAATTATAGGATATGCTTAATTGATGCCGATTCATGCCATGATTTTATTTGTCATTTTATTACATTTCTTATTTATTTAAAATCTTTTGGGGGCTTTTTATTCCCTGTTTAGATATAAAAATATAAAAAACTAGAAAAACTTATCTAAAAATTCCAAAAAAACTATTTGTTATATATTACTATAAAATATAAGGGATAAATGGGGCTGCCTCTAGGGGGAGATAACTTAGCTCCCCCTGCCCCATTTTCTCCATTTTTATTTTTTTTGAATTTTCTTCTATGAATATTCATCACTATATCCCTACATTATGTCATCCAAATTTATGTGAAACAGAGACTCCTACAACCTCCATCTAGACAATCATTTTTTAACGGTCACAAGATTTTTTAAATCGACCCTTTCTGGATGGAGGTCGTAGGAGTTTTTGTTTCGCATGAAAATTGAGTGGCATAATATTGGGATATAATAATGAATTTATATAGTTTTTATTTACAAAAAAATAAAAAAATATGTGACAAATGAGGCGGGGGAGCTAAGTTAGCTCCCCCTAGGGGGCATACACATTTTTCCCATAATATAACTCCAAAACAAAAATTATAAAAAATATAAAAATTAAAAACCCTCATAAACCTATAAAATAATGTAAAAATTATATAAAGTCCAAAAGAAATTAGTTTTCTTTTGTATAATTTTCTTTATATTATAATATAACATTTTAAGTAATTTTGGACTTATTATCTATTTTTAAAGCTCAAAATAATTCATTCTGCTAATAAACTCCCTATTTTAAAGTATTTCAGATTTTAAAAATACCTACAAATTAGCAAAATCACCAAAAAATAAAATTGAAGAAAATATAAAATGCCAAAAAAATTTATTTTTTAATCTCTGAGTATTTATAAGTATATTTATAAATATACAACCCTATATAGTCTATATATACATATATATATATATACTTATAATGTAATAATAATAATTTTTATTATCATAAATACTATAAATTTATTTAATACCATAAAAAATTAAAAATAATTGTACTTGCATATATTTTTTGAAATTTCATACATTTATTATATATAATATATATTATTATATTATACATATTATTATATATATACACAATTAAAAAACCATAATATAAAAAAATAAAAATTATAAAATTTAAAATAAATATAAAACATTACAAAATACATAAAAATTAAATATAATAAAACCAACAAAAAATAAAAACCAGAAAAAGTACAAAAATAGTTGTTGTTTATTCTTTGTAGATAATAATTATTTGCATATACATGTAGCTCTATGTGGTTCACGACTCTACACTTATTCACTATACACATATTTTGTAGAGTTAAAAAAATAAATTTTAACTCACACATTTGCATTGATTTGTCATGGATTGTGGGTTGATTGTTGTCTTAGTCGATTGTTCACGATCGACTGCCTGATCTGACTTGTCGGACACTGCAAGCCCTCCAAGACTGTGCGTTAGGTTCCTCTAGCCAATCAATTAAACAATTGGTGCCTTTTCCAGGGAGTAATGTCCGATATGATTTTTTGTGCATATTATCTATTTTTATTCCTTGTTTTTTATTTCTTTTTATTCAAATAACCGTTTATCTATTCTAATCATATCTCTCTTTGTTGACTTTTCTCTAAGAGCTCGTTACACGAGGACAGTCTTCTATGAGACTGAGGCAACCTAGTACAATGAGTATCGACCCTTTCTTTACAAGCCTGTAGGAGAGAGAAGAAGAGAAGACCGAGAAGAAGGATTAGAGCAAACTAGCAATTATTTGTCTTTTTATTTGTCTTTCCATTTTGTAAGAGAGAAATTTTTGTAAAATACTGTAATAACTAGATTCTATGGACACTTGAACTTTCTGAGGTCCACTACCCGAGTGATTGTTCACTTGGGGATCTCAACGGCTTTTTCGCATTTTTCCTACCTTTCTTTTATTTTGTTTTCTGAATTTTGAGTTTTTCGCTTTCTTTTACTTTGTTTTGTGTTCTCGTAGATTTTAGGATTTTTATAGTTGAGCCAGGTAGACTTAGGTACACATACCTAAAAGATTTTTGTGCATATAGATCGTTAGACTTAGTTAAATAACTAATCTGTGCTTCCCGAGTAGAAGTTCCTGCTAGGCTGGTTTTGTCTTGCACATATTTAGGTTAGATTTTATTTTATGTGCAGATTATCATGCATGTAGACTGTTGGAGTCAGGTACGCATCCTCATCTCTAGCATCTGCATTCATTTAATTTTTCATGCATCAGCTTTTATGAGCCCCGTCCCCTTGTTTCTCTAACATAGGAAATAAAAGGAATCGAAAAATTCGTTAGATGTTTTCTTTTCTAAAAAGATAAAAAAAGTTATACAATAAAATTGGGTCTGTTAATTCTACTAGATCCTAAAATCAAATGTAAAGGAGAAAATGATTGTTTTGGGGAGAGTAACCCCCTCATTGGTCATATGTACAATCCAGACTGAGTAAGGCACATACACATAAGGACTAGGGCCCCCATCCTTGGACTTGTGCCTTCAGCACTTGGGTCGGCTCTTGGACCCTGTTATTACAAAAAGAAGCTGCCTCTGACTATAGACGAAGTGGTCCTGATGTTATAGTAGGTGTGCTACGTCGACTGGAACACAACCACTAAGGTGTATGCACCTGTGAGCTTGTAAATAACTGTATTCTCACCTAACTCTAAAATTGAAAAGATAAAAGATCGAACCTTTACAGTCTTCACTATGTTGAGTTGGTGAACTGAGGGGTTTTGTTTGTTTCATATTTTGTGTTTGTTTTGTGTGTATATTCGATCTTCTCTACGCATTTGTGCCATTTTCTTGCATATCTTGACTTGACTATCATAATCTCCCTATCCCCATCCTTTGTCTCGGAGATGGAAGACTGGATCTATTTTTATCCGGACTTTACGGATCCCTCTTCTTCTTCTCCAGTTCAGTGCACCTCCATTTAATCAAGAGGACTTTACTCCTGATTTTCTTTTTATAGATATCCGCCTCATTCCAATTTCAGGCATCGGATTTTGATTACTTTCCACCATCATCATCCAATTGCCCACCATTCACCTACACGATACTGAGCTGTTATTCACCTCTCATGAGCACCACTCTTGAACACATGACCTGGTACTGAAGTAATTACAACATAGGATGAATGACATATCTAACCCTACAATTCATACTATCTCTTCATCTTCTGGGCCCATGGATTCACGAGAGTCTGCCCATGAGATCTTACAATTGCAAAAAGCACAAAAAAATGAGCAGAATATAAAAATATAAAGATAAAATAAAGGGAGATACCTAACTGGGTCAGTTTGCGAGGAGGGGACACCAATTCCACATCCGTTGCCCACACATGCATTCGCCACATTTCCCACTTCTTTAGCCCCCAAGGGTGACATTGTACATACTACTCTTAGTAACCCTTGTGTAGATGATGATTCTGATCTCTTCCTTTTATGGAAGAGATAGAAAATTTAGAAAAACGTTGAACAACCCTAAAGTGGTGGCAACTATTCATGATATTTTTGAAGCCCCACTTCGAAAAGCCATGAAACGTTTGCATGCACCCCCACCCAAGAAAAGAAAGTGACGATGCAGAGACGAGCGCCACATTCTTACCATGGCTATTGCTCACACCATTACCCATCGTATGCCCTATAGAATTGGGGACATTATACACCCTTCGTAAGATGTGCCATTTCTAACCACCAATGTGATTATACTCTCATTGACGGTTGTGCATCAGTTAATATAATACCCTTCTCACTTGTACAATCACTCAATCTGGGTCCTCTCAAGAAAATAAGGATGATTTGTCAATTCACTGATGGATCAATAAAGATGCCGAAAGGTATTCTCAAAAACATTGTCACACAGACCCGGGGCATGATCTACACTATTGATTTTGTTGTATTGGTCATGGAGACCCCCACTTTGTGGAGCGCACTCTAATCATCCTGGGACAACCTTTTCTCACCACTGCGAGAGCTATTATTGGCTACGGATATGGAGAGATACGCTTTCATTCTAACAAAGAGAGAGTTTTGATTAAAACGATCACTGCACCCACTACAAACTAGAGATCCATATCTGATGAGAGTGTACCGGTGTCAACCGACCCCAGGGATTATGACCTAGCTACTGAGATTAGATATGTTTGCTTTATCATAGATGGCACCGAGACCCGACAATTCCTCTTCAGGGAGGAAGAATCAGAAAGCATAGACCTTGTAATTCCCTCTTCCTATGAGTGGCGAAGTGTTGATGAGATCCACATCATTTACACCAGAGACACCTTAGTGCGGGGGGCATATTTAGGAGAGACTTCCCAGGACAAACTTGACCATACTACTTCCACTGATGAGTTCGTGCATGTTTGTTCTGAGACAGTTGAGGATCTTTACTATGTCGATACTAATCAGGATGTGGCAACTGATGACCCCGATATCAACTTGCACCTTGTTAGATCCATTCCTCAGTGGTTGCATAAGAAGGTATGATTTCTAACTTCTTGATCATTGTATAGCCACCACCTTGTATATTTGATTTCGTTTCTTTCCTTCCATCTCCTGTTTCTATCATCCACCTCGATCAATGTGTTTTTCTTTAGGATGTATTTTATCCTATTTATAGGGAGGTGGATGAGTCGAGTGTTTTTTCTTCGTTTTGTTTTGTCACCCTTGTTATTGCCTATACATAGGGATCTCTTACCCTAAGTATAGGGGGAGTGATGTGTTCATTCTCGCATCGTATTCTTTTTCTTTTTACAATTTTATTGGTCCACTCGCATGTCTTCCCTATTATTGATATTCCTAATTATACTTAGGGATCTCTTGCCCTAAGTATATGGGGCGACATACCGAGTTGTTGTCCTGTCCATTCTAACCCTTGACCCTCTTTGCATTTTGCATATAGTATGATATACTTAGGATTAATTGATCCTACATATAGGGGGAATGTTCAACATGTCATTCTTTCATTCTTCAGTCGTTGTAGTATAGGCTTCTCTATACTTAGTACGGGTTATGTTTTCCTCTTTTCTCTCTAATCTATGAGGACATAGCTCAAGCTAAGTATAGGGGGTCGTATATACATTGTATACTTTAGCCATAACTCATATTTGTGTATTTTGAATAATATGGCTAATATATTGTATGGGCAAGGATATACAAGTAATCAATTGTAAAGAATCAACCGAAATTAAGATGTATAAGTTTTTTTCGAAATTCTTTGTATATACTGATTAGTAAATTGGTTAAAAACATTTTGTAAAATTATTAGAAAAATGGTTGAAAAATATCTTGAAAAATCTTTTAAAAGACTGTTCGGAAAACTTTTGTTCAAACCTTTCTAAAACTTTTTGTTTGCAAAAAAATTTCATTTAATTGAATAAATTTTTGAAAATTCAGTTTGCAAATGTTTTGAAAAATAGTTGTAAATATATTTTCAATAATCTTTACATACTATTTGAAAAATAATTGTAAAATGATTTTCAAATTGTATAAATGTTTGTAAAAAGTTTGTCAAAATTACTTTCAAAATAAAGTTTTCAAAATGTTTTTTAAAATATTTTCAAAGTATTTTAATAACCTTATAAATAATTATAGCATATAAAAATTCTTACAAATTCTGTGTATAAAAACCTATAAAAACAACTAGCTTAACGTGTACAAATTCCTAATGTAAATTCTTCACCTAGAAAATGGCGAAGCCTTCTCGCACAAAATGGCGAAGCCTTCTCTCACTATAAGTAAGGTCGACTACATGGATTCTTTCTCAAATCCATGTTGAAAGATTCGAGTATTTTTTACGCTGGTTGTCGACTACCTAATGTAACCCCCACAAGGGGGATTCGAACCCTGGTCTTTTGAGTGGTAGGTGAAGAACCACGAACTCACCCTTTTAATATGTCGAATTAATGTGTTGTAGTTAGATAAATTCAGAGTTAATAAAAAACCGCAACTTTGATCAATGCCAATTAAAGAAAGCGATCAACTTTTTTTACTTGGGTAAGTCCAAGGTCGAACTCAGGGAGGCAACTGTCACCTTAGGTTTATTTAAAGTCGATCAAGAAATTAGATTTTTAGAGAGGTTTTTTTGGTATTTTTAAATGAAATAATGTGCGATATGAAATTTTGATGAAGTTCGGGGAATAAAATGCAAATTTTGATCAATTCAAGTCCAAAAATCCCCAAACATGGCAAGAATGTGAAATGCAATAAAATTAAACTACTGTAATTTTTTGGAATTTTTGGAAGATGAATAAATAATGAATTTATGAATGCAGACAACTAGATTTTCAATAATTAATGATAATAAATATTAAATCTATTCATGAAATAAAATTATCTAAGATATGTCACTAAGTGATCTATCTCAGAAAAATCCTAAATCCTGAAAATATTGGATTTAATAATATCAAAAATTAATTAGTGAAATATACAAAATGATTTTTACAGAGAAAATTATGCATGAAAATGCAATTCTTTTTGGGCACAATGATACTAACAATTAATTCTATTGTTAGCAAAATTTTGGCAATTTTTAGAGCTCTGGTTAAGGATCTATAAATTCCAAAGTTTATAATGGGAAAATTATGATAATTCTCACAAGAATATTAATAATTAATTAACCATGGATAAATATAGTCAAGCTTGCCATCATGTAGATAATAAATTGTAGAACATCGTGTAATTTTTAAATAATTATAATGATGATGAAATGACGTTCAAACTAGCATGCAAACACATGGTTCTATATGCAAATTAAAGAAAATAGAATGAAATCAATATGTAGATTGGACTGATATGTAATTACCTGTAAACTGGGGGGGAACATGCAAATTGCCCAAGTGATCACGTGCATAGCATGTGAACTTGGACGGAGGGGCCTTCTGCGAATTTGATGGAGATCCAGTTTGAGGCCTCAAGAGCTAAGGTGAAGACTCCAGCTCGAGGCTTGGCAGGGCAACACAAGGAGGCTCTGCTACGCGGTCGTGAGTACCACTGATCTCATTGTTACTCTGATGGTTGCTTCCGTCGTTACTCGATCCAGATTGAAGGGTGCTGTCACCACCCAATCACCAGAGGGCTAGGGAGCAGGTAGAACAAAGGCGGATGTTTTACTGGGGAAGGATTGGTGGGCCTTATATATGGAGGAGTGGGAGGGGATAATGGTGGCTAGCGTGGCAGCTGCGGGGATAAGGGACATGGTTGGGGGCTGCACGACGACCATTTGGAGGTGGCGGGGTAAGAGGAGGAGGTGCCTCCAGCGGTCACGGGGCAGATGGTTACGAAGCGGAGAAGGAGACGGGGGTTTGACTGGAGAGGATAAGGGCCTCACGTGCAAGGAACGTGAGGTGAGAGACATTTTTTAATTTTTTAATAACATGTTTTTAATTTTTATTAAACGAAATAAAATATGGTAAAAAATGAGTGACACGTAGTGGCTCCAGGAGCTACCACGTGTCAACTCCAGAAAATTTGGAAAACGAAAATAAAAGAAAAATGGGAAAGAAATAGCAAATAACTCAGATCGAAAAGTGCTCAACATGAAAATTTCTCGCCTCAGTGAGATCTACAACACTCATGAAGAGACCAAGAGAAACAGAAGTCATTTGTGCAAAATAATATTTTTGGGGTACTACATGTACATAGAATACCTTGATTTTTAGGTTTTGTAATGTTTAGTGATTTTTACTGAAATGAATAAAATCAAAGGTAAAGTTTACACAATACTCTAATTTTTTTGGATTTTAGTATTTAAGAAAATAGGAAAATAAAATAAAGAAGAAAAAGTAAGTTATTTGTACAAACTCTCAGGGAACACTCGGACTTGATCAGTTTCTTTGATTTCAGTCTTACTTTAAATTTTGGATTTTTGTGGATTTTATTAAAACTTTCATCAAAGAATATAAATGAAAAAGAAATAAGAGAGAAAGAGTTAATTATGTACATAAAACAATAGATCAAAAACGGGTAAAACACAAAACGCGCAAAAGAGGCCCAAAACCCAACTTTCACATACGAGCTCCAATTTTTATGAAATTGGTCTTGTTTTGAAGGTCTATGAATATGTATTACTTTAAAAGTGAGTAGACTGATCTGAAATTGGAGTTTTGTCTCACGGGCCAATTATTTTTGTTAGTATTTTTTTGTGTTTTTCATTTAATCTTGTTAGTAATATGTACACAATGGAAGTGTTTTGAGGTCAATTGGAGTTAGCATGAATTAGTTAAAAATGCATGGAGTTGGATGCAAATGGAAAGATGATTATGAATGCAATTATGAGTGTTAACATGCAAATATTAATCTTACATGCATGAATGATAAAAATGCAGAATAAATGATGAAATGCAGCTAATTACTCGGGAACGAAGCTCTATTTTCATATTTTAGTATGATGAATCGTGGATTCATCAACCACCTATGTTGAAACCTTGCGCGTCCCCGAGCAACTAAAATGAAATGCAAAAGTGAAATGATTTTGGGTTCCATACCAAAGTCATGAGCAAAAAAGTGAAAATGGAGCTAGACCCGACCTTTGGAATAATAGTGTGGCGGAACTTCTGTGTGACTTAGGATTTTAAAATCAACAACCCTTAAATTCTACATATCATTGTAACAGATTCAGCTCAGAAGTCATCTTAGATCAGTCCTTCTCCCAAAGCATATCCCATGAACATTGAACAACTATCTCATGTGTGTGAAAGGTTTTAGCTCTCCCCATCAAGAATACCACACTACCATGCAAACTCCCCTCCCAGTAACTCATCCTCGAGGAGTCAAGTATTTCCTTCTAAGGTCTATCACGATGTGTTCACAATCGAAAGAGGGAGAAATTAGAAGAAGCGGAAAAGAACTGGAGGGTGACCAGTATAGTCACCTCTCCTTGTGAAGCCGGCTAGTTTAGCCAAGTCTCCACTAAGATCTACAGGTTTTCTTGAAGCTTGGACCTTTTTGGTCAAATATTTATTTGGTAATTTGGCTTCTTTTTGGTATGGAATTTTTGGTGACTCTGCATGGATCTTTTTGTCCCCCTATGGATATGGAATCTTTTTTTCCATACATGTTTTGGGGTCTTAGAAAAGAATTGCGCCCATCCGTCCATCCCTTTTCCGAAGCTTTATTTCAACCCATACTCTGGTCTTTAGATGTCCACGCTACCAGAAAAGAGACTCACATAGTCTTCCAGCACCCCGTCTGAGCTGAGCTAAGTGCATAGTGTGAGAGAACAAACTAATTCCCTACTCAAAAGCTATACCCAGAATCAGGCGACCTGGTTAGACACTAAGATTCAAGGCCGCACATTATCATGCAAAACTCAAAGAATTAAGTCAAAAGACCCGAAGCTTCTAAAATCCTCTTTCTTGGTTAAGTTCCTCTGGAAATTAGGTAGATTAAGGCCAAGTCAAGACCACTCTCCACTTCTACTCACAACTCAATTTATAACCAAATAACTTTCCACTTTGCATATGCTAGATATGCAAAATGAAATGCAGATGCATATGAGGTGCAAGATGATTTTTTTTACTTTTACCCATCTCATAATTATTGCATAATATATATAAAAATACGTTAAAGTACGAGCTATGGGTAAAGTATATATGTAATATATACAAGCCCCCCTATACTTAGCAGGTGCTATGTCCTTAGAGCACAAGAAGCGACAAGGAGACATAGCTCGTGCTAAGCGTAGAGAGAAAAATAATAAAAAGAAGTGTAGAAGTTGACCACCCCCTATACTTAGGCTATGGATAGCCTAAGTATAGCAGAAGATAAAAAAGTGGAGCAGTCGAGGTCAAGAGGAGAAATGGATGGATATATACAAGGCGGGCATTGGTCCCCCCTATACTTAGGCTCTGGTCAGCCTAAGTATAGAACACGAGTGAGTATGAGAACTGATGAGATCTGGGGAATATATAGATCGAATGAGGAGTATAATGATGAATAAATACATATGGCATTAGTCCTCCCCTATACTTAGGCCTTGGCCTAAGTTTAAAAAGAAAATATACAAGGGAACCGATGGAGGTGGGGGAAAGGATGGTTGAGGTATAGATATGAAAGTGATGCGAATTCATGCGTTCCCTAAGATAAGATCATGGGATTTTGGGATGCGCATGAATGAGATCTCATCGACTTGGGCTAACTGCTCATCTTATTCTACGAAGTGCTTTAGCAATTGCCCATTCACAATGAACGATTGTGTTCCATCTATAAGCTATGAAATCTATAAACTACCGTTCTCATTCACTTCTCTGACAAGAAAGGGTCCCGTTCATTTGGATTTCAACTTGCCCTGAAAAATTTTCAACCTGACATTGAATAACCACACATTCTATCCTGGGACAAAATTCTTTCTTCTGATGTGTTGATTGTGCCAACGCTTGATTTTGTCCTTGTAAATCACATTATTATCATATGCCTTGTCTCTTATTTCTAGAAGCTCGTTTAGATCCATCTTTCTACTCTGTTGCCCTTCATGAGTATTCCAGTTCAGTTTCTTTAATGCCCATTCAGATTTGTGTATTAGCTCAGCGGGCAGATGACATGGCTTCCCATAAACCATCATGAATGGGGAGGTTCCAAGCGGGGTCTTGTAAGCTGTCTGGTATGCCCATAGAACTTGGCCCAAGAGTGGGACCAGTTCTTCCTGTCAGGGTGGACGAGCTTCTGTAAAATGCCCATCACATCCATATTCGACACCTCAGCCATGCCTTTTGATTGTGGGCGATATGGACTAGCGACACGATGTTCAATGCCATAGTCCTTTGTTAAAATTTTCATTTCCCTGTTGACAAAGTGGCTGCCCCCATCAGAAATAATGACTTTGGGAACCCCAAACCATGAAATGATATGATCTTTCACGAACTTGCAGACAATTTTGCTATTCGCGTCTTGGGTGGGGATAGCTTCCACCCGCCTAGAGAGATAATCAACCGCCAAGAGAATGTGCTCATAGCCATTGCTGTTAGGGAATGGGCCCATGAAATCTGTGCCCCATGCATCAAAAACATCAACCATAATGACCGCTTGCATGGGCATTTCATCGTTGGGACCAAGAGTCCCTCCCATTCTCTGACATACTGAGCATGACCTAACAAATGCATATGCATCTCTGAATGTTGTCGGCCAGTACAAGCCACATAGGAGCACTTTCTAGGCGGTCCTCTTCCCAGAGTGATGTCCTCCTGCCTCCAAGGAATGATAGTAGGTGAGGACACTCATGTATTCCTCCTGAGGAATATACCTCCACCAAACACAATTCGGTCCTTCAAAAAAAGGAACGGATCCCCCCAATAGTATTTGCTAGATTCCGACTTAAGTCAGTTAATGCTGCTCTTGGGCAAATCATAGAGAAATGTTTTGGATACTAAGTAATTCACCATGTTGGCATACCATGGAAGGGAGTCGACAGAACAAATCAACTCGTTAGGGAAGGAGTCCTTGATGGGGTCAGTATTAGGGGAACTAGGTGACTCTATACGAGGGAGGTGATCAACCACTACATTCTTCACTCATGGCTTATCCTTGATTTGCAAATCAAACTCTTGGAGTAGTAGGATCCACCTAAGAAGGTGTGCCTTCGCGTCCTTATTTTCCATGAGGTACTTAATGGTTGTGTGATCAGTGAACACTGTGACCTTAGACCCTAAAAGATGTGACCTAAATTTATCTAAGGCAAATACCACATCAAGCATTTCCTTCTCTGTGACGGTATAATTCCGTTGAGCATGATCGAGTACTTTGCTTGTGTAGTGGACATCATAAGGAATACCTTCTTTCTTTTGTCCTAACACAGCCCCAACAACAAAGTCCGAAGCATCTGTCATGATCTCAAAAGGAAGAGGCCAATATGGGGCCAATAGAATAGGAGCATCCATGTTTTTTCTCCTTAAGAGATCAAAGGCCTCGAGACACCTGTGATATACAACGAACTCCGTGCCTTTTCCTAAGAGCTCTATGAGCGATCGGGCAATCTTTGAAAAGTCCTTTATAAATCTGCGATAAAAACCAACATGCCCAAGGAATGACCATACTTGTTTAATGTTGGTTGGTGGTTGAAGTTTCTTGATCACATCCACCTTGGCAGGGTCAACCTCCATTCCCCTCTTGGAGATGACTGACGGGTCCAAGAATGCCCTGCTTTAATTATCGTGCATTATTGAGCGCTTAAATAAATGTGCCGTTTTGTTGTAGGCGGGCAATCAAAATCGATCAAGAAATAACCATAAGAATATTTAATCAATTTTTAATCACGTGGTTTTATGTTTATTTTACTTAGGCAAGTCCCAAGGTCGAACTCAAGGAGGCAATGGAACAACTTAGAATTTTGTCTATCAAAGTTCGTGCACAGTTTTCGAGGTGGTCTTTTTTTTGGTATTTTTAATGCAAGTTTGGGATGCAAAATGCAACTTTGATCGATTTTAGGGACTAAAATGTAAAGATCAATCAAACGATGTCCGAAAAAATATGAAACTTGACCAAGATGACAATAATGATGAAATGAGTGCGCTATATTTTTTTGAAATTTTTGGATGCAATTAATTTTTTATGAATTTTTGAATGCAAATGACGCGAATTTCAATATTTAATTATAATAAATATTAAACCTATTTATTTTCAAGAGATAAAATTATTCAAGATCTATCACTATGTGATCGATCTTAGAAAAATCCTAAACCTCGAAAATATGAGATGTAATACCTATTAAAAATTAAAGATCAAAATATGCAAAATGATTTTTACAAGACAAACCAAGCATGCAACTACAATTCTTGTTTGGCACGATGTAAGAAACAACTAATTCTATAATCCTTGAATTTTTCGTAATATTTAGAGCAACGTTAATTAGTTACGAATTTTCAAGCATAGAATGGGTAAAATATGCAATTTTCCATAAAACAATTAATTAATAATTAACCAGTGATCACAAAAATGTCAAACATATGCCATAATGTAGAGAATTAATTGACAAACATCATGCTATTTTTTAAATAATAAAAATATGCGACATAGAGGTCCAAAATTGAGGGGGAACACAGGGGTAATTCTACAAATGGCGATATTTAAATAAATATAAAAATACAGTAGAATGACTATAATGTAATTACCAAAATACTGGGGTGTGCTGCAAAATTGCCAAGAGGTCACGTGCCAAGCACGTGACCCTTGGTCGGCTGGAATGTGGTGTAAATAAGAAGAAATCCAAGGGCTCTTCTGCAATTTACCCAGCGGTCACGTGCAGAGCACGTGACCCTGGGGGAGCTTGGCGAATATGCGGGTCTTCAAGGGGTTGCTTAGAAGATGTCCCCTCCTGTCATGTGCCTCGCATGCAGGGAGGGTCTCAGGACCTGTGGCCGGCCTTGGTGATGGTGGCTTGCAGGTCCTTCAGCTGGTCCTCGTTGGTGGCTCCGGTGGCTAATCTCCCATGGCCGATGACGCTCGGAGAGGCTGAACGGTGTAGCATCGTCTGGCATTGACCGACGATGAAGAAGACAGTGCAGCGAGTCGATGAAGAGTACGGTGGAGGAAGCTTCTGGCTGTTGACGATGCGTCTAGGCTGAGGATGAAGGTCCAGTGCTGCTGCATCGACGGTGGAGATGATGGGTCAAAAGGGGTGTACGTGGAAGGAGTTGATGCCTCGGGCAGGAGGCTGAACTGGGATGTCGAAGTAACGGTAGGGGGGAAAGAAGGTGGAGCGGAGATCCAATGTAGCGCGTTGGAGCGTGGGCTCGACGACCGAAGCTGGAGCGGTGGCAACAGGCTCTAGGTTGTTCTATGACGAGGCCTAGGGCCTCGGATCTCACTGAGGGAGGGCCGGGCTGTCACCCCGGTGATTGATTTAGAGAGCAGATCGATGGATGGGGGACGATGCGGGGGTGACGGAGCTTTTATAGGCCGAGGGGTAATTGAAGATGGTGATTGGGTCGAGATTCTCGACGGAATTGATTTGGGGGGGAGATTATGGGTGATGACCGAGATTGAGGGAGGATCGGCAGCGAGATTGGAGATAGGATTCTATGGAGGCGAATCGGGAAGGCGGCCAGTGAAGGATCCGCATGAGGATGGCGGAGTGCGAGATTCACGGCGGAGATGGCGCGAGGTGAGGTGGTACAGTTGGGAAAAGGGGAGGAAGATGATGCACAGGGGCTGTCCGATCAGCTGAGATCGGACGGCTAGCATTCGGCCATGTGGCAACAATTTGGGGGAGTAGAGGAGCACGTGCAGGGCACGTGCGTGGTCGGCACGAGCGCTGCACGTGCGATGGTTTTTTTATTATTTATTTTTCTTATTTTTTATTTTTTATTTTAATAAATACAAGAATAAATAAGGCCCAAAAATGGGTGACACGTGGCACCTCCACGAGCTGCCACATGTTAGCCCAACAAAAATCAGAAAATAAATGAAAAGATAAATACTTTAAAAATAGTAAATGACCTCGGATCGAAACAATTTCTTCATGAAAGTTGCTTGCCTTGATGAGATCTACAACTTCCATGAATCGAAACCAAAATCGATCAATTGCTCAAAGTGATATTTTTGGGGTATCCCATGTACATAGAATACCTTGATTTTTGGGTTTTATAAATTTTTGTGTCATTATTAAACCAGATAAAAATCCGAAAAAATATGATAAAATCAAAGATAAATATTTACCCATTAATATATTTTTTTGTATTTTGATTGAGTAAGAAAAAGAAGAAATAAAATAAAAGATGAAAAAGACAATTTTTGTACAGACAGTTAGTGAAGACTCTGACTCATTTAGTTTCTTTGATTTCAAGCTCAGTTTGGATTTGGATTTTTGTGTATTTTCATAAAACTTCCATCAAAGAAGAAAAATGAAAAAGAAATAAAATAAAATGGGTTAATTATGTATAGAAAATAATAGGTTAAAAACTGCTAAAATACAAAATGTACAAAAGAGGCCCAAAACCTAACTTTCACATATGAACTCCGATTCACTTGAACTTGGTCTTGTTTTGAAGGTAAATGAATGTACATTAATTAAAAAGTGAGTAGGATCAAATCAAACACTGGATGAGGAAGATATAAAGGTTTTATTCCGGAAATCCTAGAACTAGGGTTTGGATTTTTGGTCCAATTATTTAGGTTAGTGATTTTTTGGTTTTTTTTATTTATTCTTGTTAGTGATATGCACACAGTGGCGGTGGTTTTGGGTCAATTGGAGTTAGCATTAATTAGTTATCGGGGAAGTTAGGCTATTTACAGGTTAATTTTGGCTGGGATTTTTGGCTTCTTATTTTGTGCGAAAATAAGCGATAAAATGCAATTCTTATCAAAACATGCGTGAATGCTAATTATATGGATTAAATGAAGAAATGCCAGTGATTTTTAGGGATTTGATCTTAATTCATGACTTTTAGAGTGATGAATCTGAGATTTATTATCCCCCTATACTTAAACCATGCTCGTCCCTGAGCATCAAAAGCAATGCTATGAGGTGAAATGAGATTGGGTTCCATACCAAGACCATGAGCTTAAGTTGAAAATGAAACTAGACTCGACCTTTGGATTATTAGTTTGGCAGAACTTCCGTGAGACTTAGAATTTTAAAATCAACAGCCTTTAAGTTCTACACATCATTGTCACAATTTCAGCTCAGAAGTCATCTTAGATCGATCCTCCTCCCAAAGCATACCCTATGAAAATTGAACAATCGATTCATGTGTGTGAAAGGTTTTAGATCTTCCCATCCAGAATGCCGGACTACCATGCAAACCTCCTCTCAAGTAACTCATCCTCGGGGAGTCAGATATTTCCTTCTAAGGTCTGTCGCGCTGTGTTCACAATCAAAATGAGGGAGAAGTTAGAAGAAGGAGAAAAGAACTGGAGCGAGGCTAGTGTAGTCACCTCTCCTTGTGAAGCTGGCCAGTGTAGCTGAGTCTCCACCAAGATCTACTGATTTTCTTGAAGCTTGGACCTTTTTGGTCAAAATTTATTTGGTAGTAGGCTTCTTTGTATTTGGATTTTTGGTGGTTCTGCTTGGATCTTGTTGTGCCCCTACGGATATAGAATCTTTTTTTTCCGTACATGTTTTGGGGTCTGAGAAAAAATTGTGCCCAGCCGTCCAGCACTTTTCCGAAGCTTTATTTCAACCCGTACTCCAGTCTTTAGATTTCCACGCTACCAGAAAAGAAACTCACACAGTCTTCCAACACCCCATCTGAGTTAAACTAAGTGCATAGTACGAGAGTACAAATTAATTCCCTATTCCAGAGTTGTACCCAGAATGAAGAGACCAGGTTAGACACTAAGAGTCAAACGCTACACATTGTCATGTGGAACTCAAAGAATTAAGTCAAAGACCTGAAGCTTCTAAAATCCTATTTCTCTATGAAGTTCCTCTGAAAATTAGGTGGATTAAGGTCAAGTCCAGACCACTCTCGTCTCTGCTCATAACTTGGTTCAGAACCCAAGGACTTTTCACAGATGCAAATGAATGTAATGCTAGATGAAGTGCAGGTGTGTGTAATGCAGGCACTTTTGATTTTTTTGTGACTTTTGATTATTTTATTTCTTTTTTTAATGCAAAAACGAATATGAAGCCATTTTTTTAAAAAAATTTGGGTTGGACACAGTCAGTGTTAGTAGCAAAACTCTTTTTCTTTTTCTTTTTTTTTATTTTTTGTTTTGTTTTGTTTTGTTTTGTGCTTTTTTCAAGTTAGTTGCCTACACCGTAAATACATATAGACTTATGCGAAAGTATGAGATATGGGTCAAATATATACACAATATATATACACACCCCCTATACTTAGCGAATGTTGTGTCAGAGCACAAGAAGTGTAATGAAGGCATAGCTCGGGCTAAGCGTAAGAGAATGAAAAAGAAAAAGATAGATCGGTTTGCCCCCTTATACTTAGGTTGTGAATAGTCTAAGTATAGAAGAAGAGCGAGAAAAAAATGAGGTGGTTGGTATATGTTAATGAGGAGAATATATACATATGAGCATCAGTTCCCCCTATACTTAGGCTCTGGTCAGCCTAAGTATAGAAGAAGGGTGGAAATGAGGCGATCTTGAGATGGGGAGAATGGTATGTACAGATGGAATCGGTCCCCCCTATACTTAGGCCTTGGCCTAAGTAGAGGAAGAAGATGTAAAAGGAGACCGATGTGGACGGGAGGGAGGGTGGGTAGCCGATGATTAAGGTGGTTTTCAGCCTATCTTCTTGTGAGCCTGTGGTGGGAGATCATAATGATGAGAAGGAGATGAAGCATATGATTCCCAACTATTATCAGTGTTGTCCTTAGAGAAATCATGTTGGATAGTAGATGACACGTACAAATCAGATGAAAGATAACCATCATTGGAGTTATCCTCAAAGGAATAGGAAAGTAGAGACACTCCATATATTCTTATCTTTTAGTTGCTTCTTTAGTCGTTTTTGTAGAATTTGTTCCTTCTTGGGATCAAGCGATTTGTCCTCGGATGAATACTCTAAAGCACTAGTCTCGGCCAGCTCATAAGAAATTATTCCAGTGTATTTGATGAGACCAAGCGAATAAGCTTTGGATGAATAATAGTGAGGAACATGAGTTGTCTAATGAGAATCAAAGTTTGGATCCTTGCGAAGGTATGGTTTTAGGACTGCCGAACAGACTTCACTCATGTAGATTACCTTTTCCGGACCTGATGAGGGATCATATATGATTCCTCTTCCAAAAGGTCAAAGGTGACTTTCTTTTTAGATGAAGGAGCAGTCATTTTGCTTCGTGAAGGTGTTGGTCCGCTTGAGTCTCCAGATAATTAACCATTGAAAATTTTCTCATTGGTCAGTGTTCGTCCCTTGTATTTGTTCTTAGTTTTTTTCTTGATGTTGTTGCACTCCTGAGTTGGATTGATTTGTTCAAGGTAGTCAGCGAAGGTTGGCTCAGGGTGTGCCCATACATAAGTCTTAGGATCATATAAGAAACATTTTTATATGGTGAAAGCAGTGGGAAATGGAACAGCGGGGAGAGTCTCTGCATGTTCGTTCTAAATTGACTTGATGTTGGAGCATTCCTGTGTCGAGTTTATATGATCAAGGTAGTCAGAGTAGGTTGACTCAGGGTGCGCCCATGCATAAGTCTCAGGATCATATGAGTCATCTATTCGATTTTCCATGGTGAGAGTAGCTGGGAATGGAACAGGAGGGAGAGTCTCTAAACCAATAATCTCATCAACAACCACTATCTCAGGTGTAGCAACGGGGTAGGGCTCCTCTACCGCTTGATGGTTATAGCTGTCGAGGACTTCGTGGGTTACGTAAAAAAATCATGGTTCCTCAAAGATTTGGTGAGATCAAGGTGCTTCCCATGCTGTAAAATTGATTTCCCAAGTCTCACACTCAATAATTGCCTTAGCCAATGCTAAGAATGGCTTTCCGAGAATAATTGGAGACTTAGTGAATTCTCCCTGATGCTCAATATCAATGATCGTGAAGTCTACTTTGAGCGGAGCACCTTGGAATGTAATGATGACAGAAATGGTTCCTCTCGACCGTTTTATCGATCGATCAACCAATTGAACGATCTTTCGTATCTTCCTGATAGGTTCGAGTTTGAGCTCGTGAAATACAGAGGTCTGGAGGATATTAATTGGTGAGTCGTCATCAATTCGAGCATGGGTAAAAATTGAGTCTTTGATTCCACAGTCAAATCTGGGCAACAGCTTCACTATGTGGATCTGGTTTTTCTCGTCAACACAAAGGAGGAGGCCATTGACAACATATGTCTTTCAGCCTTTGTTCTTGTCCTGCCTGACTTTTTCATCATTAATTTGTCCATTACAAATCCTTTAGGTTGGGGAAGTGTTCAATGGCCTGTATAAAGGGAAGTTCAAAAATCAATCTTTTCTCTAGTGCTTCCCGTAAAGCAGGATCCAAAATTTTCAGATCTTCTTCAGTTTCAATTTTTATGAATTTTTCTAGTTTTTCGATTATTTGTTGTTTTCGGTGTGGTGTGGTGATGTGGTGTGTTCTGTGGATGAGAAAGGGTTTTGATTAGCTGAGTAAGAATCAGAATCCGAGTGATTCCTAGGGGAATTGTATGCAGAAGTGTCATAGTAATCCCTAGGGTGAATGTTGTCTATGGGTTTTTGAATATCCTCGGGGTTTTCAATATTAGATCCAATTATTTCATCTTCCACTTTCGTACTCGAGCATCCATAAAATAAACTAAGTCGGTCAGTAAAATTTTTGAATTTTTCCTCCATTAATTTATATCTATTAGTGATCCTCGAAAAGTCATCCTCCAAAGTCTTTTCATGATCAATCATGGGGGTAGTTGGTGTGTGTTCTTGTTTTCGAATTTGAGATTCAATCATTTCCTCTTCCATTCCTGTATGAGGTGAGAGGAGATTCTCTTTGATTATCCAATATATAATTGTTATTTTTTGAAAATTTCTCCTCAAAAATTATGGGAGGAGGTTGCTCAGTGGAAGGATTTTGCGGGAATTTGTAGGTCTCATACTCAGCATGCTGTGACTCAGGCATGCAATGTTAATTCGAGTAGAGTCTACTTCCATGTTCATGATTGATCGTATCCTCGAATAATGGAGTAACACAGGGTTCATATGTGTCGATATCATCTGTTTGGTCCTCTGTATGTATAGCTTGATCAAAGGAGTGATACTCGGGTTGGTTAATAGGGATTTGGTCGTTATGGTAAATCCAACCTTGTTGATCATTAGGTGTGTGCCTCTCCTTCTCGTGTGATCAGGTTTCGTCTCTCTGCCAATCATGAGTCTCAAAAGTGGTTTGTTCTTGAAATGGTTCATTAGTTTTAGCGAGAAATCGGGAATAAGATGGTAAGTCCAAGAAGGTAAAAGATCATGTGTGACCGGATGATTCGAGTAGAATGGCTTGGGATCCAATGACGAGATCGGATTTGTTGGATTAATTTGTGGGTGAGAGTCTCTTGTGGAAGTTCGATGATGTCTAGTTGGAGGAGGTTTTGACATTTGGATCTAACTGAGACGAATTCATTTCAAAGTATAGCTCTGATGGATACTTGGATAAATGTTCCGTCATTTTTGAAAGAGCTGAAATGAATGACGACTTGGGTTTGACCAAGACGAATTTATTTTCATAATATAGATCAAATGGATACTCGGGCAAAAGTCTTGTTTTTGTCAAAGGAGGTAGATGATTAATTGACATGATTGATCTTAGTGCAAGTGCACGGGATATTCAAAAGAAATTTTTATCAAGGAGATTGATGGCATAAATGTGCGGCTTTTGATCTTCTAATCGGTTCACGCACACAAATGCAAACACAAATCAAACCCCAGGTTCACCAACTCACACAATGAAGCCATAAGAGTTCGACTATTTTCTTTTCAATTTTAATTGGTGATAAGATAATCTTGGAATAATTAGCGAGCAGTTAGGTGCAAAAAAATTTCTTAATGACCGGACCGAATTCTTACGACTAGTTGCACCTACTTTCAGCTAGTATGGATGTAAGTACGGACCGTAAAACGGCTACCCATGTTACTTAAGGATGGAGCCTTTACGTAGTGTCCTTTAAACCACCCACTCTGCTAAGGAAATCCGGACCGTTTACCAGATACCCGTAGATCCTCACTGAGAAGTAGCTAATCGTTTTTAAAGAATGAGTAGTCAATACGAAAATTCAAATTGGGCTCTATCCTTAAGTGTTGTCTCTCGCTCACTTAGAAGAATAATAGAATCCAAGGTCAGGGTTGCTCTCCCACAAAATTCTCATTTTTATGGTTTAATTAAAGTCGGCTATATTTAGCAGTCCCAATTTTAATTATACAAACAATGAAAAATTAAGTGAGCATAAATACACGTCTACCATCCAGTCGCAATTTCCTTTAGAATTATGTGACAAAACAGGAGGGAGAAATTCGGGAAAAGCTGATGCATACGAAAAACGATGATGTATGCTCGGTTAAAAGACTTACAATGATTCCACACAATCTCCATGTGGGATGCAATACAAGAATTAAAAGATTATTCTAAATGATTGCAAGCCGATGAAAAACCGTACCTAGCAGAAAGTTCTATTAGCCGGGAAGAATTGAGTTTAATTTGACTAAGTTGAACGATCTAATGTGTGTCTCAATGAAAGTGGAGTGTGGTCCTAGGTCCTGCGAGCACAATCAAAAATTTAAAATCTCTAAGAGCCCTATGTACAGGTGTATCCCAAGCGCCACTCAAGTCGGGCTCCACCCGTACTGGAGAGTGAAACATGCCACGACACACCACAGAAAAAAGTTTGAGGTCTTGTTACACACGCGAGAGTCCAAAAAGGACACCGTTAGAAATGAGCAAATAATTACAGAAAATAAAATTTGTAGAAATATAAATTCTAGATTCTTCGCTCTCTCACAACTCGACTCGATCTTAATTTTTAATACGGCTTTTCGGAAGTCGGTGAAGATGCTTCGGTTTCCTGAAAAACCGCTCCACGTACACCAGGTACCTCGCAAGAAAAAATAAGAGAGAGTGTGTAATAAAGTGACTCAAAAATAAATAAAAATAAAAGAAGAAAATAAATGCTGAAAATAAAATAAATACAGGAAAAAATGGAATTTACAATGAAAAGCTCGGGGGTCAGACTACCCGAATAAAAAAATCGAAAAAGAAATTTAGACAAAAACTAAGTCGTTTGCCTCCCCGGCAACGGTGCCATCGGACGGGTCCAAGAATGCTCTGCTTAATTATCGTGGATTATCGAGCGCTTAAATTAATGTGTCATTTCATTGTAGGCGGGCAATCAGAATAGGTCGAGAAATAACCATAAGAATATTTAATCAATTTTTAATCGCGTGGTTTTATGTTTATTTTACTTGGGAAAGTCCCAAGGTCGAACTCAAGGAGGCAAAGGAACAACTTAGAATTTGGTCTATCAAAGTTCGTGCACAGTTTTTGAGGTGGTCTTTTTTTGGTATTTTTAATGCAAGTTTGGATGCAAAATGCAACTTTGGTCGATTTTAGGAACTAGAATGTAAAGATCAATCAAACGATGCCCGAAAAGTATGAAACTTGGCCAAGATGATAATAATGATGAAATAAGTGCACTGTAATTTTTTGGAATTTTTGGATGCAAGTAGTTTTTTATGAATTTTTTAATGCAAATGATGTGAATTTTAATATTTAATTATAATAAATATTAAACCTATTTATTTTCAAGAGTTAAAATTATACAAGATCTTCACTATATGATCGATCTTAGAAAAATCCTAAACCTCAAAAATATGAGATGCAATACCTATTAAAAATTAAAGATCGAAATATGCAAAATGATTTTTACAAGACAAACCATGCATGCAACTGCAATTCTTTTTAGGCATGTGTAAGAAACAACAAATTCTACAATCCTTGAATTTCTGGTAATTTTTAGAGCAATGGTTAATTAGTTAAGAATTTTCAAGCACAGAATGGGCAAAATATGCAATTTTCAACAAAATAATTAATTAATAATTAACCAGTGATCACAAAAATGCCAAACATATGCCATAATGTAGAGAATTAATTGACAAACATCATGCTATTTTTTAGATAACAAATATGCAATGTAGAGTTCCAAAATTGAGGGGGAATACAGGGGTAATTCTGCAAATGACAATATTTAAATAAATATAAAAATGCAGTAGAAGGACTATAATGTAATTACCGAAAATACTGGGGGGGTGTACTGCAAAATTGCCAAAAGGTCACGTGCCAAGCACGTGACCCTTGGTCAGCTGGACTGTGGTATAAATAAGAAGAAATCTGAGAGCTCTTCCGCAATTTACCCAGCGATCACGTGCAAAGCACGTGACCCTGGGGGAGTTGGGCGAATATGCGGATCTTCCGGGGGTTGCTTGCAAGACGTCCCCTCCCGTCATATGCCTCTCACGGGGGGAGGTTCTCGGGACCTGTGCCCGACCCTAGTGACGGTGGCTCGCAGGTCCTTCAGCTGGGCCTCGTTGGTGGCTCTGGTGGCTAATCTCCTGTGGCCGATGACGCCCGGAGAGGCTGAACGGTGTAGTAGCGTCTAGTGTTGACCAGTGATGAAGAAGACAGTGCAACGAGTCAATGAAGAGTAAGGCGGAGGAAGCTTCTAGCCGTTGACGATGCGTTTAGGCTGAGATTAAGGTCCAGTGTTGCTGCTTCGGCGGTGGAGATGATGGGTCGAAGGAGGTGTCCGTGGAAGGAGTTGATGCCTCCGGTAGGAGGCTGAACTAGGATGTTGAAGTTACGGTAGGGGGAAAGAAGGTGGAGCGGAGCTCCGATGTAGCACGTTCGAGCATGGGCTCGACGGCTGAGGCCGGAGCGGTGGCAGCATGCTCTAGGCCATTCTGCAACGAGGCTTGGAGCCTCGGATCTCATCGAGGTTGGGTTGGGCTGTCACCTCGGTAATTGATTTAGAGAGCAGATCGGCGGATGGGGGATGATGCGGGGGTGACAGAGCTTTTATAGGCTGAGGGGTAATCAAAGATGGTAATTGGGTCGAGATTCTCAGTGGAATTGATTTGGGGGGAGATTCTGGGTGATGACCGAGATTGAGGGAGGATCGGGCGTGAGATCAGAGATAGGTTTCTACGGAGGCGAATCGGGAAGGTGGCAGGCCGAGGATCCACGGGAGCACGGCAGAGTGCGAGATTCGCAACGGAGATGGCATGGGGTAAGGTGACACGGTTGGGAAAGGGGGAGGAAGATGATGCACAGGGGCCGTCCAATCGACCGAGATTGGATGACCAGCATTCGGCCACGTGGCAACAATTTGGGGGAGTGGAGGAGCACGTGTAGTGTGTGTACGTGGTCGGCACTTGTGTTGCACGTGCGATGGTTTTTTATTTATTATTTATTATTTTTATTTTTTTATAAAAATGAGAATAAATAAGGCCCAAAAATGGGTGACACGTGGCGGCTCCAGGAGCTGCCACGTGTCAGCCCCACAAAAATCAGAAAATATATAGAAAGATAAATACTTAAAAAATAGTAAATGACCTCGGATCGAAAAAGTTTCTTCACAAAAGTTGCTCGTCTCGATGAGATCTACACATCTATGAAGATGTCGAAAGAAAAATTGATCGATTGCACATTGTGATATTTTTGGGGTATCCCATGTACACAGAATACCTTGATTTTTGGGTTTTATAATTTTTTTTGTCATTTTTAAACCAGATAAAATACAGAAAAAATACGATAAAATCAAAGATAAATATTTACACATTAACTATTTTTTGTATTTTTATTTAGTAAGAAAAAGAATAAATAAAATAAAAGATGAAAAAGACAATTTTTGTACAGACAATTAGTGAAGACTCTGACTCATTCAGTTTCTTTGATTTCAAGCTCAGTTTGGATTTGGATTTTTGGGCATTTTAATAAAACTTTCATCAAAGAAGACAAATATAAAAGAAATAAAATAAAATGGGTTAATTAAGTACATAAAATAATAGGTCAAAAACCGTTAAAATACAAAATGTACAAAAGAGGCCCAAAACGCAACTTTCACATATGAACTCCGATTCACTTGAACTTGGTCGTGTTTTTAAGGTAATTGAATGTAAATTAGTTCAAAATGAGTAGGATCAAATCAAACACTGGATGAGGAAGATATGAAGGTTTTAGTCCGGAAATCCTAGAACTAGGATTTGGGTTTTTGGTCCACTTATTTAGGTTAGTGATTTTTTTTATTTTTTATTTATTCTTATTAGTGATATGTACACAGTGGGTAGTTTTGGGTCAATTGGAGTTAGCATGAATTAGTTAAAAATCAGGGAAGTTAGGCTATTTACATGTTAATTTTGGCTGGGATTTTTGGCTTCTTATTTTGTGCGAAAATAAGTGATAAAATACAATTATTATCAAAACATGCATGAATGCTAATTACATGGAATAAATGAAGAAATACCAATGATTTTTAGGGATTTGAGCTTAATTCATGACTTCTAGAGTGATGAATCTGAGATTCATCAATGACTTGCCCCAACACAATGCCCTCTCGAACCATAAAATGACTCTTTTCCCAAGAGAGCACCAGATTTATCTCACTACACTTTTTGAGGACTCGATCCAAATGAGATAGACAAGTAGCAAACGAGTTGCTGTGGATCGAGAAGTCAACCATGAAGACCTCCAGGATATCTCCAACAATCTTAGCAAATATTGCAATCATGCATCGCTGGAAGGTCCATGGTGCATTACATAACCCATAGGGCATGCGTCTGAATGCATATGTACCAAATGGAAATGTAAAGGTGGTCTTTTCCTGTTCCTCTAGAGAGATAGTTACTTGATTATAACCTGAGTACCCTTCGAAAAAGCAGAAGAATTCTTTCCTCGCAAAGGATCTGGTCTATAAAAGGTAAGGGGAAATGGTCCTTCTTCATCACGACATTCAAGCATCTGTAATCCATACAGACACGCCATGACGTGGGTACTCGCACCATGATCTCCTCTCCATCTGAGTTGGTGATTGTTTGAAGTCCCGCCTTCTTAGGGACTGCGTGAAGTGGTGCCACCCATTGGAATCCGAGATGGGATATATAAACCCTCCGTTACACCATCTCCTTCTTGACCACGTCTCTTAAGTTTGGATTCAATCTATGCTAGAACTCACGGGAGGGTTTAGCACCTTATTCAAGGTAAATATGGTGTGAGCATAAAGCGGGGTTAATCCCGCGAAGATCTGATACACTCCAGCCTATAACCTTGCGGTTCTTTTCAAGGATCTCTAGCAAGCGAGATTCTTGTTCTACAGTCAGGCTCGAACTGATAATGACTGGAAACTTCCGAGGTGGGCCTGGCAAGGAAGGTATATTTGAGTGTTGTGGGTAATGGTTTGAGCTCAGATAATGTGTGGTCATCAAGAATATCTGGCTTGATCAACTCTGGATCTGTGCTGATAATGGTGGATCTCTCTCTGAACTATTGGCCACCAACTGAGTCATCTCTGGAGTCGGATCGTCAAAAGTGTCCAAGCAATCGGCAAAGGCTACGTCCGACTCATCGTCCTCTTCCTCTGATTAACCTAAAGGGAACATGTCTGACAAGCCTATGTCGACTTCTGAGTCATCGAGGGCGTAGGGGGATGCATGAGAAACTTCTCCTGTGGATAATGTTTGATTCTATAGGAATTGTCTAACGGCCTCATCTACATTGTCTTCTCCTGGTGGGAGGGACCTGCCAACCCAAGCTGTCTATTGCCAATGATCAACTGAGTCAACTATGTAGCATTTGGCTTCTAATGAGAGATACTTTGTGCTGCTCTCCAAATTAGGTCTCTACCATTTCGTTTGTTGCATCTCCAATTCTACTCTTTCATTGTGTGCATGAAAGCGTATCTTCCCTAGAGTATAATCGAAGATAGCTTCGGCCATCCTCACGAAAGGGCGACCAAGTATGATATGGGAATCTTGCCATTCGGGGACATTCCATGTCTAGGACTGTGAAGTCCACTTTGTATTGTTCCCTTCAATGTCAAGGATAACATCCTTCAACATTCCCTTCGGCATCTTAATGGATTGGTCAGTGATTTGTAAGAGTGCTCTCGATTTCTTCAAAGGTCCTAAATCGAGACGATCTATGAGGGAATAACGCAGTAAATTGATCGAGGATCCGTTATCGAGTAGAGTACGAGCAAATGATGTGTTAGCAATCTGTCTGGTGAGAAAATGTGCTCCTAGATATCTCTTCTTCATGGGAATCTCATTGCGGATTGCACAGGTAATGGCTATGGAGAACACATGCTTCATCATTCGAGTGTTCTTTTTCCTGCTAGTCCTAACAAGTGTGCATCTTGCCTTTAAGTACTTCTTGAATGCAGGAACCATATCCACTAATTGAAGGAAAAGAATTTTAACTTTAACATTCTCAGTGCACATCCTTTCCATCTCTAAAATGTTGAAGTCATTTTTTTGAGAACTTTTCTTCTGTCCCTTAGATAAAGCCTGAGGGAAAGGAGGGAGAGACTCATGATGTGAAACAAAAATATCAACATCTTAGTTTTTATTGGAAAAGTTCAGATGTACATGACTCTGACTTGGACTCGGACTTAGAATGGGACTCGACTGACATGCATGAAATGCAACTGAAATTGAAGATGGAAAAACTATTAGTGATGCACCCAAGGTGGTCTTCTCCTCTCTCGAAGATCCGGTGCTTGCGATCATGCTCGATGTCACTTTATTCTTCTTTTTGGATTTTCTTGATCTTCTAGATCACTGGTGACGATGATCCTCCTCCTCTGAGCTATCCACAAGTGCTAGTTCATCGGCATCCTCCGCTCTTTCCTGCCATGCCAGATCAGGGGTCTGCACGGTCCTATCGCTCCTGAGAGTAAGATAGTGAATACCATGCGATAAGATCTCATGATCTGATTCTAAAGAATCAAAATAGTATACCTAATCCTTCTGGCGATTCTGTCCTTGATTCAGGTTATTAGGATTAACCTGAACCTGTGTTGGAATAGAGATCTTGGATGTAGTGAACTCATCGCACCATCGAGAAAATCGATTGATGTCAACTCTCTGACCGTGCTGTTCATTGTGAATGAGTTTGAGTTCATCAAGAATACTTTGAAGGTCAGAGGTGCCCGAAGATGAGGCTCAGTGATCCTGCCTTTGGGACGGTTGCTGCTGGCCCTGTTGTGGTATGTTAGGTCCTTGATGGACTTGCTGGCGATACTGGTTTTTCTAATGAGGATAATGTTGCTGATGAGGGGGTTGATACTGGTGATATTGAGACTGAGGGGGGTACTGTGGCTGCTGCTGTATGTGGTGTTGTGTAGCATTGGGATCATTGGTGTACTAGATCCCATTTACCTCCCATACCATTGGGGATTCCTCGGTGGTTGTCTTGATGGTTGTCTTAGTGAACTGGCTCTCATGGACTTCAAGCTGATACAGAGTCCATGTGCTGTAAGAACCCTGCATGGGCTTCTCTTGGATGTGATGCACTCGGTGAACATGAAGTGCAGATGGGGTAGGTATCTTGATCTTGGACACCCTATCAACTAATTCTGCCATCTATTTTGGAATCTTGGCAAGGTTCTTCCATTCGGCAAGCTTGTGTATTTCGCTCACCTTCTTCTCGATTTGGTCAACCTTAGTTAACTTATCACTGATTATTCCCATGCTAGAAAGTAGGTCATTTTCCAATTCGATAGCAGATGTTCTCACCACCTCCTGAGATACGCGAAACGGAGGTGGTTTGTCATAAGCCCTGCTTGAAGACCTAGTATGGCTGGTATCTGCCATCTGCTTTAAAACCATCGAAATCGTGTCGGCTCCTTTGTTCAGATAACTGCCTCCACATGAAGCATTCAATAATCCTTGGACCTCTGGAGTCAGACCACTGTACAGGTCCTGGACAATGATTGGTCGGTTAATATCATGACCTGGGTATTTTTGAATAAGATCCGTGAATTTCTCCCATACCTCGTGGAAGGGCTCATGTGACATATGCGTGAAACTTGATATTGGGACCTCATCTGATTAGTTATACTCAATGAGTAGAACTTCTTGAGGAATAGGTCCTTCAATGCTGCCCAAGTGGTGACTACCATCCCCAAATTCTTTAGTTAATAGGCAACCTTCTCTGCTACAGCAAAGGGGAACGCTCTAAGACGTATGTAATCGTATGCTACACCAAGTTGTCCTAGATTATCACATATCATTTCAAATTCTTGCAGGAACATATATGGCTCCTCTACTGCATTACCATAGAATTTTGGTACAAGTGTCAAGAAGTGAGCTTCAATTCTCCAGCATTTGATGGTACTATTGGCCTAAGCCAGTTCTCGTTCTGTGCGGTACTGGGATTGTAGGCATCTCTCATTGATCCCACTTCATTTCTTAGTTGTCCAAGCTCCTGTCTGAGTAATCCATTTCTCTGCTCAGCTTGTGCAAGTTTGGCTAGGATTTCCCTCAGTGTGTCATGATCGCCCTCATCGTCCATGCTCTTTTTGGGAGGTATCTTGCTATCTTGGTCTTCTTCACCATCAGAATGAGAAGGGTTTGAATTAATAGTTGGGTAAGAAGGTGATCTAGAAGCATCGAGGTGAGAGTCTTCCTCGATGAGGTTAGAGAAGAGAGGGTTGGTATGAGTCTTTGGAATGAAACATGAATTATTGATTCTAGTCCCAAAGAAAGAGTGTACATGAAACCAGGGGAATTCAGGGGAAGAGTGTCCCTAAACTTGTGAGGATGATCGGTTTGGAGAGACATGCGAGAGGCTTGCGGAGTCTGAACAAGAATCACTCCAATCTGCCATTTTGGATGTCAAAAGGTTAAGAGCACGATGTAAATGGAAAGGTGGTGAGATTGTAGTCTTCTGAACACACTGAATGCAAACACAAAGCAAACCCCAATTTCACCAACTCAACATAGTGAAGGACCCAAAATTGGGTCCGATTAATCTGGTTGATTTTGAGCGTGATTTTCAAGCAAAGTTGGCAAGCATTACGTAATGGCCTATAGGGAAGTCAGCTCAATGCCGGTTGCATCTCCCTTGTTTAACCTGACACCTAAGATACCAACGCCCTTCCTCTCTTAGCTCCTATCACCAGTTTACTCAGTTAAGATTGATAAAGTTCAGGGACCTGCCCCTATTTACCTATCGAAGTAGGCGGAGGCTGACAAGGCTTGTCACTTCACCCTGGGGTGTTACTAATCAACTTGTTGCGTCACACCACTGGTTTACCCCTATCTACTTGCCAAAGCAAATGGAGGCTAGTTGGTGCTGGTCAGTTGAACTTCGAATACTTCAGCCTGTGATATTTGCGAAGAGCGGGGTACGTTGATATGGAAGGCGGGGATTTGGGCTCTATCTTAGTGTGTATACACATTCTCTATATCCTCACTCAGCCTGAAATCAAGGTTGGGGTTACTCTCAGAAAAACAATTTCAGTTTTAATGCAATTTTTTTTGGTTCAAGTTGTATTAGCAGTCCCGATTTTAAGCTTAATTTTCACTGAGTTTTATCCACCATACATAGCACTCCTAACAGACAGTCCCAATTTCCTTTAATATTAAGTGGTAAAACCAAGGGAGAGTCGAGAAAAGTGAATGCATAATGAAATCAATGATGCATGCTCAATTCAGAAGGCTTACAGTGATCCTTGTGCTCTTCATGTGGGATACAATACAGAATTTAAATTTTTATACTATATGAAATTCAAGTGAAGAAACCACACCTAACATATAGTTCTACTTAGCGGGAAGAAGTGAGTTGAATTTGACTAAGTGAAAACGATTTAAGGTGTGTGTATATATATAGTAAAAGTGTGGTCCTAAATTACGAAGGGCACAAACAAATTTGAATTTACACTACCACGTGCCTATCCTAATTTCGCCACTCAAGTTGGACCCCACCCTCACCAGAAAGTGAAACATGCTGAGACACCACAGAAAAATATTCAGTCCTTTTTACACACGCGAGATCTCGATCGGGAATCGCTAGAAATGAGCAATTAATTAAAAATTCTTTCTCTCTCTCCAAAAATTAAAATATGGTGTGTATCCGGTCGCTCCTAGATGCGTCGATTTCCAAGAAAAGCTGCTTCAAATTCACCGGTTACCTCGCACGAAAAATAAAAGATCGAATATTAGGCAGAGGTTCACAGAAAAATATACAAAAATAATAGAAATTAAAATACTAAAAAAGAAGGATAAATAATGGAGAAATAATTACAAGAAAAATCGGGGGTCAAACTACCCGGGGATGGAAAACCTAAAAACTTGATTTTCTTAAAAACAATCTAAGTCGTGCCTTCCGGCAATAGAGCCAGAATAAGTTAATTGCAGAAGACCCTTCCACACGTGCTGGTCACGTGCGGGGGGATTTATCTTCTTCCCAAGCATGAAAGGATCCGGGCGGTTGGCGCATGGGATGCCATCGCGCAGGGTGAATGGGCGTGTCCGCAGCTGATGGGCGAGCTGCTGGTGCGCTGGCCGGGCAAGGGGGCGTAGCACCGGCACGCTCCATTGGACGGTGGTCGGTGATTTGCGTGATCGCAGAGGTGGTGGAGACCGCAGCTGCAGGTGGTCTCACGGGATTCGCGCAAGTGAGGGGATGAATCCCCTTCCTCCTTTGATATTATCGTCGAGCGGGTTAGAGGGCGGTGAGGACTGGATCGCGGACCGGAGGACGTCTCGCTGATGAAGTTGCTGGAGGAGGTGGTAGGTAGTGTAGTGGACGGGCATGGCAGGAGGAGCTCCTATGCTAGCAACGGAGATGGCCTACATGTGAAGTTGATGTGACGACTGGTGAATAGGCGCAGGTGGCTAAGGCTTGGAGAGGTCGTTGTTGATGGCGCGGAGGCGCGAGGGTTGCCATGCTGCTCGGTCGACTGGAGTTCTGGCGGATGCATGAGGTTGTGGGTCCGCACAAAGAGTAGTGCACGGGTCATGCTGGAGTTCAGTTGCCCACTGGCAGAGGTGAGTACGGGATACGGTGACCTAGACGCACAGGCTTAGGCATATGCATGGCTAGCTGACGTGACTGCTGGTGTCGATCGACAAGGACGCACGAAGTCGTGCGCAGAAGGGGGGCGGTGACTTGGTAGCGGCTGCAAGTGTCTTAGGGGATGGAAATGGGAGGCACGATAGAGGGAATAAGGGAAAGGGACAAAAATAGGGGAAAAGGAAACAAGGGCATGATAGAGGGAAACTGAGGAATGCAGAAGAAGTAGAGGAAAAAAGTGGGGAAGGAGCGATAGAACGGTAAAGGAATAACGAGAAGAGGAAGAAGAAAATGAGGGATTACCTGGAAGTAGTTTCTCGTCAAATGGTGTTGAAGCTATTAAGCTGCTCCAGTCGTTGCCTCACGAGCTAAGGCGAAGACTCTAGCTCGAGGCTTGGTAGGGAAACACAAGGAGGCTCTGCTACGTGGTCGTGAGTACCGCGTATCTCACCGTTACTCTGAAGGTTGCTTCCGTCATTACTCGATCTAGATTGAAGGGTGTTGTCACCACCCAATCACCAGAGGGCTAGGGAGTAAGGAGAATAAGGGCGGATGTTTTGCTGGGGACGGATTGGTGGGCCATATATAGAGAGGAGGGGAGGGAATAATGTTGGTTGGCGTGGCGGCCGCGAGGATAAGGGAGGTGGTTGCGGGGTGCGCGACGGCTGTTTGGAGGCGGCGGGATAAGAGGGGGAGGCACCCCCGGCGGTCGCGGGGCAGATGGTTACGAAGCGGAGAAGGAGGCGAGGGTTTAACTGGAGAGGAAAAGGGCCTCACGTGCATGGCACGGGAGGTGAGAGATTTTTTATTTTTATTTTTTAATAAAATTTCTTTCAATTTTTTTTAAAATGAAAAGAAAATAGGGTTAAAAATGAGTGACATGTGGCGGCTCGAGGAGCAGCCACGTGTCAACTCCACAAAATTCAGAAAACAAAATAAAAGAAAAATGGGAAAGAAATAGCAAATGACTCAGATCGAAAAGTGATCAACACAAAATTGCTTGTATCGGTGAGATCTACAACTTTCATGAAGAGACCAAGAGCAAAAGAGGTCATTTGTGCAAAATGATATTTTTGGGGTACTCCATGTACATAGAATACCTTGATTTTTGGGTTTTGTATTTTTTTAGTAATTTTTACTGAAGAGAAAAATAGTGATAAAATCAAAGATAAATATTTACATAATAATCTATTTTTTGGATTTTTAGTAAATAAGAAACATGGAAATAAAATAAAGAAGAAAAAGTAAGTTATTTGTATAGACTCTCAGGGAACACTCGGACTTGATGTTCTTTATTTCAGTCTTACTTTGAATTTGGATTTTTGTGGATTTTATTAAAACTTTCATTAAAGAATATAAATGAAAAAGAAATAAGAGAGAAAGAGTTAATTATGTACATAAAATGATAGGTCAAAACGGGTAAAACATAAAATGCGCAAAAGAGGCCCAAAATCCCACTTTCACATACGAGGTCTGATTTTTATGAAATTGATCTTATTTTGATGGTCTTTGAATATGTAATACTTTAAAATTAAGTAGACCTAAATCGGACACTGTATGAGGAAAATATGAGCATTTTAGTCTGTCTGGTATGAAATTGGAGTTTTGTCTCACAGGCTAATTATTTGAGATAGTAATTTTTTTTGTATTTTCATTTAATCTTGTTAGTAATATGTACACAATGGAAGTGGTTTGAGGTAAATTGGAGTTAGCATGAATTAATTAAAAATCCATAGATTTGGGTGCAAATGTGAAGATGATTATGAATGCAATTATGAGCGTTAAAATGCAAATATTAATTTTACATGCATGAATGATAAAAATATAGAATAAAATATTAAATGCAGCTAACTATTTGAGAACGAAGCTCTATTTTCATCTTTTAGTATGATGAATTGTGGATTCATCAATAGGCACACTCCACTACCTAAATTCTTCACCTAATTCTTGTAAATATGGATGCACTCCAATGTAAATATTTGTATACACTTCTTTCACTAATCCTTTTATTTTTTTAAAAATCCCTAAAAAAATTCAAAAATCAAAACCCATAAAAGTTTGCAAAATGTTTTAAAAATTGCATAAAAAATTGCAAACTTTTTTCAAAGCCTCAAAAAAGTTCAAAAATGAAAAATACTTCACAAAAGTATTTTCTTTTCAGTTCATCACATATGCATTTTTTGGATTGATGATAACAATTGAAATAATCTAAATAAAATATGAAGATTATAGCTTGGTTGGACCTTAATCCACTTAATCATAGGAACCTTAGAGGAACTGAAATTGAGGTGCTTCTAGTCTGATAGACTTAATTATTTCAGAACACAAGACTAGGTTTAGATGTCAACTTGATTGCCTAAGTAGAATAGTTTGAAACACACACTTGACTCTTGTCGACAATGACCTAACTTGCACATCTGCATCTTACACTTTGCTCAATTCAATTGAAGTGGCAGAGAGTTGGATTGGCCAGCATGAGACACAAACAAATGGAAACATACGAAGTCACAATTTGTGGCCATTGTGCCCCAACACGATCCAGTAGTGACGAGGTTCAAGGACAGAATGCCATGGGTTGCAATAATGCTTCGAAAGAGGGATAGTCTACTTGCACAAGCGGAAAAGTCTATATGTAAATGCTACTATAAATAGATTATTAAAAAAGGCAAAATCAAAAATCAAAGAAAATAGATGAGCAAAAATCAATTCCCATCAGAGCATCTATGCATGTAGTAAATAAGCAAGCATGTTCTTAAAAGTCAAATTATTCATGTGAGCATGTAGTTGGATGACTTGGCTACACTGGTCAGGCATCCTAGGATAGGTAGCTACACTGTCTACCATCCATTCTCTTCTCCACCTCTTCTTCTTGAGCTGGTTGAACTTGAACTTAGAAGGGAACTTCCTACTTCTAGAGGAAAGAGTTGTTGGTTTGGGGAATTAGGGTCACTGTGTTGGAGAAGACTATCTCTTTACCGCTTTAGTCGAGAGGAGTTACATATAACTGACACTATAAAAGATAGACTCATAGTCATATAACCTGGACTTGTTTTGACCCAACTTATTAGGAGACTTGGACAAAGTTTTGTGGCTCTTAGAGGCCGTTGAGTTTCAAGTCTACTTCCCAATAAGGTTCCGACCAAACCTAAATTCTAATGGTCTAACTGAGCTCTAGGCTTTGATTTTTTTAAAAGTTAAAATCAAACCATTTTATTCCTTTTTCTTTTATTTATTTTCTTTTTCTGCACTTATTATCATAAGTGTTCGCTAGGAACTAGCAAAGGCGAGTATAGGGGGTGATGAATCTCTATTTCATTACCATTATTCTTTCATTTTAGCCTAAAATTCCAAGTTAAATGCATGTATATAGTATTAATTTGTGAAAAATAACACTCAATAATAGACATAAAATTGTTGTATAAAATATTATAATTAATGCTAAAATAAGAATAAAGAAAAGAAAATAAAAGAAAAGAATGAAGTGTCAAAGACAATGAATGACCTTAACTCCGAGACCAGATCATCAGGATGACGTGGTCGACAAGGAATAAAGTAGGGTGAGATAATTGCCAATAATTGCTAAAAAATCCAAATTTTAATTCATAAATAATAAGTTTTTGGAACCTATTATTTAACTATTTTTATACTTCAAATAAATTATAGAATTGCATGATCTTATATGTGTTGCCTTATCAAATCAAAAGAGCTTATAGCTCTGATGCTCTTTCTGTTTAGGCCCCGTCCTTTTTTGAATGATTTATGTCCGAGCCCACTATCACGAACCATGGAGAAAATATAGAATGAGCGTGGGTTAAAAATTCTATATTTATTCGAATCAATCCATACACTCACATTTTTAAACATAAACATTTTACATAAAAATACAAAGAAAAATACAAATTTTATTTCATTAGAAAATAATGCACAGTGTGCCTGGGACACAGAGAATAAAAAGCCGCAAAGAAAACTTCTCAGACATGTATCTTCTCCAAACAAACTCAAAATTCACCAAACTCTCCTTTATTATTGATAAAATTAAATAATCTATTTAATGAAGTGGTTTCATTCAATTTACATTTAAGATGCAAAAGTTGGCTTTTGAGTCCTCATTATGCAATATACCTATATATAATATTCAATTTATTTATTCTTTATATTTTTCAATTCCTTATATTTTTAGATATTTGGGCATACTATTCAAAATACATGTAAATAATAAAATTAGGAAACACCACTAAAATACCTTAAAATAAATAAGTACTTTAATATATAGGTAAAGGATACCTATAATGTACCTATATAATACATATACATAGTTATTTATGTATATAAATAACTTCAGGAAAAATATGTGCATATGTATTTAATTTAGCTATAAATATAAAAATTATGTATACAAAATAATAAAATATAAAATACAAAGTACAATAAAAATATATCATATATAGGTATTAATACCTATAATTATACATGTAAAAACTAACACCTAAAAAATTAACTTGTAAAAACAAAAAAAAATCATAATAAAATACTACATAAAATAACAAATATGTTTCTTATTTTGAAAAAAAATGGTAAAATCGTTTATTATTTTTAATCTATTTGTTAAGGGAATATGCCCCAATTTTGGCATTTTGTGTCTGACATGGACCAATGGGAGCGTGAGGAGAGTTGACCTCGGGTCAACTATCCTCCCTCCCTTATTATGCATCTGTTAGACGCCAACTCTCCCTCTTTACCGATTTTTCCCGCTTTGCACAATGCTTCATGCGCCTCAACTTCTTCATTAAAGGTCATCTCTGTACAACCATCCATCATGTCAAGCTCCTTCCCTCCTTGTACCTCGCTCGAATCGAGCATAAACTCTAGGTTTTGAGTGGTCGTCCAACATGTTTATAAATAAGAGCCATTCACCTACTTTTTCTTTTTGATCTCTCTCGAGCCTCTCTTAGCCCTCGTATTGAATGTAGTGTGCGCGACCTTGTGAAGGGAGTAGGTAACCGATCGATTCACAATGAGGAGGAGTTCTTGGGTTGATCCACATCTCACCGGATCACCTCTGGTGAGGTTCCTACTCCCTGATATCAGGTACAAGCTATTCTTCCTTTCTTAGATTTTTCGGTAGATTTTAGGTGTAGTTTTTACTTCTTACTCTTCTTTCATGATTTGATATGTTGTTTTAACATAAAATTAAGATTATAGCTCACTAGATATTTAGAGCTTCGACCATCATTCCTCACTGTCCAACCTTGTTCTGAGTCTTTCGACCCCCATTCCACCTTCACTTCACTCCCCCTTCATCTTCTCCATCTTCCTGACCACCCGAACCACCTTGATCTTGTCCAGATCAGCGAATCCGTGCTTCCTCCTCCAACCTCTGCTAGAGCACTTCATTCCACTTCACCAGACATCTATCCTTCACCAATAATAGCCAGGATCGATCGTCCGAGCCTCGCCATTCTTCCTACATCTTTTGCAAGCCTTGAAGGGGCAATCTGAGGCCCAAGTACCACCAAGAACTCATTCCAAGAACACCAAACTTCATCGAGCTACTAGGAACCTACCAATGGGTCCCGATCATTTTTGAGGGCGTCGATAGCCGCGGAACACTTCCAGAGATCTCACGAGCATCTCGACAGTAAGGGGGAGGGTTTTAGGATGAAGATTTCGTGGATCTAAGCTTGGAATGGATGGGGTTCTTCCCTGTTCTTCCAAGCTCCCTCTCCACCGTCTGATCATGCCTTCGCTCTAGAGCCTATAGGAGACATCCGATCTCAAGCCCCAATCACCGTTAGATCTGTGCTCGGATCTGATCTCATGTTTTTTATAAACAACATTTTTTCCTCTTTAATTATCTCATATTATCATAGTACACGAGGCGAATATGGATCCATCAAAAATACCACCCCTTTGAATAGGAGGAGAAGGTTTTTGCTTGGTAATTATACCAAGGTCGAACATAGGGGCATGGGCCTCTTCAATGACTAATCAAAAATTGATACCTAAATTAAGCGATTATTTCTCAACTTAGGTCTACAGGCAAACAGATGCACATGACAAACAATGCACAAATGCATAGAATGCTGCAAAAATTATGCAAGACAATGATGCATGCTACAAAATGATGAAAAGAATGTACTTGTTTGTTTGGATTTCATGTAAGTATATATTCCATAAAATGCTATGCAAAGAAACATTTATTTACATGCGCAAATATTCCTTGGAATAATTCAGAAAATTGAGCAAGAAGGTTTAATTTCATTGGAAAATAGAGCATTAACTTTAATCTATGCAAAGCATATGACATTTAAATATAAGATGAATGACACCTTAAATAATCAATTGACTCTATGATTTTAAAGATGCTAAATAAGTGAATCAACCATGGCATAATATAGAGCATCTAATAATCGTCGCAATGAAACAAAAATCATGGAAATGGGAATCCATATGCTCACGATATTAAAGAAATAGTCTACGGGTATAATTGCAAGAAAAACATAGAAATAAATAAGAGAAACGTCACAACCTGGGCCCTGTAGGGGCATAATTGTAAATACAAAATCTCAAGGGGGCTTCCCTGCAATTTAATCAAGCATGTAGGGAATTGTTGCAATTACACAATGTTAGAGGGGCTTCAGTGTAATTTGCACCGTAATGCACGTCTCTTGCACCATCTGGACCTATTTGTAAATCTTGAGAATTCCAGGGTTTGGTTGCAATTTTTCGAAGCCATCACGTACCCAGCACGTGATCGGAGGCTCGAATCTAGACCTCGATGACTAGAGCAGGTGCCTCGGGCCACGTGGCGACCTAAGGGTACTTCGGACGAGGCCTAATCTCACCAAACCTCCATGCTTCGAGGCAAGCTACATAGTGCTTTAGGCACCTTTTGATAGGCACCGAGAGGGTACCATCATATGGTGCATGTACTTCTTGGACGCTTCTCCTTTACCATACGTTGGCGGTGCTAATAGAGCTCCGATGAGATGCACGAAGCTCCATCATGTTCCATCGACGCTATTGATGGTCCAAGAAGATCTCTGGAGGTTTGGCGATGATGCTCGAGGACAGGATAGGAGTGGAGACCATCAGCTGAAGTTGACGACACTTGCATACCAGAAGCGGAGCTCTAGAACAAAGCTCCTCCCGAAGTTCGATCAATGAAGTAATGAACCTGCAGAAAAGGTTAGAGGGGAATAGTTGAAGCATGATGGATGGTATGGAAGGTTTTCAGAAGGATAAGGGGGAGCCCAGAGTGAGATATCCTCTGCCTTCGGCAGAGGAGAATGCTCAGGGTGGAGAGGTGATGGAGGATTGGAGAGGGTCACTTGGGCCTTCTACGAGGGTGAGGGAAGCTTGGCGGAGCTCGGAGGGGAATTAATGGATTCTGGTGCGGTGTATGTGTGTAAAAATAAATGGGTGAAAAACATGAAAAAAAGAGAGAAGGAGCTTACCTGGGAAATTGAAAAAGAACTCGTGGCAGAGCATGTCTTGGGATTGAGTATATTGGGTCCTCTGGTCGTCGCTGAACTCCTGCAGCCTACGGGGAGCAGCTCATTGGTTATATGAGGGTTGTGGCTTGGCTTGATGACTAAGGACAACATCGTCGACAAAGGCCATCGTAGCATATCAACTCCCTCCTCCCCCGTCACAGGAGGAGGATTGCTATGTCTTCACGTATGAAATGGTGGACGAAGGTGGAGGCGAGGTTGGTAATCGTCAAGTGTGACTTTAAGGGATAGGTCGTGAGGCATTGAAGGTCACGCGAGAAGGTCGAGAAATAGGGCTTCGCGGGAGTGAGGTTAGCGAGTGGAGAGGAGGTCTAGAGTGATGGAGAAAATGGGAAGAATAGAGGTGGGCGGTGAGGCGTTACATGGGGAGAGTGGGTCATTGCGGAGGAGGAAGAAGGGGTGGAGTCGTTGGATCTTGCAATCGACACATCAGTTCAAGAGATATGATTGAAAGGCAGAAAGTGAGGCGTAGTGGGATGACTGGGATCAATCTTGAAGAAGTGATATGACGACTGGCTGGTAGGCAGGTGGTGGTAGGAGAGGGAATGCCACATGGCCCCATGAAATTATTCAAAAAGAGAAAATAAAGAGAAAATCGACAAGAAATAAAAAAAGTTGAATCAGAAAAAGTCAAAACATGAAAGTCATAGATTGATGAGATCTACAAGTTTTATGTTGAACAAAAAGCCAGAAAAGGTCATATAAACAAAATAAAATTTTTGAAAGCATTTTTACTGAATAAAATTACTTGTTTTAATTCTTTTGCATTTTTTGGTATTTTTAATTTCTTTTTGATGCTAAAAGAAATATATATGACAATTATAATTTTTTAAAGGGATTTTTACCCGGCAGACCCTATAAACTTTGCGAATCACCTCCACGACCTTTGAAACAACCTAATTCCCCTCTCAACCTCGTAAAGTTGCCAACTCTTACCCTATAAACCCTTCAAGTAATATGTTTTAAGCCTGTGAGGGTTCTTGGGATAATTTATAGGGTTGATGGGGTAATTACATTGTGCAAAAGGTTGTAGAGGCATTTTAAAACGTTTATAAGGTCTGCTGGGTAAAAATCCCTTTTTTAAAAGTTTAATAAGAAGAAAATAAAGAAAAACAAAGAGAATAAAAGAGCATTAGTTTTATACAATAATTTAGGTTAGTTATTTATAAACCCTAAATTTCGCCCTTCTAATTATGTGTAGTTAGGAGTGTTCGTTGCAGCCGGGTAAAATAGAGTCAATCAAAAATCGCTTCGAAACAATGTATGAATTAAAGATCAATGCGGTCGATTTATTTTTTTTACGTGGGCAAGCCCAAGGTCGAACTCAGGGACACGAGCCTCTTTAGTATCATTTAGACTCTTATTATTAAGATTAAGTATTGGATTTAAGAATCGTGGGCCAATGAATGCATGAAGACACGATTCATAAATAAACATGAAGACATGCATTTTTTATTCATTTTTTTACATACAAGCAACAAGATGCAAGAAAATGCAATGCCATTATACCCTAATTCTATAAAATATTGAGCAATTTAAACATTAGTCAATTTCGAGCTCAAGTCATTAAGCGAGCGTATCGATTAATTCTAGCAAGGCATAAAAATACTACATAAGGGACACTTGGCTATTTAAATAATACATAATATTTAAAGTGTCAAAACAGAGATTAACCTATGCCATTAAAAAGATAATACAACAAGCTTCAAAACACAACTGAAATCAACTCAATCGGACAAATGATACTCAAGTTATTAACAAAAGAAATCGGGGGCATAAACGCAAGAAAAATATAAAGATAAATAACAAACAGACCCCTAATGGACTAAAATGTAAATAGCGAAAATAGTGAGGCCTTCCCTGTAAATTACCCAATGTGTGGGGGTATATTTGCAATTATTGAGAACCCTAGGGGGTCAGGTACAAATTACCCTGGGCACGCGTTGTTTCCATGTGCTCGTTGGACCTGATTGCAATTTTGAAGAAGTACGAGGGCCTCCTTGCAAATTTTCCCAGAGTGCACGGACAAGCACGTGGGCTCTAGGCTCGGTTGACACTTCGGCTTGGAGGAGGCTCGGCTAGGCTTGGGGAGCGGCTCGGGCTCGGACGATGCTCGGACAAGGCTCGAGAACCCCCAGCCTGAAGGCCCGGATAATAGGCTTGGAGAAGTTGGCGTGGATGCATATGGACTGTCGGATCTCAAGGATCCAATGGTAACTATACCGTGCGTTGATGAAGATGTGGTTGAAGCAACGCCGTTTGATGGACACCAGAGAGGTGCATCCAACGACGACTGTAGACGCTGGGGCTGCCTCCTCTGCCTTGGGGGTGGTGGCTCGATCAGATCTCCGGCGACACCACCTGGGTTGTGCCACTCTTGCACGAACATGATAGATCTCCCCAGAGCATCCAGAGCGAAGGTTGATGAAGCTTGAGGCACAGGGAGGAAGCTCGCCGGTCTGGAAGGGTGTGACGGCATCTCTATGTCGAAAATGGCGCCCGCGATGTTTCTCCGACCATGGTTCTGACCATTGACGATGGTTCCTACACGTTAGATCCTATAGCCGAAGCGACGTGGTGTGACATGAGGTGGATGGAATGGGGGGCGTAAGGGGCGAATAAATGGAGGGCCCGGGTCGTCTTCTCCGGCGAAGTAGAGAAGAAAATGGGTGGAACAATTTAGCTTGAAGGAGAAGAAGCGAGTAGAGTGGTGCGCGTGAATGGTGAATGCGCGAGGAATCTAGATGGGAAATCAACAGGAGGTAAATATGCGTAGAGGAGGTGAATTAAATAGGAGAAATTGAAAGAAAATACAAAGAGGGATCAAAGGAGACTTACCTGAGGTTGGGCAGAGTAAGGCCTGGGCATGAACTTCTTGGAGAGGCTCGGGGTCATCACTGAACTCCCCCGGCTACGGGGAGCAGCTTGGCGAGGCAGAGCCACCGCAGGGCTAAGCCTACCATGGCTTAAGGTCAACACCGAGGGTCACATCGTCTTCACGCCTCCATCGGTCCTCCCCCTATCACGGGGAGGAGGAGAGGGCTGGGCGAGGCCCGCGTTAAGGCGGACGGGTTTAAAGTAGGGCAGCGACGGCTTATTTATCGAGTGGGAGTAGCGGATGCAGTGAGTGGAGGCGTGGATTGCAGGGGAAATATGGAGAAAGTGGAGGACAGACGCGGTACGAGTGGTAGGCTGTGAGGATGATGGATGACTCGACTCCGTTGTGGAGTGGTTGGTGCGTGGAGAAGATGACAGAGGCGGTGGGGGAAATAGAAAGGGGGGAGAGGTTGTGCGAGGTGGAGTTTGTGGGCGAGGGAATTCGGACGTAGACGAAGGTCCTCTGCCGTTGGATCTTACGATACATTGGTCTGAGAATAGGGTGCTCACGGACGACTTGGATTAAATCGATGGAGGGGGAATCGATGGGCATAGAGAGTGCTACAAGGCGATCTGAGAAAACGGCGGGGACGGACAGATGAGATGCGTGATAGGATTGAGTCGGATGGTCAAGAGCCCTGGCAGAACAAATGGTTGAGATGATAGCGGAATGGAGAAGATCGGGCGGCCATGATGGTGCATGCATGGCATTAGGAGGAGAAGGCGGGAGCGGACATTCGTGATTTGTTCTGGGAATGATCGAACGGCTGTGAAAGGGTACAGAATTGGACGGCATAGATAGAGGCATCTGGGGCCAATCGAACGGTGAAAAAATGGAAGGCGCGTGGTGTGCGTCGAGTCGAGCCGCGTGGCGCAACCAGAAGGTGCCACAAGGCCCAATCAGGTTATTCGAAGAAAGAAAGTGAATTATGAGGGAGAGGGAGACATAATTTGGGAAAACTCAAAACATAAAATTTGTTGATATCGATGAGATCTACATGTTTCATGTTGACCAAAAACGGATGCGGTCAAATAAAGGTAGAAATAATTTTTAGAGCGTTTTTAAAGGCTTAAAAACACTAGAAATTTTTTTTGCTATTTTTTTGTATTTTTAATTTATTCAAGGGGTCAGATAATTACAAGGATTAATCTTGTTCTTATTGACACTCAGTCTAAGCTTGAGGTTTAATTTCTGCGAATTAATGGTATGAAACTAGGTTTCATCAACCCCCTATACTTAAACTTTGCTCGTCCCCGAGCATCTCAAAAATGAATGAGCTAAATTATCCCCCTTGTGCATGTGCGTACATGATCTGATCCATTCAAGAACTCTCAATTTTATAGATCCAAAATCTCAGGGCTCAACCCAGCCTTAATCAAGAGGCACCCAATTCCTCTAGTTTTCCAGACTCTCTCTTTGATACATATAAACTAAGAATATGAGCTTAAGTGTTGCCTGTGTTGACGAGAGTAGAGTCAAAACTTCACCCAAAGTCACGGTCCAAGAAATTCTCCTAAGGACCCAATCCTCAACACTAGGGAGTAAATCAAATATTGCGTTCAATGACCGTCTCTTTAGTTGTCAGACTTAGAAGTGTAGGTGGCAGGGCAGTTTGATGGAGGGTTTGGGATTGTGTCATTTCTTCTCTCCCTCATTGGAACAAGGATCCTCTCAAGTGTGTTATTACGCAATGTAGTTTTTTTGGTGTTGATCAATGTGTCCGTCAAGAGAAGTTGGAGTCATCTGCACTTGTTTTCTTGGGAATACACTGGGGCGTGTGTTTTTTTAGTACCTATCGTACCTTCTACACCCATATTTGTAGCATTTACGATGCAGAGCCATTTTTTGGTGCAAGCCCGACTCCTAGTCCTAATAGCGGTGGTCTAAGTGGACACTTTGAAAATTATTTGGAGCACTCGCCTTTGGTGGAAGCTCTTTGATGATTGAATTTGTGGAATGAGATGTTTTTTTTAACATTTCATTGCTTTATAATATTTTGGCTAGCTCTACTAATTTTAATAAGAGTTAGCGCACACTGATCAATAATTTTTATCTATTTCACACCCTGACGCTTAGGTAGATGTCAAGAGATTAGTACAAGAACCAAGTTCTCATAATGGCTAAAAATGCCGAACACTCAGGTTTCATGAAGCCTTCACTGATCTTATCCCATCCTCGAGCATCATCAGATCAAATCCAGACTCAAATCCCTCATCCCTGTCCCTCAAGTGAAATGTGAACTCATCTCATCATGATCGCAGTCTTGCATGTGAAGTGCTGATCATATTCTTAAGGTAGGAGACTAGCATGCAATATAGCACTTAAATATAGAAACCTAGGGAAATGTGGATGATTAAGTCTAAGACCCTGATGGCCTGGTTAACCTAAAATCTCAAGACCTCATAAACTGAGTATTCTCGAACAATTCTGATCGTGAGTGGACGTGAAAAACGTAGGGGGATTTAATCCAACTCCTTCATTTTTTATGAAGATTTTAAAAGAAAAAATGGCTGCCTAAACTCAAATGAGTAGATGCATCTGCATTCAACCAGTATAGGTGTAAGTACAGGCCAGAGCCCGTTGCTTGAGGACGGAGCCTTACGCGATGTCCTCTAAACCACCTGCTCTGCTAAGGGAAAATCCTCACTGAACGTGGCTACTTATTTGGGTTTAGCAGTCAATTTTGACTCCTAAAGGATTTTTTATTTTTATTTTTTCATTTTTATGGATTTTTAATTAAAGGTAAGAACATTAGTTAGACTCATCTTCCTTGAAGTCGAGAAAATAATTTTCAACACCATGTCACATAAATAAAGATTTTCCAGATATTTTCAAAAGTTTTTTCAAAACAAGGGAAACTTATTTTTCAAATCATTTTTAAAAAAATATTTTTCTTTGAAAATAGTGTAACATAGTATAGAAAAGCCTTGAAACTAAATTTGTCCACTTTGTTCAAAAGATTATACTTTAGCCAAAAAAATTAAATTTTTCAAAAAAAAGTTTCAAAATATAGCGAAAGTACATATATTGTATATATGGTATACCCCCCTATACTTAAACTTTGATATGTCCTCATAGCACTAGATGATACAAAGGCAAAGCTCTATTTAAGAATATATAATATATGAACTGAGGAGGACCCCCTATACTTAGGTTAGAAATAACCTAAGTATTAAGGCAAGGAAAGATGAGTAAGAAAATCACGGGGATTCAGGTCCTCCTCCTATACTAGCCTAAGTATACAGATGGAGAATTGATGTTAAGGAGACCTGAGGTGAATGAAGAAGAAGGATGGATATACAAATGTGCGGATGAATCTTCGGAGATGAATGGAGCACCTAAGGTCTACGGGAGGATGTCAGAGCAATCAAGGCTCAAACAAGCATTCAATACCCTTAAATTCACCAACTTACACATGAAGCCAACAAATGTTGGTTAATTATCTTGTTATTTTTATTGGTGACTAAAACATTCTAGTTTACGCGGGAAGCAAGAAGATGTCGAAAAAACATCTTATGTAAACAAAGGTGTTGCTCTTCCAAAACAAGATTTTACTCCATTTTAGGTCAACTTGCAATTAACAGTCCGAATTATTTACTTAAGTTTATCATTGATTAAAGATGAGCATAAATCAAGAAATCATCGTCTACCGCTCATTCCCATTTTCCATCAATCTAGGTGATCAATCCAGGAAGGGAGGTCGAGAAAAAGCCATACAGCCTACAAAAATCATGACATTATGCTAAGAGAAAACTCGTGATGCCTTGAGAAATAATTTGTGAAAACTTGGACTGAATTAAAAATCAAAGCCAAATGTATGCAAGTCGATAAAGAACCACACCTAACATGCTTCTATTAGCGGGAAAGAACCTCTTTTAATTTGGCTAGGTGAAGCAATGTTTATGTGCATCTAGAATTAAATGTGTCCTGCCTACGATCAAACATGTAAAAATAAAAAAAGGTGAAACAAGCTCGAAGAGCCGCGTGCCTGATCCTAGGTCTAGACTCAAGTGGGGCGGTTCCCACACAACCACATATAACTCGTTCTTTTACAAGCGCGGGTCTTCAAACGAAGACCGTTGTAAAGACGATTATTACAATAGGAAAAATGCAAGACTACACATTTTTGTCTTTGATATTTCTCCAAGGATGTGTCTACGGCTCCTCGCAGCGGGGAACTCAGGCTCCTTGCCTCCTTGACTCCTAGGGCCTTGCCACAAAAAACAAACGTTAGATATCAATCGAAAGAAATTTTAATGATGCAAGACAACATGAACAACATGACCTACAAATCAAAAATTAACACTTAAATAAATAAATAAAAATCCAAACAAAACAAAAGATGAGCCATGTACCCGACAACGGTGTCATTTGATAAACCCTAATTTTACCCTTCTAATTATGTATAATTAGCAATGTTCGTTGCAGTCGGGTAAAATAGAGTCAATCAAATACCGCTTTGAAACAATGTATAAATTAAAGGTCAAAGCGGATGATTTTTTTTACTTGGGCAAGCCCAAGGTCGAACTCAGGGACACACGTCTCTTTAGTATCATTTAGACTCTTATTATTTATATTAAGTGTTGGATTTAAGAATCGTAGTCCAATGGATGCATGGAGACACGATTCATAAATAAACATGAAGACATGCATTTTTTATTAATTTTACATGCAAGCAACAAGATGCAAGAAAATGCAATGCAATTATACCCTAGTTGTATAAAATATTGAGCAATTTAAACATTAGTCAACTTCAGGATCAAGTCATTAAGAGAGATTATCGATTAATTCTGGCAAGGCATAAAAATACTACATAAGAGATACTTGGCTATTAAAAAAATATATCAATATTTAAAGTGTCAAAACAGAGATTAACGGCCATAAAAAAGATAACAAAACAAGCTTCGAAACACAAATGAAATCAACTCAATCAGATAAACGATGCTCGAGTTAACAAAGGAAACTGGCGGCATAAACGCAAGAAAAATATAAAGATAAATAACAAACAAGCGCTAGAAGGACTAAAATGTAAATAGCAAAAATAGCGAGGTCTTCATTGTAAATTATCCAATGCATGGGGGTATATTTACAATTATTGAGAACCCTAGGGAGTCGGGTGCAAATTACCCCAAGCGCACGTGGTTTCCACATGCTCGCTAGACCTGATTGTAATTTTGAAGAAGTACGAGGGCCTCTTTGGAAATTTTCCTAGAGAGCACGTGACAAGCACGTGGGTTTTAGGCTCGGTTGACACTTCGGCTTGGAGGAGGCTCGGCTATGCTTGGGTTGCAGACAAGGCTCGAGTACCCCGAGCCTGGAGGCCCAGATAATAGGCTGGGAGAATATGGCGTGGACGCATATGGACCGTCAGATCTCGAGGATCCAACGGTAACTGTACCATGCGCAGGAGAAGACGTGGCTGAAGCTGCGCCATTGGATGGACACTGGAGAGGTGCATCCAACAGTGCCTGTAGACTTTGGAGTTGCCTCCTCCGCCGCGGGGGTAGTTTCTCGATCAGATCTCCAGCGACACCACCTGGGCTCCGCCACTCTTTCCCAAACACGATAGATCTCCCCAGAGCATCCTGAGTGAAGGTCGATGAAGCTTGAGGCACAGGAAGGAAGCTGGTCGATCTGGAAGGGTGTGACGACGTCTCTATGTCAGAAATGGCACCCGCGTAAGTTTCTCCGACCATTGTGCCGACCATTGATGATTTTACCTGCACGTTAGATCATATAGCTGAAGCGACGTGGTGTGACATGAGGTGGATGGAATGGGTGGCTGTAAGGGGCGAAGAAATGGAGGGCCCAGGTCGTCTTATCCGGCAAAGTGGAGAAGAGAGGTGATGGAAGGGTTCAGGTTGTGGAGGAAGGAGAAGAAGCGAGCGGAGTGGTGCGCGTGAATGGTGAATGTGCGAGGAATCTGGATGGGAAATCAACAGGAGGTGAAGATGCGTAGAGGAGGTGAATTAAATTGGAGAAATTGAAAGAAAATACAAAGAGGGATCAGAGGAGACTTACCTGAGGTTGGGCAGAGCGAGGCTTGGGCATGAGCTTCTTGGAGAGGCTCGGGGTCATCGCTGAACTCCCCCGGCTACGGGAAGCAGTTTGGCTGGGCGGAGCCACTACAGGGCTAAGCCTACCTTGGCTTAAGGTCAACACTGGGGGCCGCATCGTCTTCGCGCCTCCATCGGTCCTCCCCCTGTCATGGGGAGGAGGAGAGGGCTGGGCGAGGCCCCGCGTAAAGGCTGGCGGGTTTGAAGTGGGGCGGCAATGGCTTATTTATCGAGTGGGAGTAGCGGATCTAGTGAGTGGAGGCGTAAATTGCAGGGGAAATATAGAGCAAGTGGAGGACAAACGTGGGACGAGTGGTAGGGCACGAGGATGAGGGATGACCCGGCTCCGTCGTGGAGTGGTTGGTGCATGGAGAAAAGATGACGGAGGCAGTGGGGGAAAGAGAAAGGGGGGAGAGGCTATGAGAGGTGGAGTTCATGGGCGAGGGAAGTTCGGAGGTAGACGAAGGTCCTTGACCGTTGGATCATACGATCCAACAGTCTGAGAATAGGGCGCTCACGGATGACTTGGATTAAATCGATGGAGGGGGAATCGATGGGAGCAGAGAGCGCCATGTGGTGAGCTGAGATGATGGCGGGGACAGACGGATGAGATGCATGACAGGATTGAATCGGATGGTCGAGAGTCCTAGCGGAACGAATAGTTGAGATATAGCGGAATGGAGAAGATCTGGCGGCTATGAAGGTGCACGTGTAGCATTAGGAGGAGAAGGCGGGAGAAGACAATTGTGATTTGATCTGGGAATCGAACAACTGCGAAAGGGTACGGATTTGGACGGTGCAGATAGAAGCGTCTGCGACCAATCGAACGATGAAAAAATGGAAGGCACATGGTGTGCGCCGAGTCGAGCTGTGTGGCACAACCAGAAGGTGCCATGTGGCTCAATCAGGTTATTCGAAGAAAGAAAGTGAATTATGAGGGAGAGGAAGACCGAATTTGGAAAAACTCAAAACATGAAAGTTGTACATCTTGATGAGATCTACAAGTTTCATGTTGACCAAAAAACGGAGATGAGGTCAAACAAAGGTAGAAATAATTTTGAGAGCATTTTTAAAGGCTTAAAAACACTACGAATTTTGTTTTGCTATTTTTTTGTATTTTTTATTTATTTAAGGGGTCAGCTAATTACAAGGATTAATCTGGTTCTTATTGACACTCAGTCTAAGATCGGGGGTTAATTTCTACGAATTAATGGTATGAAATTGGGTTTCATCAGTTATCAACAGAGGGTTATTTGTTAATTAAGGTGAATTAAGGGGAAATTTTATTGACTTGTCTAAGCTAGGAGGATGATGAATGAATATTAAGATGATAAATCAGTTATTCATCACTCACTATACTTAAACTATGCGTATCCTCGAGCATTTTAAAGAATGAAAGAGTCAGATTAATCTCTGATAGTGCATGTGAATTTTTGAAGGCTTAATTCATCAAGGACTCATGACTTGAGTGATCCTAAAATTCTGGTCTCAACCAAGCTCTACTCAGAAGGAATCCAACTTATCTAATTATTAGACTCTCTACATATACATATAGTATATGGATATGATATTTAGTGTATGCTGCAATCATGAGAATCGAGTCGCAAAGTCACCCAAGGTCCCGGTCCAAGAGACTCTCCTCAAATCTCATCCTCAACACCAGGGAATAAGTCAGTTTTGCGTTCAATCCACCATCTCAATAGTTTGTCAGACTTTGAAAATGTAGATGGAAGTCCAGTTGATGGAGGGCATACGTTTGCGTATTTTATTCTCTCCCTCACATTTGAACAAGGGTCCTCTCTAGTGCCTTATTCTCAACACATAATTATTGTTTATTGATCAATGTGTCTGTCAAGTGAGCTAGGAGTCATCTGCACTTGTTTTCCTAAGAATGTATCAGGGTGTTTATCTTTTGAGTATCTAAGATACCTTTGACACCTAGACTTGTATCACTATATGATGTAGAGCCCTTTTTGGGTGCTAGATCGACTCCTGGTCCTAATAGATTTGTTCCAAATGGACACTTTGAAATGGTTGGGAGTGCTCGCAGTTGATGAAATCTCTTTGTAATTGATTTTGTATTTTAGATCCTTTTCATTTAACTTTTCTTTTCTTTTTCTTAAGGCTAGCTTCATTACTTTTACCAAGTTGGCACACACTGATCAATAATTTATTAAGTCTCAACACATCTTGGCACATAGGTCAGTATCAAAAGATAGCATGAGAACTTGTTCGCATACTGGCTAGGGTTTGTTGACACTCAAGTTCATTGACTCTATCCCATCCTCAAGCATTTTCAAATCATGTCTAGACTCAAATATCAATCCCAGTCTCTCAAGTGAAACCTTAACTCATCTCATCATTCAAGCAATTGTGATGGTGATGTGTTGATCATATTCATTAAAGGAAGAGATTAAGAGTGCAATATAGTGCTCATATCTTTCAAACAAGGGAAGTGTGGATTATTAAGTTCAAACCCTGATGACTAAGGCTGGTTAACTCAGACTCTTAAGATCTCAAAAACCAAGTGTTCTCAATTCCTCAAGCCTTGAGTGATAGTGATTGTGTCAGGAATACACCAACTCAAAAGTTAATGTTTTTTTTTGTGATTTTTCAATTTTACAATTTTTATGGATTTTTTGGCTTCTTTAGAGAAATAGTGTCCGGCCTAAACTCATATGACTAGTAGCATCTACTTCCAGCCAATACGGGTGTAAGTATGGACCATCAGATGGCTACCCATATTGCTTCAAGATGGTTCCATACGCATTATCTTTTAACCACTCACTCTGTTAAGGGAGACCGTAGTTCCCTCACTTAAAAGTAACTAATCATTGTTGAGTTCAGTAGTCATAATTGTTACTAAAGAAAATTTTTGATTTTTCAGATTTTTTATGGCTTTTAAATAAGGTGAGAAGAACACAAATTAGTCTCAATTTAATCCCTCATTTTTGAAATAAATTTGAAAACATATTCCAAACCATGTCACACAATACATAGTTTTTTTAAAACATTTTTCTAATGGTTTTCAAAACAAAGTCAAATACCATTTTTCAAACCATTATCAATTATTTTTCAAAACAATGTCACCTAGAAATCTTTTCAATCATTTTACAAATATTTTTACAAAAAATCAGTTCACACAATTAATACCCTAGCCCCAAAAAGTTTAAAAAATATCAAAATCTGAGCCATGGCTAAAGTATATATGAAATATATAGTGTGTATTCCCCTATACTTAACTTTTGCTCTGTCCTCAAAGCACAAAGTGATATGAAGCCATAACTCATGCTAAAATATAGAAGAGGATACGGGAACTGACTGAGGAGATCCCCCTATACTTAGGTTAAGAATAACCTAGGTATAAGAAGAGGATTGAGGGAAGGGATCAAATGAGTGGGGAGGATGATAGGGGCTTGAGTATCCTCTATACTAAGGCTGGGAAGGGACGAAGGATAGATATATGCAATGAAGATGGAGAGTTCCAAGGTGAAAAATCAAATGGAACATGGTTCCCCATATACTTAGGCTAAAGAGTAGCCTACGTATTTGGATACTGAACTGAGAGTGAGGATCCATGTTAAGTTAGGGTTAGAATGTAATAGATTTACAAGATGGTTGAATATCTAGTGATGATTAAATCTATTGAGATGAACATGGAGCAATTATGGTTATGGAAGGGTTGAATAAAACAAACAATCAAGCTCAACTAAGAAAGCACATACCCTCGTTTCACCAACTCACACATGAAGACCAACAAAAGTTGGTCATTTATCTTTTCATGTTTATTGGTCATCATTCAAATTTGAGTCCATTACACATGGCTTAATGATAGGTTTTGGATTTTATCATAGGGTTACATCCTCACATCTCAACATGAAAACATATTATGCGTATAATGTCTGTATTGCTCTCTCTCATAATCCTAGGTGAATTTTTACTCCATTTTATTAAGGCCGACTTGCATTAACAGTCCCAATTTTTATGCTTTAGGTTATCATTGAAATAATGTGATCTCAAATCAAGCATCATCTTCTAACGACCATTTCCAATTCCATATATTTTCTAAGTGATAAATCAAGAGAGAGATTGAGAAAAGTCGATATATACGAGAAAACCATGATGCATGCGTGAGAGAGAAACTTATAGTGCATCCAACATTAACTATGCATGTGCAATACTGAATTTGAAATTATCTTCATATGCATGAAAGTATAATGAAAGCACACCTAAATATACCGCTAAGAATTGAATTAAATTTGGCTAAGTAGATCGATGTTTAAGTGCATCTCATTGGATCATATGAGATGAAGTGAATCTCATAGATTCTTATTAGTGTGTTATAACATACGATCAAGAATATGTGATATAGAATGAAAGAAGCTCAGAGAGTCACGTGCCTATCCGAGGTTCGAACACTCAAGCGGATCCCCACCCAGGCTGGGGTGAAACGGGTGAAGGATATTGTGAATCCTTAAGCGCATCACGGAAGCGTGTCGATCGCATCGTATGCAATCGGAGCAACTAGTCGTACTAGATGCTAGATGCAGTGGAAATTAAAAAATTTAACTTTAAAGATGAAACCACATGATCACGAGAACACTTCTCGGATCGTTTCATCAAACCACAAAGTACAAGGAATACCTCTTGAAGCGTGGTTGTGATCGCGAGATCCCAAAGTAGAGATCCTCCTATCTTAAGTCCGACCTACGGAGAATGCGCTTGCGGGCACGATGATGAGTCGCGTCCTTCCCGCAATCCTTTGACGAAGATCCAAGCGTCGAGGCGTAGCAAAATGATCTCCTTCCTAATACACAAAGTGGATGGCCACTTGAATATTAGGGAGACCCCACGAGAATGAGAGAGAGAGAGAGAGAAGAGTTCTTCAACTCAAGAATGTTGTGTCTTGGAAAGGCTACCCTAGCCCTCCTTTTATACTAGTTTAGGATCCAATGGATCTCAATCCATGGGACACATGGATCCAAGGGCTATGCTTGGTCCATGCTAAATCAATGGCTATGATTGTTGTTGGTTAAAACCAACAACATTAGTTTAAATTAAAAAATGTTGCAACATTATCAACATAATTTAATTTAACATTAACTAATTAAGAGACATTATGATAAATAAAATTTGAGTCAACCAACCACCCTCAAAAATAGGGGGCGTCACCCATGAACAATTCATGGGTGACGCCACCTATGCATGATGGTTATTTGGCTCCCTTTTATTTATCTTATTATTTCTTAATTAATCACAAAAAATATTCACCAAATTAATTCCAAATTAATTTTGCGAATATTTCAATCATGCCATTGAATATTATGTGAATCATATTCACAACCTAAACTAATTAGTAAATTGCATTTCCAATTAATTAATGAATGTGAATCCAATCCACACTATTAATTAACAAATGCTATTTACATAAATTCTCTCTCTTATATATGTATATTATAAATCACATTTATAACACACATATATCATGGATAGTGATATCCACATTCTCTTAATCCTCGATAATTAAATCCCATTTAATTATCTTAGATAATTATTTTCACAATATGAATCATATTCATATTTAAGCTTGATAATTAAATCTCATTTAATCATCAAGTCCTTGCTTGGATATTTCATCAAAAGAATTATTCTTGAAACCTTTTCATGAATAATGTGCTTTCTCCGCAGATACTTGGAGATAAGGACAGGGCGATTGTATTATTCCACGTATAGTGACTTGGATGTTGAGATCTCATCTCAAATCCAGATCTAACGGACCTCTCATAGATGCTTGATTAAATCAAGTCCGTATACTTAATCTTCTCATTGCATCTGAATCACATTCAGATCAATGTTCCAACATTTGGACTAAGATCAAGTTACTTCTCTACTGAGAGGAGTCACTAAAATCCAGACCTGTTTCATCACTTCCTCGGACTGGAAGTGTCATGGTTATACAATCGTTTATGATCACATCACCCTCAGGTATTCCCAATACCTACACATCCTGCATACTGGAAGACCAATGATCAACCTGAAGATGAAGATCTATTTTATACTGTCTTCTTCAGGGTTTGATCACCAAGTTTCTCAATCTTGGTCATTGGGATTTGGTATCGATCATATGCTTTCCCAAAGCATATATCATACCTTCAAATTCTTGTCATGCTTCCAAAGCACAACGACCATGCATGGAATTTGATCGGTCCCAATACCTCATGAGTGAGCTCATGTCTTCCGGTTCACAAGTGAACCTGTATGATCCCTTTGAGAGATCATATTGCTCATATACCCTTATATGCACACCAGCTCGCCGGTGTATAGACCTTGGTTAGGTCATCAACCTATTGGTCTGCCAAATGTACATACTTAGATATATAGCAATACATCTGTCTCCGGTCAGAGGATGCATGCCTATGCTGTGACAGCATTCAACATAGAACTTAAGTTATCTCGATCTCGTCAGGTCAACCCATTAACCTAACTAATCTGACACCTCCGAATCACAATTCCCATGCAGAGGACCTGCATCAAGAGGTCGGTCAGATATCAACCTATGTGAGAAAGGATTGCCATCTCCTACTCAGGCTGGAGATCTCCACTTGACAATCATTTGACGGTGCTTGATGAGTCCTCTATCTAACTCTTTAGATATTCATCCAAACACCAGCCTCTATGATTCATTTAATGAATCAACAGCTATATGATCATCAAGCTGGCCATGGTACATAACCCTAATTGTACAGAGGGACCTCATAGTGCATTCATTCATATAATTTCAGAAAGGGAGTGAAACATCAATAACTTTTATTGATAACCTTTAAATATTACAATAACATTTATTGTAAGAATGGTTCGCCCAGGGCTCACAAGTCTAACAATCTCCCACTAGCCCTCAGAACCATTCAGGTACAATCCGTAAACCCATACTCATTACATGCTGGTCAAAAACCTTCTGTGTCAGAGGTTTGGTAAGAGGATCAGCAATGTTGTCGGCAGAGGCCACCTTTGTGATGATGATGTCACCACGCTTTTGAATCTCCCGAATGATGTGGTATTTCCTTTCCACGTGCTCGCTCTTCTGATGGCACCTGGGTTCCTTTGCTTGGGCAATGGCTCCAGTGTTATCGCAGAGTAACGGGACGGGAGTATCAGAGGAAACTACGCCAAGCTCCAAGATGAACTTGCGTAACCACACCGCCTCCTTTGCATCATCCGATGCGGCAATGTATTCGGCTTCTGTTGTTGAATCCGCCGTAGTGTCCTGCTTCTTGCTCCTCCAGCTCACCGCACCACCGTTCAACACGAATACAAACCCTGATGTCGACTTTCGATCATCAATATCTGACTGGAAGTCTGAATCTGTATATCCCAAGACTTGGAGATCACCATCCCATAGACCAAGATGTAATCTTGCGTCCGTCTTAGATATTTGAATATGTTCTTTACTGCATTCCAGTGTTTCTCTCCATAGCAGGATTGGTAACGACTTACCACTCCCACTGCATGGCAGATGTCTGGCCTAGTACACATCATGGCATACATCAAGCTTCCTACGGCTGATGCATAAGGGCATCCAGCCATGGCCTTCTTTTCCTCAACACTTTGAGGAGCCATCCCTTGGACAGATGGATACCATGTCCTAAGGGGAGGAATCCTTTCTTCGAACTATCCATGCGGAATTGTTCAAGAATCTTCTTGATGTATCCATGTTGTGATAATCCCAATATTCTCTTTTCTCGGTTTCGGAACAACTTCAGACCTAAGATGTAAGAGGCTTCTCCAAGATCTTTCATCTCGAAGGTATGGGATAGCCAAATCTTCACACTGGTCATCATTCCTGTATCATTCCCAATGATAAGGATATCATCTACATAAAGCACGATGAACACAATGGCGCTCCCACTAAGCTTCTTGTACACACAAGGTTCATCAGGGTTTTGCACAAAATCATAACTCTTTATGGTTTCGTCAAATCTGATGTTCCAGCTGCGAGAAGCTTGTTTGAGCCCATAGATGGATTTCTTTAGCTTGCATACTTTACCATCCTCAGCTATGAAGCCATGGGGCTGCTCCATATAGATATCCTCCTCGAGGTATCCATTGAGGAAGGCTGTCTTGACGTCCATCTACCAGATGTCGTAGTCAAGAGATGCATCTATAGCCAGCAGTGTCCTGATGGACTTAAGCATGGCCACAGGAGAGAATGTCTCATCGTAGTCGATGCCTTCTCTCTGTGTGTAGCCCTTGGCTACGAGCCGTGCCTTGAAAGTCTCTACTTTCCCATCAGGTCCCCTCTTTCTCTTGAAGATCCATTTACACCCAATGGGTTTTACCCCTTTAGGTGGATCCTCTAGGGTCCATACACCATTCTTATGCATGGAGTCAATCTCTGACTACATTGCTAGCATCCATCTATCCATGTCATGATCCGCAAGTGCTTCATCATATGAAGAAGGATCATTGTCAGTCTCACTTGACACATGGAATCCATACCTTTCAGGTGGTGCAACCACCCTCGAACTCCTTCGAAGAGGTATGGGTGTTTCATCTTCATTTATCTCTTCAGTTTCTGGTTCAGGAATCTCAGAATCCTCAGAGGATTCAATGAGCTCCTCTACTTCATTCCTGTCTTGACCTTTAAGGAAATCATCCTCCAGAAATTTCACATCCCTAGAGACAAAAACCTTTTGGGTCTCAGGGTCATAAAGCTGGTATCCAATACCATCTTTAACATCCTCAATGAAGTAGCACTCACGAGTGCGAGATTCTAGCTTACTTGCGTCCACGTTCTTTGCATGGACCAAGCATCCCCAAACCCTCAAGTGTTTAACACTAGGTTTGGTTCCATACCAGAGCTCATGAGGAGTCTTGGGTACAGATTTGCTAGGAATCTTGTTTAGGATATATATTGCAGTCTCTACTGCATATCCCCAGAAAACTAAGAGGCAAATGTGCTTTGCTCATCATTGAACGGACCATGTCCATGATGGTCCTGTTGCATCTTTCAGCAACAACATTAAGTTGGGGAGTTCCAGGAGGAGTGAGATTGGGAGATAATTCCATTCTCTTTAAGGTATTCCTTGAATTCATCTGAGAGGTACTCACCACCTCGGTCAGACCGAATTCGTTTGATCTTCCTATCGGTTTGGTTCTCAACCAAAGCCTTAAACTCTTTTAACTTTTCAAAGGTTTCAGATTTATGACGTAGTAGGAAGATAAACCCGTGTCGCGAATGGTCATCAATAAACGTCAAATAATATCGATATCCATTTCTAGTCGCGATATTGAAGGGACCACATACATCAGTATGTATTAGGTCAAGAATACCTTCACATCTCGTAACCTTGTTACGAAAAGGTGTTCTGGTCATTTTACCTCGAATGCAGTGTTCGCAGGTAGGTAAAGATTTGAACCTGTAGAAAATCTAAAGGTCCATCCTTTATCAATCTATTGATCCTATCAACAGATAAATGACCAAGCCTGTGATGCCAAATCATGTTTGAATGATTTCCATCCTCCCTGGATCTCTTGGGGTTTCCATTATTAGTGGTAGTAACATTCATGACACATTCATCAATGCACAATTCATAGAGTCCACCAGAAGTCAAAATACCATCCGCAATATATTTATCATAACGGTTTATGATTAATTTATTACAGAAAATGAAGGAATATCCATTTCTAACTAACTTAGATACAGATATTAAATTCCTTCTGACTTCAGGTACATAAAGACACTCTTTAAGTACTAGGACTCGACCACTAGATAACGATAGTCTGCACGTCCCGATGGCGACTACTGCAACACTTGCATCAGATCCCATCTGGATAACTATCTACCCATGCTCCAGATTCCTAGTTTCCTGAAACAAATGCAACGAATTGCATACATGAACAGAAGCACCAGAATCTACAACCCAACTTCCTTCTCGTCCAACGAGAAAGCTAGTTTCAATGATGAAAGTAGATTTCATACCTGCTGGGGCTTTACCTTTGTCAGTGGACTTCAGGTAATCTGGGCAGTTACGCCGCCAGTGCCCCGGCTTCTTGCAGTGGTGACAGACATCGGTCTTCTTAGATGTCATTAACGTGGAAGCACTGGAAGATGAACCAACTCCTTGACTCTTCTTCTTTCTCTTCTGGGCCGGGCCCTTCCGAGAACCTTGCTTCCGACCGCTCTTTCCTTTCACTTGTGCAACCATTGCACTAGCAGATGGGCCGTCCTTCTTCATGACGTCTTCTGCAGACTTCAATGCAGCTAACAGCCCAACGTTTGTGAAATCAACTTTTCTCATGTGATATGACACGACAAAGTTGTTGAAAGACTTAGGGAGTGACAGGAGAATGAAATCAGCTTGCATATCAGAATCCATGTAAGCTCCCAAGGTTTCCAATTCAGAGAGGTACCCAAACACTTTGAGCACATGCTCTCTAACGGAGGTCCCTTCCTGCATCCTGCAGCGAATAAGCTCTTTCATCACATTGTAACGCTGTGTGTGGTTTACGTCACCGAACATTTCTTTCAGATTCAGCATGATTTCTTGGCAGTGGTTCATTTCCACATGCTGCTTCTGAAGCACATTGGATAATGAGCCAAGGATATAACATCTTGCCAAGTTATGATCTTCATCATATTTCTCATTAAAAGATTTATCTTCCGCAGTCAGAGGGTCTGCTATCTTGTCTTTGCTCAACACATAAGAGATGCGCTCCGCAGATAGGACAAGATCCAAATTTCGGATCCAATCCGAATAATTTGGTCCGGTCAACTAGTTGACCTCTAGAAGCCTGCTAAGTGGGTTCATGGACTTCATTTTCTGAAATTAAGAATGCACTATATTAGAATATATAGATATTCATTTTAAGGGTAATTTGATTAAGGTATTTTAAATCAAATTTGTCTTGCTAGGTCAACTTTGAAAGATTATTCCCTAATTATCTTTCAGAATAAGAGATATACTTACCGCTATATCTCAAGCAAGATCTGGGATCTCCTTTCCTATCTTTGTCACATCCCAATAATATGAGAACTTGCGACTCCGATAAAAAGAAGCGGGAACTCATTCCTCCTTTTGCAAGTCTAACTTGCATTCCCAATTCAGTCTTTAACACCCGGGCCCACCACCCCTAAGGTGATGTTGACCCGTTGTTAATTGAACTAACCGTCAACAGGATTAGAACTCGCTATGCGCAATCCAATATCGCCCCAATAATATGAGGACGCGATATTGGGGTCACTACGCATACGACCTTACTCTTTCGAGAAGCAAAGAGCCCGATCCAGATGCGCTTGTATACAGGAGCTGTCACTTCGGACAGGCGTCTCCTACATACAATCCCTGGCGACGGAAACCCTTCGCTTTGACGGGAGACCATGGATGTTACTTATGTGATCCTCCACCTCGTATTCAAATTTTGTAATTAATTATCGTGAATCATATTCACATAATTAATTCTTCCAAGGGAAATACACATCTATTCATAATAGAGTGTTTCCTAGGATATAATTAATTTAATCAAATTAAATCAATTATTAATCCTATTATTAATCAACAAACTTTGAATTTTACTTGAATAGTAGGTATCATCTCAAAGTACGTATTATTTCGAATTTTAATAATTAGAAATACACTTTGATTTCTCCGACATTATCCAATCCCTACCCGCTGTCATGGCCAGTACCGGCGAGAGTGGGACGGACCACATACGTTGCAACCCGCTACCCCAGCGATCTCCGACTAGACACCAATCCACCTCAGAAAGGATAATGACAGATAGATCATCATGTACTTTGAGATGCTCATCGGTCTTTCAACCGAAATTATACCATATAATATAGATCAAAACATTTTTGATTATATTATAAGGAGATTTGCTAAACAAATCCCCAATTCTATTCAAGCAAGAGGTTTTTCATGTAAAAGTTGTCCTACAACTATTGTAGGATGACCTAGGTTTTTGCATGAAAACAATGTTTGTTGATGATTTCAAAGTTAACCAATGATCAAGATCAACTATCTTATCATTATGGTTTAGGCAAGTGTCATTCAATGAAATAATTATTTCTTTAAATATTTCACAAATATTTATCACTAATTATTTCAGAAAATTAACAATTAATTTTCATCATGATAAATGAATGACATATCACAAGGTTCAAGATCAAAAATGTTAATTTCCAGCAGTGACCCCCAATCACTAAAATTAACTTATCTTGATCAATTTAAATCCAAAAATTGCAAACTCAGTTTCCAAAGATTGCCTATTTGATTTATTGAAGAACCCAAGTAATAATTCACGCATTTCGAGGCGGATTAAAACCGCAATTATCTCATTAATCACGTTTAAATCCGCAGTTCCCGCAACAGTGAATATAGTCATATTCAAAAAGCCATATCTTGAGCAAATAAAGTCCAAATTTAGTAAACTCAAGTCCTATCGTTTCCTTGTTTAATGGGGAACAAAATCCAATTGAAAATTTCGTTTTTAAACATTTTTAACAGTACAGAAAAATTCAATTAGACAGAGGTGCGAAAATTGAAATGCAGTAAAAATTTCGCAACCCTTTCAAGAACCAAATCGTCTAAGGTCCATGGATCATATCCAAACCCTTATTCAACTATGGCTCTGATACCACTTGAAGGATATTGTGAATCCTTAAGCGCATCACGGAAGCGTGTCGATCGCATCGTATGCAATCGGAGCAACTAGTCGTACTAGATGCTAGATGCAGCGGAAATTAAAAAAATTAATTTTAAAGATGAAACCACATGATCACGAGAACACTTCTCGGATCGTTTCATCAAACCATAAAGTACAAGGAATACCTCTTGAAGCGTGGTTGTGATCGCGAGATCCCAAAGTAGAGATCCTCCTATCTTAAGTCCGACCCACGGAGAATGCGCTTGCGGGAACGATGATGAGTCGTGTCCTTCCCGCAATCCTTTGACAAAGATCCAAGTGTCGAGGCGTAGCAAAATGATCTCCTTCCTAATACACAAAGTGGACGGCCACTTGAATACTAGGGAGACCCCACGAGAATGAGAGAGAGAGAGAGAAGAGTTCTTCAACTCAAGAATGTTGTGTCTTGGAAAGGCTACCCTAGCCCTCCTTTTATACTAGTTTAGGATCCAATGGATCTCAATCCATGGGACACATGGATCCAAGGGCTATGCTTGGTCCATGCTAAATCAATGGCTATGATTGTTGTTAGTTAAAACCAACAACATTAATTTAAATTAAAAAATGTTGCAACATTATCAACATAATTTAATTTAACATTAACTAATTAAGAGACATTATGATAAATAAAATTTGAGTCAACCAACCACCCTCAAAAATAGGGGGCGTCACCCATGAACAATTCATGGGTGACGCCACCTATGCATGATGGTTATTTGGCTCCCTTTTATTTATCTTATTATTTCTTAATTAATCACAAAAAATATTCACAAAATTAATTCCAAATTAATTTTGCGAATATTTCAATCATGCCATTGAATATTATGTGAATCATATTCACAACCTAAACTAATTAGTAAATTGCATTTCCAATTAATTAATGAATGTGAATCCAATCCACACTATTAATTAACAAATGCTATTTACATAAATTCTCTCTCTTATATATGTATATTATAAATCACATTTATAACACACATATATCATGGATAGTGATATCCACATTCTCTTAATCCTCGATAATTAAATCCCATTTAATTATCTTAGATAATTATTTTCACAATATGAATCATATTCATATTTAAGCTTGATAATTAAATCTCATTTAATCATCAAGTCCTTGCTTGGATATTTCATCAAAAGAATTATTCTTGAAACCTTTTCATGAATAATGTGCTTTCTCCGCAGATACTTGGAGATAAGGACAGGGCGATTGTATTATTCCACGTATAGTGACTTGGATGTTGAGATCTCATCTCAAATCCAGATCTAACGGACCTCTCATAGATGCTTGATTAAATCAAGTTCGTATACTTAATCTTCTCATTGCATCTGAATCACATTCAGATCAATGTTCCAACATTTGGACTAAGATCAAGTTACTTCTCTACTGAGAGGAGTCACTAAAATCCAGACCTGTTTCATCACTCCCTCGTACTGGAAGCGTCATGGTTATACAATCGTTTATGATCACATCACCCTCAGGTATTCCCAATACCTGCACATCCTGCATACTGGAAGACCAATGATCAACCTGAAGATGAAGATCTATTTTATACTGTCTTCTTCAGGGTTTGATCACCAAGTTTCTCAATCTTGGTCATTGGGATTTGGTATCGATCATATGCTTTCCCAAAGCATATATCATACCTTCAAATTCTTGTCACGCTTCCAAAGCACGACGACCATGCATGGAATTTGATCGGTCCCAATACCTCATGAGTGAGCTCATGTCTTCCGGTTCACAAGTGAACCTGTATGATCCCTTTGAGAGATCATATTGCTCATATACCCTTATATGCACACCAGCTCGCCGGTGTATAAGCCTTGGTTAGGTCATCAACCTATTGGTTTGCCAAATGTACATACTTAGATATATAGCAATACATCTGTCTCCGGTCAGAGGATGCATGCCTATGCTGTGACAGCATTCAACATAGGACTTAAGTTATCTCGATCTCGTCAGGTCAACCCATTAACCTAACTAATCTGACACCTCCGAATCACAATTCCCATGCAGAGGACCTGCATCAAGAGGTCGGTCAGATATCAGCCTATGTGAGAAAGGATTGCCATTTCCTACTCAGGCTGGAGATCTCCACTTGAAAATCATTTGACGGTTCTTGATGAGTCCTCTATCTAACTCTTTAGATAATCATCCAAACACCAGCCTCTATGATTCATTTAATGAATCAATAGCTATATGATCATCAAGCTGGCCATGGTACATAACCCTAATTGTACAGAGGGACCTCATAGTGCATTCATTTATATAATTTCAGAAAGGGAGTGAAACATCAATAACTTTTATTGATAAACTTTAAATATTACAATAACATTTATTGTAAGAATGGTTCGCCCAGGGCTCACAAGTCTAACAACGGGCTCCACACACCAAATGTAATGTCCATGTCCATGCTACACACGTGATCCCTCGAACGAGGACCTCTAGAAATGCAATTATTACAAATAATATACAAGAATGCATGAAACAATGCTAATTAAAAATTTCTTATCGGGGTTTCTTCTACGACTCCTTGCAGCGGAAGCTCCCAACTCTCACATCCATGTTCACCGAGAGTCCTCCATCTCCATGGGCCCTGCCACAAAAAGAATCATTAGATATATATCAAGCAATTTAATGATCAACAACACAATGCAAAAACAAAACACAAATAAAGTCACCTACGTGTTGAAAATAATCAACTCAAATTAAAACATTAAAGTCAAAGAAATCAACGAGGATGAGCTGTGTCCCTGGCAATGGTGCCATCTGATAAACCACATTTTTTGACTCTTTAATTATTGCATATTATCTTAGTACATGAGGAGAAAATGGATCCATTAGAAATACCACCTCTTTGAATAGGTGGAGAAAATTTTTGCTTCGTAAGTATACCCAGGGCGGACATAGTGACACAAGCCTCCTCGATGACTAATCAGACATTAATGCCTAAAATAAGTGATTATTTCTCAACATAGGTCTATAGGAAAACAAATGCACAAGATAGACAATGCATAAATGCATGAAATTGTGCAAAAATTATGCAAGACAATGATGCATGCTACAGAGTGATCAAAAGAATGCATTTATTTTTATTTGGTTTTCATGCAAGCATAGATTCCAAAAAATTCTATGCAAAACAACATTTATTTATACGTGTAAATATGACCTAGAATAATTAAGAAAACTGAGCAATATATTAGGGTTTGATTTCATTGGCAAATAGGACATTAACTTTTTTCTATGTGAATCATATGGCATTTTAATATAAGATGAATGACACCCTAAATAATCAATTTATTACGTGATCTTAAAGATGTCAAATCACTGAATCAACTATGACAAAGATAGAGCATCTAATAATCATCACAATGAAACAGAAATCATGGAAATAAGAGTCCATATGCTCACGATATTAAAGAAATGGTTCAGGGGCATAATTGCAAGAAAATACAGAAATAATAAGAGAAACATCACAACCACGTCAATGTAGTGGCATGAATATAAATATGAAAACTCGACGATGCCTTTGAATAAATTAACCCAGCACGTGGGAGCATTTTGCAATTATAGAAAGCTGGAGGAGCTTCAGTGTAATTTACGTCGTGGCACACGTGTCTCATGCGCCATTTGGACCTATTTGCAAATCTCGAGATTCTAGAGCATGGTTGTAATTGGTCCAAGCCATCACTTTCCTAGCACATGGGTGGAGGCTCGGATCTAGGCTCGATGACATGAGCAGGTGCCTTGGGCCACGTGGCGACCCAAGGGTATTCTAGATGAGGCTCAGTCCCATCGAGCCTTTGCGCTTCAGGGCAAGCTACGTGGCTCTTTAGGCACCATTGGATAAGCACTGAGTGACACCATCCTACGATGCTTATACTTCCTGGACGCTCCTCCGTCATTCGTTGGCAGCTCTAATAGAGCTCCGACGAGACGTACGAAGCTCCATCATGCTCCATCGACACTTCTGATGCTCAGGGAAGATCCCTGAAGGTTTGGCGATGTTGCTTGGGGGCAGAGACAGAGCAGAGACCATTGGTTCGATCAATGAAGCGAATAACATGCATAAAGGGTTATCAAGGAATAGCCGAAGCACGGGGATGGTATAGAGGGCTGTCGGACAGAGAAGGGGAATCCTGGAGTGATATCTCGTCTACCTCTAACAAAGGAGAGTGCATGGGGTGGAGAGGTGATGGAGGACCAGAGAGGGTGACTTGAGCCTCCTACGAGGGTGAGAGAAGCTCAACGGAGCTCGGAGGGGAATTAATGGAGTCGGATGAGGTTAAATAAAAAAGGGGGAAAATAGGGAAAAAGAAAGAGAAGGAGCTTACCTGGGAAATCGAAGAAGAAGTCATGGTGAACGAGGCTTGGGATTGAGGACCTGGGGTCCTAGGGTCGTCGTTGAACTCCTATAGCCTATGGAGCAGCTCATCGACCAGATGAAGGCAGTGGCATGGCTTGACGACCAAGGTTCAACACCTATGACAAAGGCCATCGTAACATATCAACTCCCTCCTCCCTTGTCACAAAAGGAGGGGGATTACTAGGTCTTCACGCTTGAAATGGTGATGAAGGTGAAGGGCAGTGGAGGAGGCATTTATGTAGGGGATAGTGGGCTGTTACAGAAGGTGGGTTGCAAGGTTGGTAATGGTCAAGCATGGCTTTAAGGGATATGTCGTGGGGCATTGAAGGTCACGTGAGAAGGTCGGGAGATAGGGCTACATGGGAGTGAGGTTAGCGAGCGGAGTGGAGGTCTGGAGTGATGGAGAAAATGGGAATCAGAGAAGTGGGAAGTGAGGCATTATGCGGGGAGAGTGGGTCGCTATGGAGGAGGAAGAAGGGGCTGGACCATTGGATCTTGCGATCCAACGACCAAAATGGAGGCACAAAGCGACGCATCAAATCAGATCAAGAGATATGATCAAAGGGTAGAAAATGAGGCACAGAGGGATGGTCGGGATCAAATCTGGAAGAGCTGATCTGATGGCTAGCGGGTAGGTAGGTGGCAGAAGGAGAGCGGGCGATGTGGGCGGCCCAAGGGGCGCCACGTGGCCTAATGAAGTTATTCAAAAAGAGAAAATTGAATAGAAATAAAAGAAACTTGAATCAGGAAAAAGTCAAAACATGAAAGTTTTAGATCTCAATGAGATCTACAAGTTTCATGTTGAACAAAAAGCTAAAAGAGTGAGATCTACAAGTTTCATATTGAACAAAAATCTAAAAGAGGTCATATAAACAAAGTAAAATTTTTGAAAGCATTTTATTGAATAAAAACACTTATTTAATTCTTTTGCAATTTTATGTATTTATAGTTTCTTTTTAATGTCAAAATAAATATATACAATAATTATCTTTTTTGATATTTTTAATAAGAAGAAAATATGGAAAATTAAAGAGAATAAACGAATGTTAGTTTTATACAAAAATTAGGGTTGGTTATTAATAGATGATTAATTATTAATTAAGGAGGATTAAAGGTGAATTTTATTGACTTGTCTACGCTAGGAAATAATGAATGAATATTTTAATGATAAATCATAGACTCATCATGTGTCCATTACCGAACCAGTATAGATCATCCAACACCGGTCACGTGTCCAAATGAAAGATCAAGAGCCATTGGATCATGCAAGTTTTGGGGGTATTTACATCAAACCCCCTCTATTTTTTGTACAATTAATTTTTAGTCAAGTAAATAATATTTGCAGTTTAAAAAGTTTTGTAAAATTTTCAAGTGGACCCCTGACTTTATTGTATATTACTCTTAGGTCTAGTGCCAAGTCAACTTATTTCATTTCAGTTTATAAAATTTGTGATTAAGTTCAAAACTTTTGGGATATTTGCATGCAACCCCCTCAATGTTATACTTTATTGCAAATATACATCTACCAGCACATTTTTAATTAATGTGTGCCTTTTTCTTTTGATTAAATGGCTACTGTGCTTGAACTCAATTCCCTACCGGCAGGACTAGCCGCTCCCCCGCATGGCATTTCGCCCTTCGACGCTCACCTATACCTTGCACCATCAAAGGCATGTCAGTCCTAGAATCCATGCTTGCCTCTTTCCTTAGAAGAGAAAGCCAGTCACTGAGGCCTTGCGACCAGGGTCATATGAGTTGTAGAAGCCAAGTGTCTACTCTGACAAAGAAAATGAAAGAAAAGGACGTCACAAGACCACCCAATCCAGCCTACCTTCTTTCTTCCCCTGGGAAATTGCTTTCTCTTTTCGCCAACTTGATCTTGCTTGAGAACAAATGTAGTGTCGTAGAACCTCCCCAATAGTATAAGGTATGTTTGTAAATGGTACTCATTCATGCCATGAATTTTATTTGTCATTTCATTGCAATTCCTTTTAATTAAAAGTCTTTTAGGGGTTATTTATTCCATGTTTAGATAAAAACATATAAAAAAATTTAGAAAAACATATCTCAAAATTACAAAAAAGTATATGTTATACAATACTATATAATATAACTCCAGACCAGTTTTCACAAAAAAATATAAAAAGAAAACAATAAAAACTGAAAAACCCTCCAAACCCTATAAAGATTTTCAAAAATTATATAAAATACAAAAAATGTTTTTTAATAATTTCCTTTATATCATATATTACATATTAAATCAGTTTTGGGTAATTTTGGACTTATTATCAAATTTTAAAACTCAAAATAATATGTTCTATTAATTAACTCCATGTTTTGGAGTATTTCAAATTTTAAAAATGACTAAAACTTAGCAAAAATCACCAAAACAATCATAAAAATAGAAGAAAATATAAAAAAATATAAAACATTTTATTTTATAATTTTCTAATATTATAACTATATTTATAAATATAAAATCCTATATAAACTACATATATATATTTATATATTTACTAATTATTATAAATAACTATAAATATATTTAATATTGTCTAAAAATAAAAAAGGATTATACCTTTATATATTTACTGAAATTTTATATATTTATTATATATGTATATAATATTACTTATATCAGACATATTATTATATATAGATACATATATATACACTTATTACATATTAAAAAGAAAAGGAAATTACAAAATAAAAAATTACAAATGAAAATAAAAATTACAAAATTAAAAATATAAAATATATAAACCATTAAAAAATCTATTAAAATTAAATAAGATTAAAAATCCACAAAAAATTTAAAAGCAGAAAAAGTACAAAAATGATTGTTGTTTATTCTTTGTAGATAATAATTATTTGACTATCTCCGTAGTTATTTGTGGTACAACACTCTATACTTCTTCACTATATACTTATTTTGTAGAGTTGAAATAAAAATAAAACGTGACTCACACATTCGCATTGATTTGTCATAGATTATGATTTGATTATTGTCTTAGTCGATTGTTCACGATCTGAGTACCGTGAGAGCGGCCGACACAACGATTGTTGGATCTGACTTGTCGGACACCACATGCCCTCCTTGATCGAGTGTTAGGATCCCCTGACCAATCGATTAAACATGGTGCTCCATATAGATATCCTCCTCAAGGTATCCATTGAGGAATGCAGTCTTGATGTCCATCTACCAGATGTCGTAGTCAAGATGTGCATCTAATCTAGCAATGCTCTGATGGACTTAAGCATGGCTATATAAGAGAATGTCTCATCATAGTCTATGCCTTCTCTTTGTTTGTAGCCCTTGGTTATGAGTCGTACCCTTGAAGGTATCTATCTTCCCATCAAGTCCCCTCTTTCTCTTAAAGATTTATTTACACCCTATAGGTTTTAACCCCTTAGGTGGATCCTCTAGGGTCCATACACCTTTCTTGTGCATGGAATCTATTTCAGACTTCATAGCTAGCATACATCTATCCATGTCATGATCCACGAGTGCTGCATCAAATTAATTTGAATCATTGTCATACTCTCCTGACACATGAAATCCATACCTTTTTGGTGACATAACCGCCCTCTAACTCCTTCGAAGAGGTGAGCGTTTCATCTTGTTTACTTCTTCAGTTTCTGGCCCAGGAATCTCAATATCCTCATAGGATTATGTGAATTCCTTTACTTCATTCTTTTGAGGAAGTCATCCTCTAAGAATTTCACATATCTAGAGATTAATATCTTTTGAGTCCCAAGGTTGTAAAGTTGGTATCCAATATAGTCTTTTACATACCCATTACCCGATGAAGTATGACTCTCAGGTGCGAGATTCTAGCTTACTTGCATCCATGTTCGTGGCATGGCCCAAGTAACCCCAAATCCTCAAGTGTCTAACACTGGGATTGGTTCCGAACCAAAGCTCATGAGGGGTTTTGGGTACGGATTTGCCAGGAATCTTATATATATATATATATTGCATTCTTTACTGCATATCCCTAGAAAGTGAGAGGTAAATTTCTTTACTTATCATTGATTGAATCATATCCATAATGGTCATGTTGCGTCTTTCAGCAACACCATTTAGTTGGGGAGTTCCAAGAGGAGTGTGATTGGATATAATTCCTCTCTCTTTAAGGTATTTCTTGAATTCATCTAAGAGGTACTTGCCACCTCGGTCAGATCGAATATGTTTAATCTTCCTATTGGTTTGTTTCTCAACCAAAGTCATGAATTATTTTAACTTTTCAAAGGTTTCAGACTTATGACATAATGGGAAGATAAACATGTATTGCAAATGGTTACCAATAAATATAAAATAATATCGATATATATTTCGAGTCACAGTATTGGAGGTACCACATACATTGATATGTATTAGGTCAAGTATACCTTCGCGTCGTATACCCTTATTTTGTAAGGGTACTCCGCTCATTTTACCTCAAATGCATTATTCACAAGTAGATAATCTTTGGACATGTAGAAAATCTAAAGGTGTGTCTTTTACCAATCTATTGATCTATCAACGGATAAATGACCAAGCCTTTGATATCAAATCACGGTTGAATGGATTTTATCCTCTCTGGACTTCTTGAGATTGTTTTTGTTATTATTACTATTGGTTGTAACATTCGTGACATGTTCATCAATGCACATTTCAAAGAGTCCATCGAAAGTTAGAGAACCATCTACAAAATATTTTCCATAATGACTTATGACAACTTATTGCAAAACTGGAACACATATACATTTCTAACTAACTTAGATATAGATAGCAAGTTCCTTCTAACTTCGGTTACATAGAGACACTCTCTATGTAATAAGACTCTCCTACTAGCTAAAGATAATCTACGAGTCTCGATGGTGACTGCTGTAATAGTTGCATTAGATCACATCTAGATGACTATCTCTCCATCCTCAAGCATTCTTCCTAGAATAGATGCAACAAATTGCATACACAAAAGGAAGCACCAGAATCAATGGCCCAACTACTCGTCCTATGAGAAAATTGGTTTCAATGATAAAAATAGACTTTATACCTATTGGACCCTTACCCTTTTTGGCTTTCAGGTAATATGGATAGTTTCTCTTCCAGTGCCTCGACTTCTTGTAGTGATGACAAACATCAGCTTTCTTCGATGCTATAAGTGTGGAAGCTTTAGCAGATGGGCCAATAGTGTGACTCTTCTTCTTCTTATGGGTCAGGCCCTTCTGAGACCCATGCTTCCGATCGTGCTTTCTCTTGACCTGTACAACCTTTGCACTACCAATGGGATTCTCTTTCTTCAAGATGCCCATGGTGGACTTCAATGAAAATATCAACTCAATATTTATCAAAGTCAACTTATACATGTGGTGCGATACCACAAAGTTATTGAAAGACTTGGGGAAGAAAACAGAATGAAGTTGGACTACATGTTTGCATCCATATGTGCCCCTAAGGTATCTAGTTCAGAGAGGTAAGCAAACATTTTGATTACATGCTATCTAACCGATGTCCCTTTCTTGCATCTTGCTAGGAATCACTTCTTTCAAGAGGTTGTAATGCTGATTGGGGTTTACATCACCGAACATCTCCTTAAGATTCAACATTCTATCCTAGGCAGTGTCCATGTCCATATGTTGCTTTTGAAGCACATTGGACAAAGACCCCATAATATAGCAACGAGTTAATGATTGATCTCCATCATAATTTTCATTGTATTTCAGTTCTTCCAATGACGTAGGGTTTGCGATCTTGTTCTTGGCGAGCACATAGAAAATGCATTCCATTGGGAGAACAAGCTCTGAATTTCAGAGTCGGTCCAAATAATTTGGTTCGATCAATTGGTTGACTTCTAGAAGCTTGTTGAAAGGGATCATAGATTTCATATATGAGATTTAGTAGAATATATAAATAATTACATATTCAATTTTAAAATCTTTGATTAAGGAATTTTAAATCAAAGTTGTCTTGCATTTTAATACTTTAAAAGTCCATTTCAATACTAAACTTTCAAAGCAAGAGATATACTTATCACTATATCTCTAGCAAGATCTGGGATCTCTCTTCTACCTTTGTTACACCATGATAATATGAGAAAATGTTACTTAGGTAAAGGAAGTCCAACTTGCATTTCCCAATGTGGCATCGATCCATTTTTAATTGAACCAACTATCAACATGAAAATCACTCGCTATGCACTATCCAATACCACATCAATTATATGAAAAACAATATTGGGGTTGCTATGTTTACGGCATGTCTCTTTCGAGAAGCAAAGAGCCTAATCCATATGTGTTTGTATGTTAGATCTATGACTTCGCATAGGCATCTCCACCATACAATCCATGGCGACAAAAGCCTTTTCCTTGACAGGAGATCATGGATGTCATCTTATGATCCTCCATATCACGTTCAAATTTTAATTAATCATTTCAAATCAAATTCTTATTATGAATTCCTATAAGGGAATTGTAGTTCAATTAATAATAGAGTTATTTATTTTAATTATATTAAATTAATTTAATCATATTAAAGTAATTATCAATCCATTACAACCAATAAATAATTTAATTTACTTGATATTACTATATACTATACACCCTCACATTATACAATTGTATTATTTAATTAGTTGTTTAAAGTATGCAGAGATTTCTCATGCTACCCATCCTTGAAATGGATCAACCAAGGTCAGACATATAATGCTAACATGGAGCGCTTCCACTTCAAATGCGGCACATGATGCCAACTAGTTACCCATTAGCATATCCACAACCTATGCACCATCACCAAGTCAAATCAAAAGACAACACATTTGGTACAAATTGTACTAAGAGGTCTTATCGATCATATACTCTTGATGATAGTCATGATACTATATAATAATCACTCAGAAACTTAAGAATATCAAATCATTTTTAATGTCTTAAATTTCTAGTCATATCAAGCAAACAACTTTGATTTTGCATGTAAAGGTTGAACTATAACTATTGTAGTTTGAACTAGGGCTTTGTCATGAAACATTCATTCAATGAAGGTTGATGTTTATAACATATTTCTCTGAATATATGAAATATTAATCAGGACAAATTCATAATTTTTGTGATTAATATTGACTGATGAACACATTAAAAAAACATTCTTGGGATAATCCAATCATCTTTCGACCCATCTACACTAAATATCACATATTCAGGGCAAACAAAGTCGAAATCACGTGAAATAAATTCAAGAAATTTGTTGATTTAATTCCTAAATTAATTAAGTTTTCTAATATGTTTCATGATAGAAAAATAGTAACCAAAATTCGTTTAGCTACATATCCGAGTGTACATGCAAAAACAACGATACTGCAGGAACTTTTGATTTTTTAAATGATTTCTTCTTGATGATAACTAATAGAGAATCTTTTGGAGACTTATTTAGAAATTTAAATACATTTATGTATCCAAAAAATATGTTCAAATATAGCACAAATAATAGCTTTTTCATATTAGCAAAAAACTAAATGAAAAACACATCTACGCAAAAACAACAAGTCCTCGCACATCCGATATCCAAAACCTTGTTCCTTTAGTGTTTGGATAACATCAAGACCTTTGAAAAAGTCTCTAATAACACTTTAATGCAAGGGTATTCATCTCACGCACCACAAAAGTGTAGACGCATTTTATGTGATCTAGCTCGACTAGTTGCATTAGTCATGAGGGGTAACAGAAATTAAAATTTTTCGATGAAACTACATTACATGGAAAACAATCCCATATTCTTTCATTGTTATCACATACAAGTATTAGGGTTAACTCTTATAGTGTGATCACAATCCACGTGTCTTAAGTCTGATCCGATGGAGCGAGCACTTAAGGGCGTGTGTATGAGATGTGTAGTTCCCGCAATCCAAGATTATGATCCGAGCGTAGAACCTTAGGATTTCATATCACAAAATTTGTAGTATTCCTCACGAGAACAAGGCACTGAATAATATGGAGATCTCAAGCAGTCGATCATGCAACACAACGACATCACGACAACGGCGAGTCTCTCTACAGACCCTAGAGTGGACATCCACTTGGGTTTGAGGGAGAGAGTATACGCATAAGTATGAGAAAGAGAGAGAGAGAGAGTTTTGTTACATTAATTTGTGTGTATAAATGCCTAGGGTTGGATCTTTTTGCTACAATTTTGGATGGCTAGGATGCACTCCTAATTGAAATCAATGGTCTAGATTTCATTGCAGCAATTTGCAACAACTTGCAATAATAATTAATTAATTTAAGATAAATAAATAAATTGAAAAATTCTCCAATAAATTTAATTCTCCTTGAATCAATTAAATGTGGAATAGTAAGGAAGGAGGAGAGCCTCCTTCCTCATTAGGGTGGATGACCACCATGGAGTCCTTTTCCATTTGGTCATCCACTCCATTCAAGGAATAGAGGTCTCTTCTTTCCTTAATGATGAGATTCTAAAATCTTGCCTTATTTTCCGCATGCTTGCAACAATTTTAATTGTTTGAATTTTCTTCAAAATAATTTTAAATTATTTCGTGAAAATTTCAATCATGTCGTTGATAATTATGAATCATATTCAAATCCATACAATATTAAATATAAATCATATTTATATTTAATTGTACAATGTGAATTCAATTCACATTTAATTGTACAATGTGAATCCAATTCACATTAACTTAGTAAATTATATTTATAATTAAACTCTTTATGATATCATGAATTATATTCAGAATACAAATATAATTATTGTGGGTAGTGCTATCCACATTAATCATATTTTTGATAATTTTATCCATTTTAATTATATTAGATGTCTATTTGCACATGTCCCAATAATATGAATCTTATCGACATTATAAATGGTAATTAAATCATATTTAATTTTTATTCTTTCAATGCTTGGAGATTTACAATAATAGAATTATTCTCAAGCTCTTTCAAGAATAATGTGCTTTCTCTGTGGATACTTGGAGATAAAGACATGGCGATTGTATATTCCATGTATAGTAATTTGGATACTAAGATCTAATCTCATATCTAGATCTAGAAGACCATCTCAGAGATGTTTGATCAAGTCAGACTATATATATAATCTTCTCATTGCATATGAATCATATTCAGATCATTATCTGATATTTGGACTACGATTGGATAATCAATTTTCTAGGTGGAGTTACTAAAATCCAAAGATGTTTCATCTGTCATGTAGTTAATTAAGATCACATTACCCTCGAGTATTCCAAGTACAAACATCCGTCATATTGGAAGATCTAAAATAAACCTGAAGTTTTAATCACTTTTGAACTGCCCTATTCTTGATTTTATCATTAAGCTTCTCATTCGATCATTGAGAATTGGTACATATATCATACCTACAAATCCAGTCATGCTTCTAAATCAAGACCACCATCGATGGAATTTGGTTGGTACTAATATCTCATGAGTGAGCTCATGTCTTCCAATTCAGTAGTGAACATGTATGATCTCTTTGAGAGATCGTATTACTCAAATGCCCTCGTATGCAAACTAGCTCGTCGGTATATAGACCGTGATTAGTCATCAACCTAGCAGTTCCCTAATGTATATACTTATACATATATTAACACATTTTCCTCCGATCAGAGGATGTGTGCATGTATTGTGATGACATATGATATTGGTCTTGGTTATCTCGATCTCGTTAAGTCAACTCTTTGACCCAACTTGTCCAACACCTCTGAATCTCTATTACTGTGAAGAGGACATGCATCAAGAGTTCAGTTGGATATTAGCTTTTGAAGTAAGTTATGAACCACTAAATTCCTAAAGTAATAATGATCCATTGTAGTACGTGAACTCAACGTGTCATACAGAACCAAATAACTAATCTCTATGAAGATGATTCGGCTTTATTTTTTAACCTTAGAATTCCAGGGTCGAACACAAGGACACGAGCCATAATATGACTATTTAGGTGTTAAAACATCTAGGTTAAGTGATCAATAAATTATTTAGGTCAAAATAGAGACAACAATGCAAGCAGATAATATAAGATATTGTACATCACGAATGCATGTATGGATGAGATAAAAATGTGACGATGAAACATTAATGCATGTTAGAAAATAATGATGTGATGACAAAATGATAGCACATGCATGTGCACACATAATTCTATAATCAAGATTTAATCATGCAATTTAATCCAAGTCGGGTTTCATTTAAAAAAGATTTAAGCTACTTAACTATCTCTAATAAACTAATCATTCATCATGCATCAAATCAGAGAATAAATTACACCATGTAAAAGATAATGAAATATGGATCAAAATGCCATTGAAATTACTTCATTTGGAGTTCATATGCTCAAGCTATTCAAGTTTGAATCAAGGGGAATAAATTTGATAAAACAATATACATAAAACATGACAAATAGGTCCCTGGAGGGATTGAAATGCAAATAAAAGAAACCGATAATGAAATTTATGAAACAACCCCTGGTGGGGATATTTTTTCAATAAAAAAACCGACAGGGGCATTAATGCATTTTTTCCAAGACTGCACGCATGGGGCACGTGTAATCCCAAGCTTGGGCGGAGGTTCGTGGCTTGGACCACGTGGCAAGAGGTGATGCTTCAGCTCTGGTTCGGTGTTGAACGAGGCTGCAGGTCTGGATAGAAGGCTTGGTCTGAAGATGTGGCTGCAATTGAGCTATCAGATCATCCCCAAATTGAGGTGATCCAACAGCTCCGATAACTCTTGATCGAATGAGCATCGTCGTATGAGGCGGTGCGAGAACTGGGCTCCAATGAGCCCATCCTTCCTCCTCCACGAAGTTCTGATTCGATAGATGGTCGGCGGAGGTCTTCAAATGGCTCGTGAATATGAGACCTGGCCCTAGAGTACTTGGAAGGAGATGGTGAGGGAGATATGTCTGAGGCCTAACCCTAGATCAAAGCTCCCTCATGAATTCCAGCTATTGAAGGAGATTGGTACCTGCAGTAGTTAGAGGAGCATAGCCGAAGCAAAGCAAGATACGTGCATGCGAAAAGTGGATGGAATGGAGAGCTTTGTCGAAGAGAAGAATGTGAAGCCCTGTTGAGTTTCCTCCGCCATGAACGGAGGAAGGAGATCAAGGTGGAAAGCTGCGATGGAATGAGAAGCACGGAGGACAATACTTCCCTCGTGAATCAATGATCCACAAGGAAGGTTGGGAGCAATTTGGTTCGACGAAATGATGTGTATACAACTGAGAAAAGATAAATGAAAAACTAATCAAAAGCATAAACAACATTACTTGAAGGATTGAAGAACGGGCACCGATGGTCGAATGGCTTGGGATGAGATCTCCTTGGACCTCAGGTCATGGCTTAACTTCCCCAGCCATGGGAAGAAGCTTGAACAACCATTAGAGATGTTTTATCATGGCCATTCCATCCATGGATCTCACCAGCCCAAAGGTCGTCTTGGCCTCCATCTATCCTTTGACTCCCTATCACTAAGACGAGTAGAGGGTTGGGCCTTGGCCTAGACAAGGGTGGACAACCTCCATTGATGATGGCCAGGGGTTTTTAAATGAGGAAAAGGGATGCAGTTGTAGATGGTTTCAAGATGGTTTTAACAACCTTAGATCAAATAAGGATTAGGATTTGAAGGAAGTTAAGGGTAGCGTGAGGGGTATAGATATTAGGGATAGAGGTTGGTGAAGGAAGTTGATCAGATGGCAACTGGAGGTGGTTGGAGTAAGTTGGAGAAAAAGGGGTGGTTGGAGGTGGTTTCCAGACGCAAAGAATTATTCTAGAGGTTGGAGACAAACGGGTAGCTGTATGATCATTTGATTAGACGGTTGAAGATTGGGCGAAGATCCGGGGTTTGGATCTTCTGATGGAAAGCAATCGTGCGGTCAAGAAGCATGCGTGGAGGAACGGTTAATGGTCGTCTGATCTTGATGCTCAGATGGTCAGGGAAAGAATAGGTGGCTAAAAGAGCGCGGGCCACGTGGACGGCTGAGGATGCGCCACGTGGCCAAATCAGAATTAGGATAAATAGAAAACTCAAAGGAAATTAGAAAAGAATTAGTTAGAAAGGAAATTAGAAAAAAGTGATAAACATGAAAGTTGTAGATCTCGGTGAGATCTACAACTTTTATATATAAGTCAAAGAGATCAGAGGTCATCTATATAGAGATAAAAAATAAATACGAATAAAAACCATATAAAATAATTTTTTAGTATTTTTCTTTTGTTTTTTTATTTCAATTTTTTATGACAATTTATTTATATAAAATATTAATCTAATTTTTATTTTATTTTTAATAAGAAAAAATACATAAAATATTAGCAAAATAATAGAGTTATAATAATATAGTATAATTAGTGTCAATTATATACAATACAATAATCAGATATTAGTGTTAGTTAGTTAATAAATCTTGTGATTAACTTAAGTAAGAGAGTTAATAATTTTTTATTATGTTGATAAATATAGGATTTATCACCCCCTATACTTAAGCTAAGCTCGCCCTCGAGCTAATAAATAAATAAATAAATAGAGAGTTAGTTTAATTATTGAGACTCCTGACAAGTGCAAGTGAATATACAAGGCTTGATTTAACCTAGAACACTAGGTTTTGGGAATCCTAAAACTCTAAGTTGATCCAAGTATTAATCAAAAGAAATTCAACTCCTCTAATTATCAGACTCTCAATGGATACGTTTTATAAGAAATATGACTTAGTGTAGACTACACCATAAGAGTAAAGTCAAAATATCATCAAAAATTCCAATCTTAGAAGCTTTCCCAAGGACCCAACCCTCAACTCTAGGGAATAAATCTAGTCTTGCCTCAATCCACTGTCTCTTTAGTTTTTCAGACTTCAAAATGATAGATGGAAGGCCAGATTATGAAGGATGAAGGATTTACTTATTTTCTCCTCCTCTCATTGGAACAAGGTTCTCTCAAGTGCGAATACTCAACACAATTTTCATTTTGATTTTTGCCAATGAGTGTGTCCGTCAAAAGAGAAATTGAAATCGTCTGCACTTGTTTTCCTAGGATTACACCTGGGTGTGCCTTTTTTAAATATCTAATATACTTTCTACACCCAGAATTGTAGAATTTACGATGAAGAGCCCCTTTTTGGGTGCTATCCTGACTCCTGGTCCTAATAGTGGTGGTCCAAGTGGACACTTGAAAATGGTTGGGAGCGCTTGCCTTTGGTGGAAGCTCTTTGATATTTGACTTTGTATGGTGAGAGCTTTTCTTTCAATATTTATTTCTTTGTTTTTGTCTAGCTCCACTGCTTTAAAAAGTTGGCGCACACCAATCAACTTATTAATTAAATGTCATCACACCCTGGCACTTTAGGTCAAATTAAAGAGATAGCATGAGAACATGTCCCATACTTGCTAAGATGCTGACACTCAGGTTTCATGAAGCCATCATTAATTTTATCCCATCCTCGAGCATCATGTAGATCCAGTTCAAACTCAAGCTTCCAATCCCAGTCTCCTTAGTGATACTTTGACTCATCTCAGTCATGAGTGCAGTCGTGCATGCGAGTGATAGTCAAATTCTTTTGAAGGAGATTAAGCATGAAATATAGCATGCACATCTTCAAACTAGGAGAGTGTCAATTTTTAAGTCTAAGACCCTAATAATTAATACATGATAACTCTAAATCTAGGGGCTCCTTAAACAATGTGTTAAAGATCATCTCAAGCCTTAAGTGCATAGTGAAAGTGTCAGAGAGTAACATTAATTAATAAGTCAATCTTTTTGTGATTTTTATTTTTTCAATTTTTTAAGTTAGATAGTTAATTAATTAGACTCATTTACACCCTTAACTTTGAAAAGTTGTTTGAAAAACTTTTTGCAAAAAGATTTCAAAAACAAGTAAAACCCCATTTTTCAAACATAAGTAAAACATCTTTCAAAACAATGTCACATAAATATGTAGGTTTTCAAAACATTTACAAATAATTTTCCAAACAAGTCAAATCATATTTTCGCAAACCATGTAAAACATTTGAAACCCATGTCATATATATAATTTTCAAAAATTATTTTCAAAATATTTTGTATATAAATCAGTACAAAAAATGTAAATATATACGATAGGTCCCCCTGTACTTAGCTTTTGCTACGCCCTCATAGCACAAAGTGATATGAAGCCATAGCTCATGCTAAATATAAAAGAATATACAAAAACTAATGATAAAATCACAAGTGCTAAAAATTGAATAAAAGAACCAATTTAGTCGAATATAGTGACTCGACCCCCCATATACTTAAGTTGAGAAATAGCTTCTGTATAAAGATATGAATGAAAAAACAGGTAACCCGAGGTGAACAATCATAACGAAATTGGATCCCCCCTAAACTTAGGGTGAAAATAAGCCCAAGTCTAAAAGATAGGAAGTTAAGTGATGAAGGGATCAATGTTAGTTGAATCTCTAGATGATGAATCTCAGGAGATGACATGGAGCCTAGGGTTTTGGGAGGCTGGAGAGACAAACAAAATCAAACAAATCTGATTATTTCACCAAGACATACAGTGAAGATCATAAATACAGTCTAATTATCTTGTCTCTTTTAGTGGTGATAATACAAAATCGCATTCATTATGAGAAGGCTGACTTAGGGTTTGGGCTCTATCCTAGGGATACGACCTCACCTCTCAACGAATGCATACATACTTGCAAATAATATGGGGTTTTCTCTCCCAAAAACAAGGTAAATTTTAGCTCTATTTTAATTACATCAACTTGCATTAACAGATCCATTTTTTTAGAGATTAGGTTATCACTTGTATTAAATATTTGAACACATAAGTCATCGTCTATCGTCTAGTCCATTTCCATATTATCCTAAGTGACAAAACATGAAGAGGGAAAAATCACGCAAATCTAAAATCATGATGTTATGCTCAAGAGAAATACTTATAGTGGCACCAACTCTCTTCATGCACATGCGAGACTAAATATAAAATTTTATCTAAATGCATGCAAGTCGATAAAAAACCGTACCTAATCATAAGTTCTATTAGAGGGGAAAATATCAATTTGATTTGATTTAGGTTGAACGTAGATTAAGTGTGTCTCACAAATCTTAGAGATGAGTGAATCTCATAAGATGAAGTTAGTGTGCCCTAACGTATGAATCAAGCATTAATGATAATACCAAAAGTAGCTCTATGTGCCTAAATCCTACGTTGAGCACACAAGTTGAGCCCCACCCAACGTGGGTGAAATAGACTCAACACACAACAAATAAAGTCTAGTCCATAATAATATATAACAAATATGAACAGAAAAATCTTCGATTTGTCTTGAAGGCATATTCTGTGGTTCTTCTCACCGGAAACTCCATCTTGAGCTTCCAGCCTCCATTCCACGAGCATCCTCGATGAATGGGCCCTACCAAAGAAGAGAAGAGATTATCAACATATATAGATATAATAATGCAAAAAATATTACAACACATGACTGACCTAGATAAGATAAAAGTCAACTCAACAACAATATGAAAATCTAAATAATTATATTAATGAAGATGTGTCCTCGGCAATGGTGCCATATGATGAACTGCTAAATGCATAAATTAATAATGATCTGTTGTAGTACGGGCACTCAACGTGTCATACAGAACTGAATAACTAATCTCTATGAAGAGGACTTGGCTTTGATTTTTAACTTGGGAAGTCCAGGGTCGAGCACAAGGACACGAGCCATAATACGACTATTTAGGTGTTAAAATATCTAGGTAAAGTGATCAATAAATTATTTAGGTCAAAACAGAGATAACAATGTAAGCAGACAATACAAGATAATGCACATCATGAATGTATGTATGGATGAGACAAAAATGTGAGGATGAAACATTAATGCATGTTAAAAAACAATGATGTGATGACAAATGATATCACATGCAGATGCACACATAGCCCTAAAATGATCCATCAAACTTAAGCACAAAATCAAGATTTAATCATGCAATTTAATCCAAACTTGGTTTCATTTAAGAAAGATTTAATCTGCTTAATTGTATCTAATAAATTAATCATTCATCATGCATTAAATCAGATAATAAATTACATGTAAAAGATAATCAAATAGAGATCAAAATGCCACTGAAATTACTTCATTTGGAGTTCATATGCTTAAGTTATTCACGTTTGAATCTAGGGGTATAAATGTAATAAAAATATACATAAAACATGACAAACATGTCCTTGGAGGGACTGAAATGCAAATAAAAGGAATCGACATTGAAATTTATGAAATACCCCCTAGTAGGGGCCGATATGTTAGCAATAAATAAAATTGACGGTGGCATTGATGCAATTTTTCCAAGACCTCACGCTTAGGGCACGTGCAATCCCATGCTCGGGTAGAGGTTCGTGGCTTGGGCCACATGGCGAGAGGCGATGCTTCGGCTTTGGTTCGATGCTGAACAAGGCTGCAGGTCTAGATAGAAGGCTCTGACTGAAGATGTGGCAGCAATTGAGCCATCAGATCATCCCGAATTGGGGTGATCCTACGGCGCATGTAACTCCTGATCGAATGAGCATCGTCGCATGAGGCGATGTGAGAACTAGGCTCCGATGAGCCCCTCCTTCCTCTTCCGTGATGTTATGATTCACCATATGGTCGGAGGAGGTCTCCGGATGGCTGTAAATATGAGACATGGATAAAGAGAGCTCTAGAGTACTTGGAAGAAGATGGTGAGGGAGATACGTTCGAGGCATAACTCTAGATCGAAGCTCCCTCAAGAATTCCAGCCATTAAAGGAGAAACTATACGAGGACGGTTTTTTAGGAAACCAGTGCAGCCGAGCTTGGTGGAGACTGGTGTTTACCTTCTGACCAGTTGGAGAGGTGACAAATGAATAAAGGAGAAATATATAGGATATAATTTATTTAGATTTACGTATTTAATGGTGTGAGAGAGAGACATTCATTTATAATTTGTAATAATTAAGACTTGGACACTACTCTTCACAACGAGGTCCATTGCCCGGGTGTCTGTTTACCTGGGGGCCTCATCGCAATTTTTCGTGCTTTACCACCTTCTTTTATTTTGTTTCCCGTTGTTTTGAGTTTTCCGCCGTTCTTTTTATTTGTTTTGTGCATGGAGCCCCTAGACTTGGTTTGCTTGTCTCGGTAATTATGTTCAAACCCTAATAAGAATGCATGTACCTATAGTTTGTCACGTTTGGCTCTAGTCAAGTCAATAAATGTTAGTTATTTGGACTTGAGACCACGTGCCGAGAGAGGTCTTATACAACGCTTGCAGGACCCGTTGTGGCGGGCACCGATTGACATCCGAGACCAGACCTTGGTCTCATTTTTGAATAATTAACAAATGAATTTTCACAATTATTAGCAGCTATTTTTAGGGTGGTTTTTCTAATTGCACTTCTCCATGTAGTTAGGCTTAAAAAATTATATTTTGCATAACGCATGGAGAGAGCAAGGAAGCATTGTAAGTCCTCTAACTCAGCATGCGTCATTAGATTCAATGGTGAGATTTCCATCATCAAATCGACATGCATGGCTTTTTTGCTATCTCCCTCTCATTTTGAGTACGTAGGACTTAAATTAAAATATACAAAAATGTTAGGCGCTTGTATGTAAAAAGATCCAAAAAAGTGAAACCCCAAAAAAATAAAACAAGGAGATTACTTAATAAACTTCGACCTTAATTAAAATCCGTAATGGACTTTCATTATCTTGAGTTCATAAAGACCTCATTGTTTTCGTGTACCTTAGGAGGGGACCAAAACCCCTCCCATGAGCGAGGCATGATCCACTAAAGATTAGAGCCAAAAACCCAGTTTGTAACTACCTTGTGTATCGCCTAGATTTCCAAAGTAATGGCGCTTCTATCAAACGTGAATGAATAGGTCTCTATCTGCGATGGTGTTCTCGCCTTGTGTGGAACATCGACTTGATCTGAAGTACTTAGCTTAGGACACGCCCTCACGGGTGTGTCTGACTCATCGGTTTGCATCCGAGTAGGTCCTTGTACACTCTCCGGTTATTCCGTTGCGAGTGAGGACCGAAGTAGTGGTTTGGTCTATCGGCTTCCTTTCTTTATTTCTTTGGCTGAGTACGATCTAGTAAGGGTTACAAGAACCTCAAAAAGTGCAGACTACAGGTTACAAAGGAGGAGGACAAGTACAAGATACTTTTCTAGCTGTACTCTCTCCTATAGGGTTAGCATGCTAAAGACTTGTTAAAAGACATGGCTGAAATAATAACTCTAAAACTGAAAAAATAATAAATAGCCGATCCTTCATGGATTCACATGGCATGAGTTGGTGAACCCAGTTTTGTATTTTGTTTGTATGGATCTAGATTAAGGTTCAAAGATCTAGTGCAGCGCATTTACGTAAAATTTTGTCATATGTGTCTTCCTGTTTGACCCCCTCTCAGCTCGAGCCTTTCTACTATTTTAAAATCCTTTTTATTCCTCGTTGACCACCATATGTTTCCTCCTGCATCGATCTCTTTCTGCTCTACGATGGCGATCCATGGATGATTTAGTCGGGACCCCACCGACAACCACATCAATTCCATAGACTCAACGTCGTCAATAATTCGAGGTGATTCTTGAGAACCCGACCCGGACCTTGCAGCCCGATCTCCATAATCCTTGTTTTCTTTCCCTCCCCTCTAATCACCCAATAAACCGGGACCACCTATGTCCCACAATTACTCATTGCGATTGGAATTCAATTTCAGTCTACATATTTTTCCATTCACGACTAGCTGGAATTCGATTTCCCACCGGAATACCAACGATGAGCCATACATTCATCTGCAACATTTCTTGTGCATCTGACGAACTACCCAATACCCCAATGTTCCCTTAGACATAGTGAAGATGATGGTGTTCCCCTTCAGCTTGCAAGACAAGGCCCTATAGTAGGTCAATCATTTGGGAAAGACTGTGACGACTTGGGAGGAACTGAAATATGCCTTCCTTCACAAATTCTACCCTCTCGTCCAGCTCAACTAGATGCAAGCCAAGATTAGAAACTTCTCCCAGGATGCCCATGAAACTATCCAAGAAGCCTGGGAGCGATTCACAGACCTGCAGGAAAAATGCCCCCATCATGAGATACCAATGACCAGTCTGGTCCAACACTTTTTCGAGGGCCTGAATGTAGAAAGCCAAAGGCTCGTACACACATTCTGTGAGGGATCTCATTTTAATAAGGATGAAGACATGATCTGACAGATCTTTGAAGAAATGACCAAAGAAGAGGTCGCCCTTTCTTCATCTCATGCATATCAGAGACAACTGCAGGTCCTCTCAAAGCAAGTACATATGCAGCATCTTGTGAGGCAAAGATAGATGAGAGCTCCAACCTCAGTATCATCGGGGGCCATCTCTCGAAGGTTGACATTATTGAGAAGGAGTCATAGGATCTCGAGAAGCTTGTTGTGTCCAACAGAGGATGCAATACTTACATAAGCTGGATCAAATCACCAAGAAGTTGGAGGTGCTGGTGAGCACCATTAGTTATGTTCAGTCAACGACACCATGTTCAGAGATTCCTGTTGAGAAAAACTATGAGCCATCACTGCAATAGCAGCCTCAGTTGAGTCAGCAGCCACCGGCCATCCAGCACATGTATTACGTGCAAGCATCTGAACAAGGTCCCTCACAGCAGCAGATGGTTGTTTACCACCCGTACTTCCTTCCACCTTCTGATCCTACACTCCCACCACCACCATTGATTCTGGAAGTTAATGGTGTATGGAGTAATGATGCACAACTAGCCCATCCTACTGGACATTCACAGGGCCAGCCACTAGCCAATAGGGCTTGTCACCAACCTCAAGATGGTCGTTATGGACAATCCTCTCAAACTCCACCTCAGTATCACCAACCTCAACAGTACCAAAATCATTGGAGGCAAAATAAGCAATATTCACAACCGTAATACCACCATCCATAGTCGTACCACAGTCCACGGCTACACCACCTTAGCATTACCCTCCTCCATATCAACAGTACCAATTTCCTCCACCTCCACCTCCTCAGCATTACTAGCAGTCTCAGCCTCAGTCTCCACATCATCAGTCATAGCGTGGACAACACGCTGAATCGCATGAGGTAGCTCCCACGAACCCCAAACTGGATTGCTTGGCTCAATTGATGAAGGGCCTAGCAGAGATGACAAAGAAGCTAGACGACCTGAAGACCACTAAAACTCCTATACCAACCCAGGTTGAAGTGCATCCCAATAACTTTAAGCGTAAAGAGCAGGTAGAATGTGATGTCCGATCTATGCTTGTAGAGTCAAATGATTGTAATGTTGCTTTATCTAATGTCGTCACTCTAAAGAGCGGTAGGACTTTGCCTCCATCTGCCACAAGACAAGGGAAGAATAAAGCTTCGATAGGTGAATCATCATCTTCTGCATCAACCGCGCCAACCACATAGTCAGGTGAGGAAGAAGAAGGAGGAGGAGACATGCCAGCTGCCATCCATCTCCATCAGCACCAACGAAAACAACAAAAAAATCAAAAAATTCAAAAAGACCAAAAAGATGTTCGCAATCGATATGAAGCCGTGCCAGCCACGGAGGAACCGCCAGTAGTAGCCAATCCTACACCAACCGATGGAGCAGAGACCGTGCTTTTTGCTTGTTCACTAGTAGCAGCATCTTCATTTTTAGCTTGTAATCCTTTTCATGATCCGTATGTACAGAATATTATGGACATGAATTTTGTTATAAATAAGAACACTGATTCTAATTTTGTCATGTGAATACTCCTTTTCCTGATGCAATAGAAAATACCAAAAAATGCAAAATAAAAAGTGCATTATCTGGTCCTGGAGTTATGGATATTATTAATAATCTGACTGTTGAGATTCCTTTGATAAAAGTCATGGAATACATGCCCACTATAAAGAAAGATTTGAAGGAGGCATGTACAAACAAGCATCAGCCAGCACATAATAACAAACGTCGACAGGTAGAGAAGCATGTTCTTACCATGGCCACAATCGCAAATATCAGCAATCTCCCGCAAAAGAAGCAAGGCAGAGGAGCACCTTTGATCAGTTGCAAGATTTTTGATCAAGTCTTCAAGCGAACCTTGCTTGACAGTGGTTCTTCCATCAACCTCCTGCCCTCTTCATTATTGCAAGAATTCAGGCTAGGTCCTCTCAAGCAGACACGGATGATCCTTCAGTTTGCTGATCACTCCATTAAGTGACCCCAAGGTCTTTTAAAAGACGTTGTGGTAAAGGTGTGGGACATGTAGTTTCCAGTTGATTTTGTAGTCCTTGACATGGACTCTCCTGCACCCTTACTCCAGACTCCTATTATTCTAGGCCGACCATTCCTGCGCATTGCAGAGGACGTGGTTGATTATAGGTACGGAAATATCACTTTCAGCTCGAGCGACAACAGAGTTACAATAGACATGATAGGCAAGACTAAAGTATTAACTGACGAAAGTGATGCAGCACCGCCTGAAGCAGACTATGACATCATTGTTGAGATCAGAGATACACCACTCTCATTGAACGATACGTGGACCCTGGAAATCCTCTCTCTTGAGGACGAATGGGAAAGCACAGTCGATGCAAGCTCTGACGACACTTGGGAGACAGAATCCAATTTGCTGATGCATCTCTTCGATTCAGATGATTCACTCTAGCCCAAACATAATGGACTTACTACAAGTCGGTTTGGCACATCGTCAAAAGCCCAACAAGATACATAGGTCAGCACTCCCTCCAAGGTTCAGGCAGATCATCCCCCAACCAACGAAGTTTTCAAAGTGACCGAGAAGCATGCCAGATTAGAACCTGAATTAAATCCACTTCCGGCAAGCCTTAAGTATGCTTTCCATGTGGGTGAAGAAAACATGTATCCGGTCATCATCATTAGCAGACTGACCCCGGAGCAAGAATCTCTACTGCTCGAAGTTCTAGTGAAAAGCCGCAAGGAACTTGGATGGCATGGTTTATATCTTCACGGGATAAATCCTGCTCTATGCGCACACCACGTCTATTTGGAAGAAGATGCCAAGCCATCTTGAGAGTTTCAAAGAAGACTGAACCCAAACCTGAGAGATGTCGTCATGAAAGAAATCATGAAATGGTGTGACACAGGCTTTATTTATCCCATCTCCAACTCTAAGTGGGTGAGCCCACTGCACGTAGTTCTGAAGAAATCAGGGCTCCCTGTGGTTACAAATGACAGAGGAGAGGAGATATCTGCTCGGGTATCGACATCTTAGCATGTATGTGTTGACTACCGCCGCCTGAATGTAGCAACTAAGAAGGACCACTTCCCCTTGATGTTCATTGGTCAAGTATTGCAAAGATTGGCTGGCAAGGAGTTCTTCTGCTTTCTAGATGGGTACTTAGGGTACAACCAAGTGGCAATCACCCCTGAAGATCAAGAGAAAACGACCTTCACTTGTCCGTTCGACACCTATGCTTTCAAGAGAATGCCCTTTGGACTATGCAGCGCACCAACGACATTCCAGAGATGCATGCTTACAGTTTTTGTCAAGATGGTAGGCAGTTTTCTCGAGGCATTTATGGACTATTTCTCCGTCTATGGTGACAGCTTCGATTCTTGTCTTGAGCACCTAAACAGAGTGCTTCAGAAATGCCATGAAGTCAATCTGGTATTATCATGGGAAAAGAGCCACTTCATAGCCATAGAGGGGATTGTGCTGGGTCACGTCATTTCCAGACGTGGCATGGAAGTTGATCCGGCAAAGGTGGATGTGATTGCTAATCTGGAGACACCTCAGGTAGTTAAGTACGTGAGGTCATTCCTGGTGCATGTGGGATTCTATAGAGGATTCATTCGTGACTTCAGCCGCATTGCCCGATTTATTACAAAAATATTTTGCAAGGTGACTGAGTTCAATATTGATCAGCAACTTCTCCTTTTGTTTATTAAACAAAATGAGCTCATCACTCAAGCTCTCGTCTTATAGCTGCTAGATTTGTCTCTTCCTTTTGAGATCATGACGGATGCGTCAGACTTTGCAGTTCTAGGATAAAGGAAAGACAATGTGCCCTATGCCATTCATTATGCCATCAAAACATTAGATGAGGCTCAGAGAAATCACATTGTGACAAAGAAAGAATTGCTGATTGTGGTTATTCACCCTTGAGAAGTTCAGATCCTACCTGCTTGGATCAAAAGTCACTATCTACACTGACAACTCTGCTATCCGATACTTATTGCATAAGAAGGATGCCAAGCTTAGACTGATCAGATGGATCCTTCTCCTTCAGGAGTTCGATTTGGAAATAAAAGACAAGCCTGGGGTCCAGAATGTGGTAGCAGATCACCTCTCCAGAATCGAGTAGCAAGAGCCTCCACTGTAAAGTGCACCTATTACAGGCACCTTTCCTGATGAGTCGATTATGGTTGTGGATTCACTCCCTTGGTATGTTGATATTGTGAACTACCTCGTTTCTAGTGTAGTTCCGTAAGATTGGACGAATATCAAGAAGGACAAATTCATGTCGCAAATACATTTCTACTAATGGTAAGACCCACTTCTATTTAGGGAAGGAGTAGATTATATTTGGCGACGGTGTATCCCTCGGAAGGAGCATCATAGTGTCCTCAAGCATTGTCACTCGCTTGAATCTGGAGGACGCCACTCTGGAGATAGGATGACAACAAAAGTATTACAGTGTGGCCTCTGGTGGCCAACACTATTTAAGGATGCCACAACATTCGTCAAACGCTGCACTAACTATTTACATCATAAAAATATAATAAAAATATATTTGTATACCAAAAAATAAGTTATCAATATATAAAATAAGAGAATAAAATAATAAAAATAAAATATACAAAATAAAAAAATAGCCAAAACATAGATGAATATACCTATAAATATACTCTTAAAAATTAACTTATAATAAATAACCGTAAAAAATAAATAAAAATCATATTAAAATACTACATAAAATAATAAACAGCTTTTATTTTATAACCAAAAATTAATAAAATCATTTACTATATTTAATTAATTAATTTTGAATAAAACATGCATTTATGTCCTGTTGCGGCTGACCTAGACCAATTAGGGCCCAGGGTGTATTGACCCCCAGTCAACTACTCCTAACGCCTCTAACTTTCATCAAAACTGTTGAATCCCCCATTTTCTTCCCTTTTCAAGGGTGTTTCATCAATCCATCGGATTCAATCCCTTCATAAGGATTCATCATTGATATTCCATGATTCACGCCGACCCTGTAAATCTATTATACATATGACTGATTTCTCCTAATTAACCAATCAATAAGGGTGCTCAACCTATGTATAAATAACTACCTCCTGCTTCCTTTCTCATTTTGGTCACTTTTCGGAGCCCTAAACCATGGTCTAGAGTGTATCCCTGTGACAAGGGGAGATCCCCTGAGGTCTGCAGCGGCTCGCAGAAGAGGAGGTGCACCCACGATGGTCATCACCGACCGCCCTGCTCATTGCCTTCGTCGGCAGGTATAAGAGCCTCTTTCTTATTTTTTAGATAGTATTTAATTTCTGCTTTTTAATTACGCAATTAGTTTAGTGTTTAGTTTAGCAATTTAGCTTAAAATCCTCATTTCGAAGTTCATCAGAGCTCTGCTCTGGCGAACATCCCTCTGTGCAACACCTGGTTTTGACGCACCCTTTTCGCCGTCATCTTCATTCCCATCACTTCTCCATCATGTTTCACCTCCCACTCACCCAGGTCAACCCCCTGATCTTGACTATCGGGCTCCATTCCTTCACCTCGCCAGAGCCACCGCCGCTCGCTTCCCTTACGCTTCCATTTCACCTCCTTACGGGACGAGGCATTTTACCCTCGTCCCTAGTGGGTTCCTGTGTAGGGTTGAACGTTAAAGAATGAGCTAGAGGGTATATTGCTGCTCGTCGAAGGTACCTAGAATTGTCTCACTTCCCTAGCCTCTCATTGAAGCTCCGGCCATCACCGCACCTTTTGGAGACCTCCATCAAATAGAGCACCAGCCCAGGAGTCTGTATCACCTTGTGGATCACCTCCTGGTGGTTGGAGCTGGTCAGAATCTTCAATTGAAGCTCGAACCAGGTGGTGTTTTTCCCTGTTCATCGAGGGGAGTCCACATCTGTTGGATCAAGCCTCGATCCCAGCTGCTACAACAGCCGTCCAATGTGCCTCGCCTCCAGCCATCATATATTACTTGGGATTTAATCCCAAGCATCCATCGTGAAGCGTCATCGGCAAGTAAGGAAACGACACATGTTAAAGTGGGTGAAATCCAGTCATCCGCCTCCACGTTATTATGGGGTAAATTACACACTTAGTCACGTTCATTTTTTTAGTTAATCATTAGTTTTGTAAATAAATATTCTGTGTAAATAAAATGGTAAAATTGCATGTAGACCCTTGTATTTTTTTATATTCCATTTAGGTTCGTGCCAGGTCACCTCAAGTGTTGTCCCACATGAGGTGTCCATTTTGCAAGGAAGCCCTTGCTACATTCTATATTTATGTTAGGTCTAATAAAATTTAGTATAAATTTTATATTTTTGGGAAATTTCCACTTGAGCCCCTGATGATTATTTTATTTGCAGTTATGCCCTTTCCAATATATGTATTTTTAATGCTTGAATTTCATTTATTAAAAATAGCACCCATGCACCTAAAATTATGCCAAAATAGGGTTAGATGCATGTTAACATGTATTTTCATGCCCCGTTTTTATTTTATCATTTTTGGCATTTTAACTATTTATTAAAATTAAAATGAGCACGTTTTTGTCCCGTCTTGCTGACAAAATACAAAAAAAATAAAAAATGCTTTGAAAAAATCCGAGAAAAATATGTGGTGTATTCTAGTATTTTTTAACTCCGGACCAAGTTGAAAAATAAAAAATCTCTAAAATCCAACAAAGAATATTAAACATCACCAAAAGTTCTAAAAATATGTTTTTCTATTTCTAAAATATATGTATATTATTATCTACCTATTAAAATTTATTTGAAGAATTTTGGACTTATTTTCCATTGTTAATCTTCATTTCAATCTTGGTGTATTATTTAATCCCTGATTTGGGATCGTTTTTATTTTAAAAATCCATAAAAATTAGCAAATATTCTTGAAAAATCATAAAAACATTATTAAACTTAAAAACAATTTATTTTCTGCATTTTATTTCTTTTTACTAGTATTTATAATTATATTACTCTATATGGAATATATAGCCTTATATTTTCTATCATCTACTAAAAAGAAAAGGAAATAAACAATATAAAATATAAAAAGAAAATACAAAATTGAAAACAAAAAACCCACAAAAATATGTATATATAAAATTACAAACCCATAAAAATATAGAATGAAGGACATATTTGTACATAATACACTTTGATTAATAGTAATCGTACGCTACCTATTTTTCTCTCTGTGGTTCGACCTCTACATTCTTGCTTGCTATACCTTGTTTTTTTGTATAAAATAATAAAGTTTAACTCCACCTTTTTGATACTCATAGCTTGATATATATATATATATATATATATATATATATCGTTGGTCAACTGTTGACTGATTGAGGTTTCATTAGTGTTCAACGCATCGACTACGATTTTATCGTGTGAAACCATACGACCCTTGCAAAATCCCTTTCATATCCTCCCTATCCCCATCCTCTTCTTCACACAACCCTCCATTTCCCCTGTCTCCACTGCTTCTATCTCTCCCACCTCGACTAGCTCGGCCCATCCTCTTCGTCTTGTCCTTGGACACCCTACATATCATTCCTACCTGCTGGCTGCATTTGGGGGTGAGGTTCAATGATAGAGTGTCAGGAAAGCTAGTTGCTTTTGCTAGAATAAAAAATTTGCATATCTATATCGACTTGGGAAGAACAAGTAACTTCATATCTCTATATGTGGGGATGTGAAGTTACCATTAAGAGGAATGAATAAACCGTTGTATGTGAGTGGTATTCATCAGAAACTCAATTTTTCATCATGGAGGGAAGAAGTTGAGGCAAAGAAAGTGGAGTTCTTATTGAACTACAATATATTTAGAGCTGTAATTGCTCCTCGGTATGCAATTCGGGTTCTGGATGAGCTCACAAATGGGGAGGTAATCATTAGTATTGTTGTTGGGAATCATTAGATGTGAGTTACAATCACTATTATTGTTGTTAGGCATCATTAGATGTAGGTTACGCAATGGCACTCATATAGAAGGCTCGCAACTAGCTGCTATTGGCTAGGCTTGGCACAATGGGATTTAGGTTGTCGTAATTTTTGGTAATATTCATGGGAGACTTGGAGAGCTTGTCATTGACATTGATGGTTGTTAAAAAAATAAAATAATGACTTAGTTATTCATGAGGCCTTAGGGTTTTCTTATATAGACAGAAAAAACCCAAGATGGTAAATTACATAATAGAGATAGAAGAAAAAGAAAATACATAAAAGATAATGAAAGATAAACAAATAAATAAATAAATATATATATATATATACTACCCCTTAAGATGGAGTAGAGATGTTGATCATTCTCAAGTTGGAACAACATCTCTAGAATGACCCTCAGGCTAGAGTCTTGGTGAAAACGTCTGTTGTCTGTTCCCTAGAGCTGACTTGGGAAGTAGAGATAAAACCTTTCTGAATCATGTCACATGCATAATGACTGTCTACCTCAATATGCTTAGTCCTTTCATGGGAGGCATGGTTGTTGGGAATGAAAAGAGTAGCATGGTTATCGCTTTGTAACTGCATGGGAAGAGGGGCGTCAACAGGTAAGTTTGTTAGAACGGATTTGATCCATATCATCTCAATGCTCCCTTACGCCATGGATATGTACTCAAAATCAACAATAGATCTAGGAACCACGATCTGCTTCTTGCTTTTCCATGACACCAAGGAACTCTGTATAAACACTACAAACCCAGATCTAAATTTCCAATCCTTGGTTCATCCTGTATAGTTTACATTTGCACATACCATGATGGCATAGATGTCTGTTTGCTAAAAAGTAATCCAGTACTGGGAGAGGACTTAAGATACCTCAAATATTATGAACGGTATCCATGTGTGCATGTTTCAGCTGCTCCATAAAATAGCTCACTTTGCTCACAACAAAGGAGATATATGTCCTGATAACAATCACAAAAGAAGCTTCCCAACAAGCTCCCTATATATCCTATTGTCCACCTACTCTGTGTCATCATCATATATCTTCATTCTAAAATCCTGATGAAATGTTAAATCGCTAATCTAATGTCATCAAATTGTAGTATGAACGATTATCAAATCAATCAGAATCATGTTTATGATATCTCGTTGAAGAAAGCTTTGTGTAAATTATACCTGGATAACTCTAGAGCCAAACAAAAGGATACGAGCAATTAAATTATCTTAGATAGGGTTTAAATATCTAAATTATTTGATCTAGTGTGATCTAGGTTAACTTGAATGAATGCATGGTGTTTTTTTATCTTTTTCTTTGCAAAGTTAAACATGATGGTACAAAATGAATACAAAATAATATACACAAATCACACATCAATGCAAGAAGACTCATAAATTAAGTCATAAGCATAAAAATCAATTAAGTAAAACTTGGTCCAAATTAGTACTCAATTAGAAGCTCCAACTTTATAGTTTGATCCAAAGCACCTAATTAGTAGGGCACCTACATCAGTTCATATTCCCTTGGTAACTAATTACAGTACTAATGATAGAGAAACGATAAATTAATCACCTAATTAAATTCTAAATGCAAAAAACTCTCCATGTCCTAATTAACTTCACATGGAGTTAGGATTAATTTTTGCCATTCAAATTACGGATGATGAATCACTACACTCCAATAATTAATTAATAATTAAATATATGATACATCAGAGAATAAAAGCATGCCATAAGATAGATAATGAACATAGCTTTAAAACAAGACCAATTCCATTAAATTGAAATCCTTATGCTTAAGTTATTAAACAATTATTCTAGGGATGTCATTGCAATATAAATGATAAAACTACATAAAATACCACACACATGTCTAAATAAGGGTTAAAATGCAAATACAAGAAGTTGGAGGGGCTTATTTGTCAAAGTCCAGATGCACTGGGGTAGTATAATATTAAAGACCTGATGAGATTTGTCCGTAAATAAACCGGTGATGAGTAACCATTCATTCACCTTTATTCTCCTATTTTATATTTAATCCCTAGTAAAATACTTGTAGATATTACTAACTTGCATGGATTAACATCCTAATATTAATTTATAAATTGTGTATAAATACATGTTTTTAAACTCAAAATAAAAGAATAAAGAAAAGAAAATAGAAATAAAGGAGGTATCAAAGATAATGATATACCCTGGACCTTGAGGCCTAGTCAAATATTGATTAGGTCAACCAGAAACAAAGTAGGGGGAGATAAGAAAAAATAATGTACATAAATACATACGAAACCCTAGGTACACAATACACTGTATATAGCTCACACTTACATCATCTTATTCACAATTATACACACTTTAAATAAAAATATTTTCAACATCCAACATGTACATAATAATATAGAAAAAAGAATAAAACTATGGGCAAAAATAAATCATGCACAAGTCACAATACATTCAGTTGCAAAAGCTGAAAACAAAACTTCATTGATCAATATCTTCTCCATATTGGCTCAAAATTAATTAAACTCACATTCATTGTATTTCAAATTGAATTATTTATAAAATGAAGGCAGTTTCATGGGAATTGGAGTTAAGATGCAAAAGCCGACTAATTGAAGTACTATGGCACTTGCACATATGTATATAAAGCAAATATATTGTACTATTTATGTTATTAATCTCTTTATATTTTTAAATAATTGTGCGAACTATGAAACAACTATAAATAATACAAATAAATCTAAAATAATTTAAAAATACAAAAATAATAAATAAACCCTAAATATATAGGTATAAGGTACCTATGTTGTAAATATATAATTCTTTTTACATGTAAATAAAACTATAAAATTTCATAAAAGATGTATAAATAATTTTATAAATAAATAAATTATTTAAATATATTATTTTGTATAGAAATAATAAAATATAAATATAAATTAATAATATATAGGTACAAAAACGTATAAACTAAGTATACAAATAATATACACTATTAAATAAGTTGATAAATTTAAATAAAAATCTCAATAATATAGTTTAATAGATAAGAAACAACTTTTATGTTTTGAATTTTTATTAATAAAACCATTTTCTATTTTTTTTTCTCATTTTTTCTATTTTTAGCTTTGTTTTGTCTTCTTGCAAGGGATGTGGATCAATCATGGTGAGGCAAGGGTTGACTCTAGGTTAAACCTTCCTCCCCCATTCAAGAGCCCCCTTCAGATCGATTCAACATTATCTTATTCCATTTCTTCATGTGAATCGAAGCATGGTATTGCCTCGATTCCTTCATGAAATTTGTTGATTGGTTGACCTTAATCTGTGTGTGCCCCTCCAATTGTGTTCGTCTCCATCGATTCTTGCAAAAACCCTAAGTCAAAGACAGTTGATCGCCATCTTTCTATATAACATCGTAGCTACCTCCAACAAACCCCAATCCTTTTTGAGCACTGTAACCCCTTGAAATCATAGTTGGAGTGTTCACCTTAGTGATAGGAGGGTGTGAAGGATATGGTTAGATCCTCAAACGCATCACGGAAGCGTGAGCGTCGTATCGAATACGACGAGGAGCGACTAGTCGGACTAGTTGCTCGATGCAGCGGAATTTAAAAAATTTTATACGACGAAACCACATGATCCAAGAACACTTCTCGAATCGTTTCGTCTAAACCACAAACAAGTAATAGGATTACCTCTTGAAGCGTGGTTGCGATCGAGTCTCTAAACGAAGAGACCTTTTGTCTCAAGTCCGATCCGACGGAGGAGACGCTTGCGAGCGCAGGGATGAACCACGTGCTTCTCGCAATTCTTGTTGATGATCCAAGCGGCGGATCTCCTAATCTCGACACACGAGATCCGACGTCTTCTTCACGAGCGAGGTGCATCAAAGGAGACGGAGATCCAAGAGCAGAAGAATGGACAGCATAACGACGATGCTGCGGCGATGGAGAACCTCTCCATGGCATCCATGGTGGACGGCCATGAGAGAAAGAGAGAGGGCTGACGTCTAGAGAGAAAGAGAGAGAGATGCTTCTCAAGCATTATGTGTGTAAAGAGAGAGCATGGGTATGCCTCTCTATTTATAGGGTTTTGGGATCCATGGATCTCAATCCATGTGACATATATAATCAATGGATGAGATTGATTTATTTCAATCCAATGGTCAAGATTGTTGTTGGTAAAAACCAACAACTTGTGATTTAATTTTGATAAAATATATTTGATAAATCAAATAAATATTAATATCAAATTAAATCAATCAAATAAGGAGAGAGAATACAAAAGAGAGATCTTTCCCCATAAAGAAGAGGGGACGGCCACCAATTCCCCAAGGGAATTGGGTGTCGCCCCTTCTATTCCTAATGGGGAGTGCAATCTCATGGATTCCATGAGATTGCACATCTCCTTGATTTTCTCTCTACTTATTTCCAACAACTATTTGTTGGGATTTTATTCTTCAAAAATAATTCACAATTATATTTGATAATATTGCAATCTTACCATGGAAAAATTGTGAATCATATTCACAACCCAAAACAACATATAATTTACATTGTCAATTAATTACACAATGTGTATCCAATACACATAATAATTAATCAACACATATAAATAATAATTAGCTCTCTCTAATACATTATAAATCACATTTATAATATATTATGAATAATTGGATATTACTATCCACATTATTCTTATCCATAATAATTAAATCACATTTAATTATAATGGATAACTTATTCTCATGTGCTCAAATAATATGAATCACATTCATATTATTTACATCATTGATAATCAAATCACATTTAATTATCTAAGATAACTCTCCTTATAATATGAATCAAATTCATATTATTCATGATAATTAAATCACATTTAATTATCCATTTTCTCAATGCTCGGATACATATATCAACAATAAAATTATCCATGAACTCTTTCGAGGACAATGCGCTTTCTTCGCGAATACTTTGAGATAAGGACAGGGCGATTGTATTGTTCCACGTATAGTGACATGGATATTGAGATTATATCTCATACCCAGATCGCGGGCCTCCCATAGATGCTTGATTAAATCAAGACCGCAAATCTAATCTTCTCATTGCATCTGAATCGCATTCAGATCAATGTCTAACATTTGGACTAAGATCAGATTACTTCTCTACTGAGAGGAGTCACTAAAATCCAGAACCGTTTCATCACTTCCTAGAAATGGAAGCGTCATGGTTATACAATCATTTATGATCACATCACCCTCAGGTATTCCCAATACCTGTACATCTTGCATACTGGAAGACTCAGAATAAACCCTAAGTATTAGATCAACTTTATACTGTTTACTTCAGGGTTTTATCTGTACGTTTCCCATTCGATCATTGGGAGTCGGTATCGATCATATACTTTCCAAAAGCATATATCATACCTAGGTCTTGATCATATACTTTCCAAAAGTATATATCAAACCAATAAATTCAGTGAAGCTTCCAAAGCGAGACGACCGTGCGCACGGAATTTGATTCTTCCCAATATCTCATGAGTGAGCTCATGTCTTCCGGTTCAGTAGTGAACCTGTATGATCCCTTTGAGAGATCATATTACTCATATGCTCTTATATGCACACCAGCGCGCCGGTGTATAGACCTTGATTAGGTCATCAACCTATTGGTCTGCCAATTGTACATACTCATTCATATAGTAACACATCTGTCTCCGGTCAGAGGATGTGTGCCTGTATCATGACAGCATATGATATAGGACTTTGGTTATCTCGATCTCGTTACGTCAACTCTTTGACCTAACTAATCTGACACCTCCGAATCTCTATTCCTATGCAGAGGACCTGCATCAAGAAGTCGGTCAGATATCAGCCTAACTGAGAAAGGATTGCCATCTCCTACTCAGGCTGGAGATCATCTCTTAATAATCATTTGACGGTGCTTGATGAGTCCTCAATCTAACTCATTAGATATTCATCTAAGCACCAGCCTCTATGATTCAATAATTGAATCAACAGCTGTATGATCATTAAGATGGCCATGGTACATAACCCTAATTGCACTAAGGGACCTATTATGCAAACTATGTACTCTTTATTTCATATTAAGGAGTGAATTGCAATAATATTTATTGCATAATGGCTCGCCGTGGGCTCGCATTTCCAACAATCTCCCACTAGCCCAAAGAGCCATTAATGGGATAATCATTTAAACCCACACTCATGTGACAATCATAGGCTATTTAGAAAATAGCTAGGTAAGTTGATCAGTCACTCCGTTCCGAAGAGACTACGCCAAGTCCTTTTACGGCACTTGCATATCTCCTAGTAACAGTGCTCGCATCCAATGCGAATGTTGCATCTCATGCAACTGATACTCAATATTGTCGGTTATAGTGTCCTTGACACTACATCTTATTAATTATCATAACCAGTATTCCCATAAACCTTGTTAGAATACCTTCATTCTTGGAGATCTCTATCTCCTAAGGTATCTACAGTTAAGACCCTTATAGATCACCATCAATAAGATCTTAAACTTTTGAAGATAAGACTTTGAGATCACTATCTCTAAGTTTCATCATCTTTGAAGATGTTGTCATTACTGCAATCAAGTGTTTTATCTCCATAGTAGGATTAGTAACAGTTTACTACTCCCACTGCATGGTAGACATCTGGTTCTTGTACACATCTAGCATACATTCAGCTTCTTATAACTGATGCACAAGTACAAGTAGTTCTAGCATTCACTTCCTCAACTCTTTGAGGTGCTATCCCTTCAGATCGGTCAGTATCATATCTTAAGGGAAAGAAGCCTTTCTTGGAATTTTTCCAGAAAATGGAATAAGTCCAAGGTGTACTACTAATGTGACGGTCCCAATATCCTCTTCTCTTTGTTTCTGAACAACTTCAGAATTAAGATCTAAGAGGTATCCTTGAGATCACATCTCAAAGTATGGAACAACCAAATTTTAAAACATATATTATTTATTCTTATATCATTCTAAATGATTAGAATAATATCTACACGATGAACGCAATGGCACTCCCACTAAGCTTTACATGGTTCATCAAGATTCTATCTGAAATTATAACATTTACAATTTCATCAAATCTTATGTTCCAAATACAAGAAGCTTATTTGAGTCCAAAGATGGAGTTCTTTGGCTTGCACACCTTGCTTTCCTCAACCATGAAGCCTTGGGGCTACTTCATATGAATATCCTCAGAGAGGTATTCATAGAGAAATGCAATCTTGACTCACATCATGAAGATGTCATAGTCAAGTTGTGTAGCTATAGTTAGCAATATTCTGACGAGTTAAAGCAAGGTCACTGGAGAGCAAGTCTCATCGTAAGTGATGTCTTCTCTTAGGTGTGTAGCTCATGGCTACGAACCGTGCTTTGAAGGTCTCTACATTCTCATCAGGTTCCCTCTTTCTCTTGAAGATCCATTTACATCTTAATGGGTCTGACCCATATAGGTGGATCCTCGAGGGTCCATATACAACACTTGTATATGAAGTCTACATTAGACTTTTATTGCTAACATCCATCTTTCCTTGTCATGATCCTCAGGAGCTTCATCACATGAAGTCCAATCATTTTCAGATGGAATACATCCTCAAACTTATTTGAAGAAGTATTAGTGTTTCATCTTCAATTATTCTTTTAGTTTCCGATTCCAGGAGCCTCATTATCTTCTCAAGATTAAATGAGTTCCTTTATTTCATTTTCATCTTGATTCTCAAGAGAGTCATCCTATAAGAATCATATTCTCAAAGATGAGATCTTTTAAGAATCTCAAGGTCATAAAGTAGGTATACAATACCATCCTTTATTTTCCTAATGAAGTAGCACTCTCTAGTGCTAGATTCCAGCTTACATGCATGGAACCTTATTAAGTATATAATGTAGTCTCTACTACATATACACCTTTGGAAACTAAGAGATAATTATGCTAGGATTAATCATTGATTAAATCATGTCACACATGATCAATTGTATCTCCCTACAACTCCATTGAGTTCAGGTTCATTAGGAGGATTGAGATAGGAATGATATTCATATATCCATAAGGCATTTCTTGAATTTATCTAATAGGTACATGCTACCTTGGTTAGATCAAATTCATTTCATCTTCCTTCAAACTTTGTTTCTAAACCAAAATTGTGAAATCTTTGAACATTTCAAATTTTTCTAAGTGAAGAGAAGAAATCTCATATCATACATAATCATTTACAGATATCACATATCCATAATGTTTATTCTGATATAGATGATTCACATACATCAATATGTATGAGATCTTGAATACCTTAACATCTTACACCATTCCAAAAGAAGGGTGTATTGGACAATTTATTTTGAATACTCATAAGTATGCAAGTTTTGAAATTTTAGACATTCTAAAGTTTCAACTCTTACTTATCCATTGATCTCATCAACAGACATATGTCCAAAACATTATATCAGATCATTGTCAAATGATCTTTATCCTCCTATTGATCTTTAAAGGTTTAATTTTTTTTAGTATTAGAAATCTTAATGAACCATTCATTAATTTTCTAATTTAGTGGAGTCCACTAGATGTAAGACTACTATCTGAAATATCTCCATCATAACTCTTTATGATAGGTCTATTCCAGATTTCATGTTTATTCCCAACATTTAGAAATAAACAATGAGTGTATTCTAATATCTAGGTAATAGAGACATTCTCTAAGACTAAGGGCTCCCACTGAAAATATGAATTCTATTCATCCGGTGGAAATTATTGCAACAATTGCATCAATTCCAACATGGATGACCATTAAATCTTAAGATCAAATTTCTAATATTCTAATACAGATGCAACCAATTGCAAGTGTCATTAGAAGATTGAGATACAATTATTAGACTTTATCTTATCAAATAAGTAAGTCAATTTCAATGATTTTATGTAGTTTTTTCTGATGTACTATCCGATCCCTTTTCTAAGGATTCTAGATAGATTTGATAGTCATACTATCAACACATTAATTTATTGCAGTATTGGCATTCATCCAACTCTTTGGATGTCATATGGAAGTCACAGAAGTACAGTCAACTCTTTGACTATTCCTCTTATGTGGGTCCAACCCATGCTTCCACTGCGCTCCCTTTATATACAAACAACCATTGCTTAAGACTAAGGACCTCTTATGTTAAATTCAAAAGAAATTAATGTAAGAGCATTTCGATATTTATACATGCTTCACCCCATTCATACAATATGAATATTATGAAGCTTCATGAATGACTAGAGTATAGACAGTAGAATGATGACACTCATCATGTACATCCATCTAAACTCTTAAAACATAGGTTCAGGTAGGTATTCAAATAATTTGAATACATCGTCTCTTATAGAGCTACCATTCTACATGATGCAGAGAATCATGTCATTCATGATTAAATGTCAAGAGCACATATGTATGCCAGAAAATCTTTATTGATTTTATAAGGATTATCTGATAATTACGATCATCATCGACATGTCACTTCCAAAGTACATTCAATGAGATCAAGACTTATAGAGACATACAAACCCTAAGGTTTTAGTCCTATTGTCTTATTTAATTATCACTTCTCATTATTATGAGGAAACTTGCACATTGCAACCACATACATTATGTGTTCAATTGCAAGTACAATATCTGGATCAAGGGTGCAATCCATGATATTCTACTGGTTATTATTGAGTATAACATTGAGTGGGTTTAATGAAGGATTATCTGAAATAAGAAATTTGCATGAGTGTATATATTTATATATATATACACATATTATACTTTGATTTAGGAATTTTTATATCAAAGTTGTCTTACAATGTCAACAATGAAAGTTCATTCCCTTAATCACTTTCAATGTAAGAGATATACTTACCATTATATCTCAGCAAGATCTGGGATCTCCTCTTTATCTTTGTTACATCCCAATAATATGAGAAACTGCAACTCCAATAAAGAGAAGCGGGAACACATTCCGCCTTGCAAGTCCAACTTGCATTTCCAAATTCGGTCTTTAACACCCAGGCCCACCACCCCTAAGGTGATGTTGACCCGTCGTTAATTAAACCAACCGTCAACAGGAATAGAACTCGCTATGCGCAATCCAATATCGCCCCAATAATATGAGGATCCGATATTGGGGTCACTACGCATACGGCCATACTCTTTCGAAAAGCAAAGAGTCAGATCCAGATGCGCTTGTATATAGGAGCTGTCACTACGTACAGGCGTCTCCTATATACAATCCCTGGCGACGGAAACCCTTCGCCTTGACGGGAGACCATGGATGTCACTTATTTGATCCTCCACCTCTTATTCAAATTTAATTAATTACTATGAATCACATTCATATAATTAATTCTTCCAAGGAAATTATTAACTCTAGTCAAATCAGAGTATAATTGGACATAATCAATTCAATCATATTAAATTAATTATCAATCCAATTCAATCAATCAAACTCGATTTTTATGCTTGAATATATACAGTATTATTCTCAAAGTACGCATTAATTTGTATTTTAATAATTAGAAAAATACAACTTAATCCCTCGGACATTATCCCGGCCCTACCCGCTGTCATGGCCAGTATCGGCGGGAGTGGGACGGACCGCATACGTTGCAACCCGCTACCCCAGCGATCCCCGACTAGACACCATATCTGCCTCGGGAAAGGATAATGCCAAATTGATTAATTTGTACTTGAGATGATCATCGGTTCTTCAACCGAAATTATACCATATAGTAATCAAAACAATTTTGATTATAAGGAAATTTGCTAGACAAATTCCCAATCCTATTCAAGCAAGGAGTTTGATGATTGTGATACCAATTAAGATTTAGATCAAATCTAATCAATTAATTGATTGGGGACAAGTCAATTAAGGAAATAATCATCTTCTAATATTTCTCAAATATTTTCCATAATTATTTCTCGAAATTAACAATTAATTTCATTAATTGACAATCACATGGTTCTTGATTAGGAAAGTAATTTCAGCAGTGACCCCTACTTACTAAAATTACCATATCTCACTCAATTTAAATCCAAATTAAGCAAAGTCAGTTTCTAAAGTTTGCTAATTTTATTTACAACAGAATTTATGTGATTTGCATGCATTTCGGGGCGTCTCTAAACAGTAATTAACTCTTTAATTACGTTAAGATTCGCTGTTCCTGTAACAGTGAATACATGTTCATTAAAACAACCATATCTAGAGCAAACGAAATCCGATTTACGCAAACTCAGATCCTATGGTTTCCTTATTTAATTAAGAACAAAATCCAAGTATTAAATTCGTGTTTAAACAATTTAAACAGTACCGAATTTATTTACTAAACAGATCTGCGAAATCAAATGCGAAGAAAACTTTCGCGACCTTAACGAACCCAAGTCGTCCTCGGTTAGCGAATCATATTCGAAACCGTCGACCTAAGGCTCTGATACCACTTGAAGGATATGGTTAGATCCTCAAGCGCATCACGGAAGCGTGAGCGTCGTATCGAATACGACGAGGAGCGACTAGTCGGACTAGTTGCTCCATGCAGCGGAATTTAAAAAATTTTATACGATGAAACCACATGATCCAAGAACACTTCTCGAATCATTTCATCTAAACCACAAACAAGTAATAGGACTACCTCTTGAAGCGTGGTTGCGATCTAGTCTCTAAACGAAGAGACCTCCTGCCTCAAGTCTGATCCGACGGAGGAGACGCTTGTGAGCGCGGGGATGAACCGCGTGCTTCTCGCAATCCATGTTGATGATCCAAGCGACGGATCTCCTGATCTCGACACACGAGATCCGACGTCTTCTTCACGAGCGAGGCGCACCGAAGGAGACGGAGATCCACGAGCAGAAGAATGGGCAGCATAACGACGATGCCGCGGCGATGGAGAACCTCTCCATGGCATCCATGGTGGACGGCCATGAGAGGGAGAGAGAGGGCTGACGTCTAGAGAGAAAGAGAGAGAGAGAGAGAGAGAGATGCTTCTCAAGCATTATGTGTGTAAAGAGAGAGCATGGGTATGCTTCTCTATTTATAGGGTTTTGGGATCCATGAATCTCAATCCATGTGACATATAAAATCAATGGATGAGATTGATTTATGTCAATCCAATGGTCAAGATTGTTGTTGGTAAAAACCAACAACTTGTGATTTAATATTGATAAAATATATTTGATAAAAAAATAAATATTAATACTAAATTAAATCAATCAAATAAGGAGAGAGAATACAAAAGAGAGATCTTTCCCCATAAAGAAGAGGGGACGACCACCAATTCCCCAAGGGAATTGGGTGCCGCCCCTTCTATTCCTAATGGGGAGTGCAATCTCATGGATTCCATGAGATTGCACATCTCCTTGATTTTCTCTCTACTTATTTCCAACAACTATTTGTTGGGATTTTATTCTTCAAAAATAATTCACAATTAAATTTGAGAATATTGCAATCTTGCCATGGAAAAATTGTGAATCATATTCACAACCCAAAACCACATATAATTTACATTGTCAATTAATTACACAATGTGTATCCAATACACATAATAATTAATCAACACATATAAATTATAATTAGCTCTCTCTAATACATTATAAATCACATTTATAATATATTATGAATAATTGGATATTACTATCCACATTATTCTTATCCATAATAATTAAATCACATTTAATTATATTGGATAACTTATTCTCATGTGCTCAAATAATATGAATCACATTCATATTATTTACATCTTTGATAATCAAATCACATTTAATTTTCTAAGATAACTCTCCTTATAATATGAATCAAATTCATATTATTCATGATAATTAAATCACATTTAATTATCCATTTTCTCAATGCTCGGATACATATATCAACAATAGAATTATCCATAAACTCTTTCAAGGACAATGCGCTTTCTTCGCGAATACTTGGAGATAAGGACAGGGCGATTGTATTGTTCCACGTATAGTGACATGGATATTGAGATTATATCTCATACCCATATCGCGAGCCACCCATAGATGCTTGATTAAATCAAGACCGCAAATCTAATCTTCTCATCGCATCTGAATCACATTCAGATCAATGTCCAACATTTGGATTAAGATCAGATTACTTCTCTACTGAGAGGAGTCACTAAAATCCAGACACGTTTCATCACTCCCTAGGAATGGAAGCGTCATGGTTATACAATCATTTATGATCACATCACCCTCAGGTATTCCCAATACCTGTACATCCTGCATACTGGAAGACTCAGAATAAACCTGAAGTATTAGATCAACTTTATACTATCTACTTCAGGGTTTTATCAGTAAGTTTCTCATTCGATCATTGGGAGTCGGTATCAATCATATACTTTCCAAAAGCATATATCATACCTAGGTCTTGATCATATACTTTCCAAAAGTATATATCAAACCAACAAATTCAGTCAAGCTTCCAAAGCGAGACGACCGTGCGCACGAAATTTGATTCTTCCCAATATCTCATGAGTGAGCTCATGTCTTCCGGTTCAGTAGTGAACCTGTATGATCCCTTTGAGAGATCGTATTACTCATATGCCCTTATATGCACACCAGCGCGCCGGTGTATAGACCTTGATTAGGTCATCAACCTATTGGTCTGCCAAATGTACATACTCAGACATATAGTAACACATCTGTCTCTAGTCAGAGGATGTGTGCCTATATCATGACAGCATATTATATAGGACTTTGGTTATCTCGATCTCGTTAAGTCGACTCTTTGACCTAACTAATCTGACACCTCTGAATCTCTATTCCTCTGCAAAGGACCTGCATCAAGAAGTCGGTCAGATATCAGCCTAACTGAGAAAGGATTTCCATATCCTACTCAGGCTGGAGATCACCTCTTAATAATCATTTGACGGTGCTTGATGAGTCCTCAATCTAACTCATTAGATATCCAACTAAGCACCAGCCTCTATGATTCAATAATTGAATCAACAGCTGTATGATCATTAAGATGGCCATGGTACATAACCCTAATTGCACTAAGAGACCTATTATGCAAACTATGTACTCTTTATTTCAGATTAAGGAGTGAATTACAATAACATTTATTGCATAATGGCTCGTCGTGGGCTCGCATTTCCAACAGGGTGTCCTCGAGGTTTCGAGACAAGCAAAAGATGCTCAGAAGCTAATTCCCATCATAGGAGCTTCTTCCCAGATGAAGGTTCTGCTCCCCAGCTTCCAGATCATGTGAACCTAGTTCTTTTAGTGTTTTAGTTTTGCTTTAGTTCCTTAGCATAGACTTGCATTGTATTTTGTTTGATTTCATTTTGTTTTCATTAAAAATCCAAAATTTTAGTTCACCAAAGCTCTAAGCTCCGACCTCTATTCACTATGTCTCATCTCCATTTTGACGAACCTGATTACCTCACAACTTTCTCCCTCACTTTTACAATCTCCTCAACCCATTAAATCACCTCGTCCTTGCACTACACGAGAGATCAGATCTCTTCTTCAACCCATCATTGGAGATAGATGACATGGTTTTCGATCGACTAAGGTGACATAAATATCAAGTGTCTTTGTCCTCAATCAATCAACCCAGTTAGAAAAATCAACCACTCATAAAATCAATCCATCAATGTAAGAAGATTCGCAATTTTATTTACCTGGTATAGCAACCATGGTCGAACACAAGGATCACGATTTAAAAATTAAGTAGTCAAATTTCAGGGAAATAAATATTTTTGGTGGTTTTAATTTTTTTTCAAATATTTAATTTTCAAATAATGGCAAACAAGCTCAATAAATAAGAGACACAAATCATACTCTTTTTGTATTTTTAAAATAGTAAAAAATGCTCAAAAATATAATAAAAAATATTTTTGGACTTCATAGGTTTTAACTTGTTTTAGGAAATTTTTTTATGTCTTTTTCCAATGTTTTTGTGATTTTCTAAAAATCAAACAGTGATAAAAAAATACAAAATAGTGCACAACCAGGAACAATTTGCAAGCAAAAAATATTTAAAATGCCCAAAATTCCTGGATGGTATTTTTGTGGGAAAATAGAAGTACAAATCTACAAATAAAGACAGAAAACACTATTTTTGGATTTTTTTTAATTTTATACAATTTTTATAAGTTTCTGGTTATTGTAATTTTTAGGGATTTATAAGGAATTTTCAAACAAAATGGTAATGGAGATAAAACACAAAAAAAAACAACTACAGAAATTTTTGTTCAATTTTTATGTCATTTTTTGATTTTTTAATTTTTATAACACGAACAGGAATTTTTTTAGTGGTTTTTGAATTTTAATAACAAAAAATACGTGAAAATTAACACATAAAAATCACGATAAATATTATACACTAATAGGAGCTATAGGTGATTTTTAAGTAATTTTTCGAGCCAATTTTCTATTTATTTCATCCAATAAAAGTCAAGGTGTTAAAAATCATTTACCGTGATCCATGTAAATATTTTACTTTCTAGGGCCAAAGAATGACATAATACTCAAATCTCACGGCCAAACATGCAATTCTTCCAAACAAAACGTGCGCTACACACGATCCAAACTAGCAGGGGTATGTAATTATTAAAACTTAACATTTAGTTCATAACATCAAGAAAGTTCAGGATAAATGTTGGAAAAAACCCAGCAACCACGTGGGGACACACATGACTCACGCACGATTGGACTGAAATAAAAATACGAAAACTAGAGGGTCCAAACCATAAATGTTTTTAACTACACATTACAATTATTGGACTAAAACTAAATAAAGAAAGTGATAGGGTAGAAATGAAATATACCCAAGCAGGGGCACGTGGCACGTGCGTGGAAGGCATGTGATGTACGACCCTGATGACCATTAGGGGTGGATCTGACGGCTCTGATCACAAGTGAGTATGCATGTCGGATCCACCTGTAAAGCTGCTCTGACGTCTTTGAAAAGTGGCTGGATGAGCGTTGGGATTGAATATGGTAGAATACTTCTCGATCGGATGACGGCTAGAGGTGTTCAAAGAACTCATCTCGGGCGACTTCCAATCGGCCATAAAGAGAGATCCACTGGCCTGATGGGGTCGCTAGAAGGCTCGGCACCATCGTGGCCCCCCTCCGCGTCGACCAGGAAGCATAGATGAAGGAGTTGACAGTTGAAGGCTTCACCTGGAGCTGCTCCACCGGAGCAGCTGGGGTCCAAATGGGTCTCCTCATACGAACATGTACATGTAAATGAAAGCAAGACTCGGGGGCTTTGCTCTAGTCCGATTATTGCTTGGGAAACATACAGGTTCGATGGGGGAGTGGGTTTTTGGTTTCCAGCGAAGGCGGGGGAAGGAAACCTGAACTAATCCTACATTGATGAGCAGGGTCCATGGGGATAGGTTGCATTGGAGGATGAAGGTAGAATAGGGGGGATCGATCTGTGCAGGTAGATGGTCGAGATAGGGCTCTGACCGACTGGTCGGAGCAAGTGAACTGCGGTGGCGATGGAAATGGAAAGTCGGATTGAAACAGAAAGTAAGAGTGATATGAGCGATACCTGATGGGTCTGACGAACCCAGGAACTACAGGCAAGGTGAACGGAGTGATTATGGCCTCAATCCTACTGTGACGGGCAGAAGAGGCTTCTCGCGATATCTCTCCAGCGATGCGATGATTTACGCTCAATCGGACCACCAAACAACTCTCCGAAGGTCCCTTCAAGGAGTTTTCACTCTCCTGAAGATGTCTAGAGGTCTATGGCGGTGCAAGGAACGAGCTTCCATGCTCAGGAGATGGAAGATAGGTTTTATAGAGGTGCTAGAGGTCTAGAAAAAATCGACGAGGGTCGTGAAACCCTAAGCAGATCCGATTGTGACTAAGGATCCGTGAGGATCACGGATCCTAGGAGCGCAATCAGGTAGTGGAATTGAGGCAAAAGGGGTTCGGGTTCGATCAAGAAAAATCCGAGAAAGTGCTCCGGCGAGTAGCAATCGGGTCGACCTGGCTGTGGAGGAGATGTTGACTAGGGTCAACGATCCTAGGTGGACCAATCAGAATGTAGAATGTACAAATTTGAAAGAATATTAAATATAAAATAGTAAATTATTTTAAAATAAAGTGTATAAACAAATAAAAATGTCTATTTTTATGAAAAATAAAATAGGGTATATACATTATAATGTGTTATGTACAGGTATATTATACCTTTGTATTATGTACAAATATTTTTATTTTATTATTTTAACAAAAATAATTTTTATTTATATTTTATTTATTTACACAATAATTTTAGGAGTATAAATGATTTTATCTTATTTTTATAATTTATATAAGGGTATAAATAAATAGGTAGAGTATATATACAAGTGTCTTTTGTACAATGAGTTGTTGGATTTTAATTTAATTTTATTTTGTTTTTCTGATTTTCATTTTATTTTTATATTATTATTATGTTGTATACAAGTATTTAAAAATAGGAAGATATTTATATTTTATCAAAACAAAAATAAGTAATTATTTGTACAAGTATAGATGGTATGTACAATACATAGTGTACCCTTATCTCCCTCTACTTATTCTTTTGCGATCAGGTCAAGTCTTGACCTTCTATTGGGGTTCGGGTCACTCTGTATTTATTCTAAATACATAGTTCTTTTTATTTTCTCTTTATTCTTTTATTTTTGAAAAATAGGTGTTAATTATGAGATATTAACAATGACATGCACAATGTTAAGTTATTACATTTACAGGTATTTATAGATGGTTTTCCTAAAAGATAAAGCTAAAATAAAAGAATAAAGAATGAGAATCGTAGATTCATCAGAGATCATCCACCACCTTCCTCCCCCCCCCCCCCGACCTTTTTGTGCAACCATCGAGTCGAGGAGCTCCGTCCTCGAGCCTTGAATCTTTATATGCATGAGTCAAACCTTAAGGAACCTTTTGCGGGTGATTTCAGCATAGGAAACAAAGTCCTAGGTGGCCTGAATAAGAATGAGCTCTAGTCCTCGATCAGCAAGGCCCAGATGCATCTGTCACCTTCAGCAGCAGCGAAGCTCACCAGGGAGCTAATGGGCCAGTTTCGAGATCGATCCATTGGTGGAGATGCGAGAATCAAAGAGAATAAGGAGTCTCAGAGCTTAGTTTTTCCAACAATGTTGATCTCAAAAGTCAGATCTCACCATACGTCAACTATCAAATCAAGACGTGATCTAATCTTAATCACGGGATCCAAGCGAAGCGGTGCACGGCCACAGCCTTTGATCAATTTATGTGGAGGTACCACGACCATTGGATCCGGAGCCATGCACATGCCACGCAAACACAGGAGGGGGTATTTGGCGACCTTTAGCCCTCCACTTTTTGTTTTATGTATTTAGTGCTTAAACTTTTATCTACAGTGCAATAAATTTCAGAAAATTTTCAATTAGACCATTAACTTTCGAGTAGTTACTTTAACTCCATGCTAGGTCACCTTACATACTTCATGCGATGTGCCTATTAAGCTTTTTGTGGGTATACCCCAATACTATATGGACTGGTTATTAAATAAAAACAAACTTTCATGTATCTACATTTTAGTTCTTCCTAGTTGTATGTGTAGCACGAGGTTTGTTGGATATACTGTATATTTAGCCCTGGATTTTTTATATGTGTTATGTAATGTATGAAATATTTACATTAATTGCAAATAGGTCCTTGTGTTATTGGTTTGTTTTTATTTTATGTATTTTATTTTTATGTATTGCTTCTGTTTATCCAAAAAATTAGGAAAATAATTTAAGTGCCTGGAACTTAGATCTAACACATATATTTTTGATTTGGCATTTAAAGTTATTTTCCTCTTTATAAAATTACAAGAACATGCTCATTTTCCTGTTTAGAATTTAAAAGTCTATAAAAGTTCAAATATATCTCATAAATTCCAAAAAGATATACTACATATATTTCAGTATATTTTAACACATATCCAAAAACCACATAAAAATATAAAATAGAAACCCTAAAAACTAAAAAATCGTACAAATCTTATAAAAATTAGCAAAAGTTCTAGAAAACATCAAAAATATCTCTTGCAGTCTCTGAATTTTCTTTATTACATATAGTTTCTATTAAAAATAATTTATGATTGATTTTGAACTGATATCTAATTTAAAATCCTAAAAAGGTTCTTGAATTGTATATATTCACTATTTTATGTATTTTTCACTTCAGAAATCCATAAAAATTAGAAAAAAAATATATAAAAAATACCTAAGTAAAGAAAAATCTTAAAACCCAAGAAATATTTTATTTTCTTTATTTTGACTTTATTTGGTTTATCTAAAAAATCCAAAAGATATTATATATATGTTGCATATATAGTTTGTATATTATTTATATCCATATTATTAATTACCTACTTTTAAAAATAAAAAAGAAATTAAAAGTGCAAAACTAAAAAATAAAAAATATAAAACATTTAAAATAATAAAACTTTGAATCTAATTAGAAACCCATAAAAACCTTGAAAGGAAAATATATAGAAATTAGTAAAACCAAAAAGCTATAAATATATTATTAATTAGCTATAATTAATAATTATTTGCCTTTGTCCCTATTCACTTCCCTGAGTTCGATACTCTTACTTCGTATACCTATACATATGTGGAAGGTTTATAATAAATTTGACTCACATACTTTGATTTATTTATCTATATTGTGGGTTTGTTGTTGTTCAGATTGTGGATTGTCACCGCAGTGATTGTTGACCTAGCATGTTAGGTAAGCATATCGATCTTTTACTTCAACAAATGGTGTCGTTATCGGGGAAGCAACAGTTAGGGTAGATTTTTGGGATTGATTGTCCACTTTATATGCTTTGTATTCATTTTCACTTTTTACCTTATTTTCTGTTGTTTATTTTGTATAAGACTCTTCCAACCATCTCTTTGTTTGACTTTGATGTATGGGATCGCATATCGAGGGAGGATGTCTTAGGAGGTTTGAGGCACTTGAATGTCATGGAGGCTGGTTCCAGATCGAGCTGGCAAGAGAGAGCAGTAAGGGAGGACTAAATACCATGAATAATAGCCTTTTTATTTCTAAGATTAGATTAGATTAGTTTTCATTTCAATTTCGTGAGAGAGTGATTCATAAATAACCTATAATAATTCAGGACACATCATTTCACGAGTCCATTTTACTAAGTGTATGTTCACTTGGGAGACCTAATCGGCTTTTCCATGTTTATACTGCATTCTTCTCTATTCCTTCCTATCTAGCCCTCTGTTTTATTTTCGTTTTCTATGATTTGAGCTATTGTCTTATTTTTAATTTGCATCTTCGTTGTTTGAGCCCTTATATTTAGGTTGGTTGCTCGGTAGTTAGGTCCACAACCTAATAGATCTCCCTTACCTTAAGTTCTAATGAGCTTTGACTTAGTATCAAATAAATGTGTTCTTCACAATCATAACAACTCCTGATTTAGGGTGATTTCATGCTTGTATTTGCATGTAGATTAGTTTAAATTTTATGTGTGGATCACTTGCATGTAAGTGGTGTCAGGTATACATTCTTATCTCTAGCATTCACATTCATCGTTTCTTGTGCATTAGGTTTTCCATCTTTTCTCCCTTGTTTTCTTGGATTTGGAACTAAAAGAAAACCAGAAAATTCATTAGGTGATTGCACGAAAAATACCCAAAAAAGCGAAAACTAAAATTTTATAAAGGTACTGTTAATAAAACTTCGACCTAAATAAGATCGGATAATGAATTTCATTGTTCTCAGTTCCTAAATCACTCGTTGTTTTTAGGTACATTTTAGACGGAGTGAGGCTTGACCGTTGGTAGCTAGAGCCCAAAACCCAACCTAAATATTGTCTTGTTTATCTCTTGGGCTCATGAAGTACTCACACTTCTATTAGTGCATGGGCAAGTAGGGCTAAGTCTGCTTGCGGGTCCAGTCTAAATCATATAGTATAGGGGCACTGCGATTGCGAGACCCTATCTCACCATGCCACGTCCGAGTAACCTTTGGGGGAAGTATTAGATTCACTATAGTGGCTATCTTTCTCTATTCTTTAACTGAGTAGTGGGCTTAGATCCGATAGTTGGGACCTTTAAAATGTACAGGATACATGTTACAAAGGAAGTGGGAAGTACATGGCATTTCTTTGGTAGTACTCACTCTCCTTATAAAGGTAGCCTAAGCTAAGTCTGAAAGATTTCTTGAAAATAACAATAAAAACAATCCAGACAAAAAGCAAAACTCTCATGGCTTCATGTGTTGAGTTAGTGAACCCATTTTATGTTGAGGTGTATTTGATTAGATTTAGGTCAAAGATCAAAATCCCACACACTTGCATATTTTTTCTACATTTATGATCACTCATTCTCTTCTTGTTCATTTTGAGCCTTCACCCTTTTTCTTTTTCTAAACTTTTTCTTCATCCCTGTACTCCTAATTCTTCATCTCACTTCTTTTTGGTATTCAAGATGTCAGACCTGGTATGGTTTAGTTCAGACTATGCAAACACCTACATCGATTTCCAGATACTAACATCACTAATAATTCAGGGTGATTTCAGTGAGACTGGTTCAGACTTGGAGAACCACTCTCAAGACTCTCCTTCCCTTCCTTCTTCACCAAGAATTCGAGATGACTCTCTTCTTGAAATCTCTTCTTCTCAAATGGAGACCGACCAATCTCCATTCACATCCCCTACTCTAACAAAGTTCGGGATTGACCCTAATCTTGAACATTTCCAATCATCTGGTGCATATTTCAAGACTGATCAGGGTATATTTCCAATTGCATACAATGAACTCCATCTGGATACCTCATCATCATATTTTGAACCAGAAATGGCTCCTCGAATAGGGAAGGGATAAGATACTGACCATAATGAGGTCAACAACCACATGTTATCCTCCATATAGCCTATACAACAATAGTTGACCACACAAGCCAAGCCTCTGGTTGCCTTCTAGGAGATTCTCATGGAGACGAGGAGGGACAGAGAGAAAATGGGAGGACGAGAAGAACATCAGGAAAATGAACACCATGGAGGAGAGGAAGAGAGGAGAGAGGCACCTAAATCAACTCTAAAAGAAACATACAATCATGGAGCCAGTCAGGTTATAGAGTGGATACATATATCGTAGATCCACAGACACTTCAAGATGAAACTGCTATCACTCTTACTCTTGTCACATTACATGGCAATATGAACGAAGAATCCTACATCCACTTGCATCAATTTAATTCTATCTACAAAAAAATGCACTACCCAACATCCTATTGGAGGTAGTTAAGATAACTGCCTTTCTATTTAGCCTTCAGGATAAGGCTCTTTAATGGCTCAATCAATTAGGGAAGGTGGTAATGACCTAGGAGGAGCTGAAATCAGCTTTCTTGCATAAGTATTAGCTCTGAGTCATTTCAATCAGACGTGAACCTTGATCTTGAACTTCTCCCATATGTCCCATGAGCCTATTCACGAGACATTGGAATGTTTCAAAGATTTATATGAGAAGTGCCCCCATCATGATATCCTGAAGATCACTTTGTTCCAAAACTTCTTTGGAGGATTGAACCAAGATAGTTAAAAGCTGGTTGATGTTATATGTGGTGGATCTTACTTTAACAAACATGAAGATATGGTGGGGCAAATCATTGAAGAAACGGCCGAAGGATCGACCACATTATCTTCATCTCACCATTCCAAAAGAATCAACATATCCTCCACAAGCCCGTCAATATGGAGGTATCTTAGGATGAGGACACGAATGAGAGTTCCAACCTGAGTATTTTCGAGAACAACCTGTACAAGGTGGACATCATTGGAAAATGATCACATGACCTTGAAAAACTTAACGTGATTGAACAAAGAACAAAGAACCTAGATAAACTCGATAAAATCACGAAGTAGTTGGATCTTCTGGTGAGCTCAATCAACTAGTGTCAGCCTACTAGTACTTCAACCTAGACCTCTACTGAAGCTGAAAGAACAACCCCAACAGTAGAGTCTAGGGCAGCCTCAGTCAGTCCATCATGTGTACTATGTGCAAGAACCCAATCAAGGTGCATCATTACAGCCACAGTAGATACAGGTGGTCATGTACCATTCGGATCCCCCAATCTTTGTCAATCTATTCTTTCCTCCTCCATCGCAAATCCAAGAGGTGAACGCTATTTGGGGGCAATGAACTGTAGATGACCTGTTTGGGAGGACAACACTGGTATCAATCTTCAGCCATCCGGTCGTTCCACCATCAATGTGAAAGAACTTTTCATCAGAACCATCATTCTCGGCACTAGTCTCTGCAGAATGCTCAAACATGGAGACAACATCACTAGCATCCAACATGCCATCAATAATAGTTCGACCACTATCGGCTCACTGCCCAGTACTAGAATCGATATCCTCCTCCTCTATATTACCAATGGTATCCTCCTCATCCTTTCTATAAAAACTATCAGTCGCAACCTCCGTATCATTATCCAAGTCAGTGTGCTCAGCCTGCCGAACAGATTGAGGCAGCACTTGTGAATCATGTATTTGACTGTTTAGCTCAATTTGTAAAGAACATGATGGAAATGAGCCAGAAGTTGGATGAACTCACTGCCGTAAAGACCATAACCCCCACGCATATTGAAAAAAATCCAAATAACTTCCATCGTAAGGAGAAGGTAGTTTGTAATGGATCCTCCCCCACCGAGTCAGGTATGAGTACCTCATTTATGTTAAATAATATTATGATTATCGAGAGTGGTAGGACACTGCAGTCATTTAAACTACGAAAGGAAAGAATAAAGCTTTAGAGGGCCAGTCGTCATCTTCCCCCTGCAGCTGATCTCGCATCAAGTCTAGAAGAAGAATAAGAAGAGAGAGGAGCTTCACCAGATCCAAAAATACAGAAAATCAAGGAAATTAAAAACACCAAAAAGAAGATGACAGCTGATGCCAAGCCATGCAAGCCAAGGGATGCTGGCAACCGATCCTGTGTAAGTTGACGAAGCAGATGTGTCAACTTTTTGCTTTCCATCTGTAATGAATGATTGTACCCCTTCTAATCATAAAATTTGATTCCCATGATCACTTCTTGCATGACGTAAATACTTCGTTTCAAATGCAATGAAAAACAAATAAAATCAGAAATTTTAAAATGTCTCTGTTTGATCCTGGAATAATTGAAATATTGCAAAATATATTTTTGGAAATGCCATTATTTAAAGCCATGGAAAACATTCCTAGTGTGAAGAAAAAATTGAAATGTACATCAAAGCAACAAGCCCGCAAGAACAGATGCAATCGAGAAGAAAAGCATATTCTTACCATGGTCACATCTCTTCTCAAAGAATTTAGGTTGGGTCCATTGAAACCAACCAGGATGATCCTTCACTTTGCTGATTGATCCATTAAGTGACCCTGATGTATATTGGAGGATGTTATTGTAGCAACGCAAGGCATGAAATTCCCAGTGGACTTTATTGTCCTAGACATGGTATCCTATACGCTGTTACTCTAGACCCCTATAATACTTGGTCTATTGTTCCTTCGAACTGTCAAGGTGGTAGTTTATTATACATCTAGGAAGAATATCTTTCACTCCACCAACAACAAGGTTACCATAGAGATGCTCACGAGATCCAAAACTACAGATAGCACATGTGAGAGAAGGGAACTGCTACACTATATACATATGACTGTGACAACACCGATGAAATCAAAGATCCAGACTTATCAATAAATGACATGGAAACCTCGGAATTCCTCTTCTCAGGGGAAGACCTAGAAACACAATCGAATCTTGTTTCTTTGTCAACAAGGAGATACATGGAGATTAGATAATCGAGTTGTTTGAAAAAGAACCATCACAAATAAAACAAGAGGATACCGTTGCAAATATGTTTGGTATTTTATTATCTGAACCAAGAGTGACCGAGGTGGATACTAAATTATTAGCAAATCATGCACCAACCATTAGCACGATCCATGAGGTTTCTGATAAGACAACTCAGACTCCGCCAGAACTAAAGTCGCTTCCGCTAAATCTTAAGTATGCCATCCTTACGGGCGAGCCCGCACAATATCCGATCATCATCAGTTCATGATTGATCGTTGATCAAGAATCTTGCTTGATAGATATTATAGAGAAAAATACAAGTCTCTTGGTTGGAATATTTTTGATCTTCGAGGGATAAATATGGCTATGTGTTTACATGATATCTACTTAGAGGATGACAACAAGCCGTCCCGTGCATTTCAGTGCATGTTGAATCTAATCTCCAAGAAGTTGTCATGAGAGAGATCACGAAGTGGTGTGAGACTGGCTTTACTTATCCCATCTCTGAATCTAAATGGGTGAGCCCATTGCGCAGTGTCCTTAAGAAATCATGAATCACAGTGGTTACAAATGTCCAAGGAGAGGAGATCTCGACCTGACTGCCTACATCATGGCATGTCTATGTAGATTACCAATGCTTGAAATCAACTACCAAAAAGATCACTTTCCTCTTCCCTTTATTGATCAAGTTCTCAAAAAATTGGCAGGGAAAGAGTTATTTTGCTTGAAAGGTCACGATCAGATCTGGATCTTCGATTAACGGTCAAGCTTTGGGGAAACTTCAACTGTTCGGATCTATTCTGAAGGAAACGTTCTTAATCTGATGGTGACAAAGGGGTCTGGATGAACTATGAAGCAGGTCTTTCCTGGCGATCTTGAACTAGTTGAATCTCCCTCGTTCGTCAATGGATTCTCCTCAAATCACGCCCAAAATATCGCTTAAGACATTCCACATCTGGCGTGCACCTCCGATCTTTATGAACCAGGGAATCGATCTGGAAGTTGATGAAAGATTCTTCTCCAGGAATATGCTTCATATCTTCTTTCGGGTCTTTACTTTGTTTCTGGAGCTCCTTAGGCATGTGAATGATAGCTCATGCTCGGAAGAGGCTTCCGGCCAACAAATTAGGTTAAAGACATATAAAATAGTGGGTAAATGAGGTTCTCCATCAAAGGTGATCAGAATGGAGATCTAGCTCCTGATGTAGAGCGATCTAGAGATAGGCAGAGGGTGTGAGAGCTGAAGAAAGGTCGAGCAAAAGTGTTGGCATAGATGGAGATGGTTGATAATGATCAGAGCTCCTCTGATTGTGCAGATCGGAGGTGGATGAAACAATCTGATTTTATGTGATTAAGATGAATTTAGAGTGAAAAAAAGATTGAATCAAAGAATAGCTATCTATGTCACCTACGAATAGGAAAGAAGGTGGAGATTGCCTCGATCTGCAATGTGACGGAGAGGTGGAGACGCGCAGTGGAGATCGCCAGTGATGTGGTTGAACCACGATCTTCACTCGAAATCCTCATACTCCAAATCGAAGAGCAGCTGCTCTGTCACCGCAACTATCTCCAGGAACCGATCGCAGGCAAAAATATGGGCTAAAGTCGGATTACCCGCTTGCCGAAGATGGAGGTGCTTTATTTATAGGATGGCTCATACGAGGTTTTGAAATTCAAAATGAACAAGATTAGCGGTGTTATGGATGGATCTGAGGTGGTGGCTTGGAAGAGGAGTGACTGATCTTGAATGTCGGCGAAGGATTCGTAGGTGGTTAATGATCGATTCACGTGGGAAAATGGGATGAAGAAATGGTAGAAGCGATACTAGCGGGCATCAGGCATGGGCTAAAGAGTTAACACGAGTCAACAAACCAGGGTCATCCAAACAAATCGCACGTAGGATAAGGACAAAATACACTAAACGACAAAACAATAAATAAAAGATAAATAATTTATTAAACATTGAAAATGAATTTATTTATAAATAAAAATATTAGGAATAAATTAAAGTTAATTTTGATATTTTTGATTAATTAAATAATTTAATTTCAAGGGTTAAAATAAATATAGAGTGTTACTTATAGGTGTGTATACCTATATATACAGTATTTCGATTTTTAATTAACTATTTATATAAATATATACATAATTTAATATTTTATTTATTTATAACATTTTAGAAGGATTTTAATGATATTTTTATTTGATTTTTATGTGTTAATTTAATTAGGTTAACTAAGGTATATGTACAATATATACATGGTGATACATATACAATATATACATGATTTTATTTTTGTTGATTTTTGATTTTGTGATAGTTATTTGTATTTATATGACTTAAATATAATAATTACAATTAAAAGAAAATGCAATATTCAAAAATATGTAAAAGAAAATAATTAAATGCTATATATAATGCATATAGGTATAATATACAATAACACCCCAATTGGCAATATTTCACACCTTAACTCTAAACTTTATGAAATAACCTCTATTTTAAAGATGATTTAGTTTGGAGAAAAATGAAAGTGTATTTGATGAATTTGGAGTCCCGGTGGAGCAGATATTGATTTTGGAAGTTTGTGCTTTGTGGCTTTTGGAGAGTGATGTTATTTATATAATATATACAAGTTTCTACTGAAATTATTTTTATTATTTACATAAGAATTTTATTCATAAATATCAAGAAAAAATTGTTATTATTTCAAAAATTTCATAAATATTAATAGAATAATGAAAAATTGTGTTTTATAGATAATAGTGTACAAGTGATGAATAAACAGGTGACAAGTGTATTTCTAGAATTTTTGGCGTTTTTGGCCTTATCACCCCCTCCTTTATTCCTTGTCATTCCCCTCAAGTCTTGACCTTCTCTCAGGGTTTGATTCAACATGTATCTATTACATATATACAGTCTTTTATTTTTCTCTAATTTTCTTTATTTCTGTCTTTATTTCTTTTAGATTAAAATAGTGATAAATATACAATATTTACACAAGGATGTTGGTTAGTAAGAAGATGGATTTATTGATATATGCATGTGTTTTATAAGGGATTTTGAGCTAAAATAAATGAATAAAGATGATGAAATGCATATTCATTAGGGACTTGCATGGTTAGGTCAAACACAAAAAACGAGTGTCCTAGGGGTATCGGAGGTGAAATGAGTGGAAGATGGGTCAGATGAACATCTCTGGCGAGATGGGGATGATGGAGATGTTGATCTCCCGATCCTATAAGGATCTAGGTGGATGGAGTGGTGCAAGGCGAAGGGAAGTAGTTAGGGATTGAAATGGGTGCGGTTGACGAGCAGTTGAACGATAGAGATATAGTGAAAGGTTCACCGGACCGGAGCTCCGACGAACAATGAAATGGTTTTTCTATGCTAATACACCTAATTAAAATACAAAATAAATAACAGAAATTAAACCTAAAGCTCTTATCTAACTAAAGAGTTAAGAAAACTAACCTCAACTTACCGGGGCCAGGCGATGTAGAACCTTACGCCGACTAGCAATGTAGATGGTGGAAACGACTTCATACCGCTTCCTCGATTCAACCAAGATCTAGGTGAGCTCCCTGTCACAGAACTCGAGCATGGGACCGTAAAAGGAGGAGAGAAAATGGAGCTGAGGGGATTCGAAATTCGAAGGAAGGAGGAGGTGGTCTTTTGTACAGGCGACTGGATGGGGTCAAGAATCGATGTGGAACTGGAAAATTAGTGATGCACTCCCTGAGGCATCGAGCACGCATGATAGAGGGTGAATCAAGGAAGAAAAGTGTAGAAAATTTAACTCGTTTCGATGCTTACATCGGTCGGAGGAAAAAGGCAAAGTGCGCGTCAAATCTAGGTCTGATAAGGAATAATTGTAGGGAAGGACAATTGATTGAGGTCAACTGTAGACTCACTCTAGTTGGTCCACGTGGACCAACTAGGAAAAACCTTACCCAGAAATTACTGTAAAATCGAAATTCAATAATAAATTATTTTATTAAAATAAAGTTATAACATAAAACTTGATTATTATTTTATGTAGTATTTTATTATGATTTTTATTTATTTTTATGAGGTTATTTATTACAAGTTATTTTTTAGGGTTTTATTTATCGGTATATTTACCTATGTTTTAAGTATTTTATTTTTATTTTGTATTTTTGATTTAATTATTTTATTTTATTATTTTATATATTTATAACTTATTTTATATACATTAATATATTTTTGTTATATTTTTATGATATAATATGTACACCTAAATAAATATAGATGTATATTATATAGGTATAAGTATTGTATATTCATCTCTGTATTTTTATATAATCTTTTATTTTTATGCTTTATTTATGGTATTATTTTATTCTAAATGTATACATATACTATAAATAATATTTACAAAATTATAAAAATATAAAATTCTAAAAATATAAAAATATAAAAATAATAAATAATAAGTAAAATTAATATTTTATATAGCTATACTATACAATAGGGGTACAAAACCTAACTTTCATACCTTACCTCCAAAAAATATGAAACCACACTTCATTAAATAGCTTATTAAAAGTTATATAAATTAAAGGTGATTTTGATACATTTTGAGTTTTGATGAGATATGGGTCTGGGAAGTTTGGGTTGTGGCTTTTTATTTAGAGTATTACTTGTACACTGTAAATTATTTTCTGTGAAATCAATTTTATATTTTTCTATATATTATTATATACAACTTTCATGTACAAAGTTTTTTTATTTAAGGTATAAAGAATAGAAAATAAAATAGGTTCCTAAAATAAATTTTTGATGAATGAAAGAATAGAGATTTTGTTGATTTATTGGCCCTCATCTCCACCTACTTTATTCCTTGTCAACCCAGTCATCGAGATGCCTCGGTCTTGAGGTTCAGGGACGTAAAATACCTTTGGCATTTTATTATTATTCTTTTCTTTTCTTTATTTTATAATTTTGGCATTAAAAATGTATTTTATATACATTGAATGTTAATTTGTACAAAATAATGCTAATTACATGCATTAGCTAGGGTTTTTAAGGCCAAAATGATATAATAAAGGTGATGAAATGGAGATTCATCACCTACAACCTCAGGTTTTGACGCGAAGATCTGGAGCCATAAGCTCCACTTCCGGCCTGTCTTCTTCAATAATTGTTCATCCCAGATGATATTCTTTATCACCATGTAAGATCTCCATTCTTGATTCCTTCATGCTTTCTTTATTTTATTCTAATTCTAAACATTGATTAATATTTTATTTAAACACTCTGAAATCGTCACGTATAGTTCGTCTTCCACGCATTAACCTAGTTATCTCATTTCATTTTGTGTTACTCATACCATTCCTCTTTCTCTTCTGCACGAAGATAAAGACCATTAGGGGTTGAATCCTTCATTCCCCAGAAGCCCTTCATTTCACTCCATTTGATAGCCCAAAAGGTTGCAGTTGCTCATATACTGTTTTTAAAAGTTATAGATCAACTACCCTTCAGGGATTGGAGAGCTTCATCGCCTTCTGATCTCCATTTTCATCTCCGATGGAGCTGCTTCGCCACAAAGTTCCAAGCCCCTCAGCACTTGAATACTACATTTGCATCTTTGTGAGACCATTCCAGAGGTTTCTCGACCATCTGATGTTTAAGAGCGGCATAGAGGAGGAATGAAGGCTTCGTTGGAGCTCCACTCTTCCTATGTTGCCTGTGGAGGAGAGGGAAGTGTTGGACATGCGAGCCCACGGTGAGCCATTATGCAATAAATGTTATTGCAATTCACTCCTTAATCTGAAATAAAGAGTACATAATTTGCATAATAGGTCCCTTAGTACAATTAGGGTTATGTACCATGGCCATCATAATGATCATTCAGCTGTTGATTCAACTATTGAATCATAGAGGCTGGTGCTTGGATGAATATCTAATGAGTTAGATTGAGGACTCATCAAGCACCGTCAAATGATTATTAAGAGATGATCTCCAGCCTGAGTAGGAGATGGCAATCCTTTCTCAATTAGGCTGATATCTGACCGACCTCTTGATGCAGGTCCTCTGCATAGGAATAGAGATTTGGAGGTGTCAGATGAGTTAGGTCAAAGAGTTGACTTAACGAGATCGAGACAACCAAAGTCCTATATCGTATGCTATCATGATATAGGCACACATCCTCTGACCGGAGACAGATGTGTTACTATATGTCTGAGTATGTACATTTGGCAGATCAATAGGTTGATGACCTAATCAAGGTCTATACACCGGCGCGCTGGTGTGCATATAAGGGCATATGAGTAATACGATCTCTCAAAGGGATCATACAGGTTCAGTTACCGAACCGGAAGACATGAGCTCACTCATGAGATATTGGGAAGAATCAAATTACATGCGCATGGTCGTCTCGCTTTGGAAGCTTGACTGAATTTGTAGGTTTGATATATACTTTTGGAAAAAATATGATCAAGACCTAGGTATGATATATGCTTTTGGAAAGTATACGATCGATACCGACTCCCAATGATCGAATGAGAAACTTACTAATAAAACCCTGAAGTAGACAGTGTAAAGTTGATCTAATAAATCTGGTTTATTTTGAGTTTTCCAGTATGCATGATGTACAGGTATTGGGAATACCCGAGGGTGATGTGATCATAAACGATTGTATAACCATGACGCTTCCATTCCTACGGAGTGATGAAATGGGTCTGGATTTTAGTGACTCCTCTCAGTAGAGAAGTAATCTGATCTTAGTCCAAATGTTGTACATTGATCTGGATGTGATTCAGATGCAATGAGAAGATTAGATTTGCGGTCTTGATTTAATCAAGCATCTATAGGAGGCCCGCGATCTGGATTTGAGATATGATCTCAATACCCATGTCACTATACGTGGAACAATACAATCGCCCTGTCCTTATCTCCAAGTATTCGTGGAGAAAGCGCATTATCCTTGAAAGAGTTCATGGATAATTCTATTGTTGATATATGTATCCGAGCATTGAGAAAATGGATGATTAAATATGATTTAATTATCATGAATAATATGAATTTGATTCATATTATAAGGAGAGTTATCTTAGATAATTAATGTGATTTGATTATCAAAGATGTAAATAATGTGAATGTGATTCATATTATTTGAGCACATGAGAATAAGTTATCCAATATAATTAAATATGATTTAATTATTATGGATAAGAATAATGTGGATAGTAATATCCAATTATTCATAATATATTATAAATGTGATTTATAATGTATTAGAGTGAGCTAATTATAATTTATATGTGTTGATTAATTATTATGTGTATTGGATACACATTGTGTAATTAATTGACAATGTATATTATATGTTGTTTTGGGTTGTGAATTTGATTCACAATTTTTTCATGGTAAGATTGCAATATTCTCAAATATAATTGTGAATTATTTTTGAAGAATAAAAAGCCAACAAAAGTTGTTGGAAATAAATAAAGGAGATTTTCAAGGAGATATGCAATCTCATGGATTTCCATGAGATTGCTCTCCCCATGGAAATAGTGGGCGGCACCCTATTCCAAATAGGAAAGGGTGGTCGTCCACATGAAAGGTGCATGGAGATGAAATCTCCATGCACATTCTCTCCTTATTTATTGGGTTGATTTAGGACTAATTTATATTTTATTTTGTCAAATATATTTTAATCTAAATTTGTTGGTTTTACCAACAACAATCTTGGCCATTGGATTGACATAAATCAATCTCATCCATTGATTTTATATGTCACATGGATTGAGATCCATGGATCCCAAAACCCTATAAATAGAGAGGCATACCATGCTCTCTATTTTACATACAATGCTTGAGAAGCATCTCTCTCTCTCTCTCTACTCGACAGCCCTCTCTCTCCCTCTCATGTGGTCGTCCACCATGGATGCCCTAGAGAGGTTCTCCATCGCCGCAGCGTCATCGTTATGCTGCCCAATCGTCTGCTCGTGGATCTTCGTCTACTTTGGTACGCCTCGCTCGTGAAGAAGACGTCAAATCTCGTGTGTCGAGATCAGGAGATCCGCCTCTTGGATCATCAACATGGATTGCGAGAAGCACGCGGTTCATCTCCGTGCTCGCAAGCGTCTCCTCCGTCGGATCGGACTTGAGACAGGAGGTCTCTTCGTTTAGAGACTCGATCACAACCACGCTTCAAGAGGTAATCCTATTACTTGTTTGTGGTTTAGATGAAACGATCCGAGAAGTGTTCTTGGATCATGTGGTTTCGTCGCATGAAAATTTTTTAAATTCCACTGCATCGAGCAAATAGTGCGACTAGTCGCTCATCGTCGTATTCGATACAACGCTCGCGCTTCCGTGATGCGCTTGAGGATCTAACCATATCCTTCAAGTGGTATCAGAGCCTTAGGTCGATGGTTTCGAATATGATTCGCTAACCGAGGACGACTTGGGTTCGTTATGGTCGCGAAAGTTTTTGTCGCATTTGATTTCGCAGATCTGTTTAGTAAATAAATTAGGCACTGTTTAAATTGTTTAATACTTGGATTTTGTTCCCCATTAAATAAGGAAACCATAGGATCTTAGTTTGCGTAAATCGGATTTTGTTTGCTCTAGATATGGTTGTTTTAATGAACATGTATTCACTGTTACGGGAACTTCGAATCTTAACGTAATTAAGGAGTTAATTACTGTTTCAAGACGCCTAGAAATGCATGCAAACTACAGGTTCTGTTGTAAATCAAGTTAGCAAACTATGGAAACTTACCTTGCTTAATTTGGATTTAAATTGATTGAGATATGCTAATTTGAGTAAGTAGGGGTCACTGCTGAAATTACTTTCCTAATCAAAAACCATGTGATTGTCAATTAAAGAAATTAATTGTTAATTTCAAGAAATAATTATAGAAAATATTTAAAAAATATTAGAAGATTATTATTTCCTTAATTGACTTGGCCTCAACCAATTAATTGATTAGATTTGATCTAGATAATAATTGGAAACACAATCATCAAACTCCTTGCTTGAATAGGATTGAGAATTTGTCTAGCAAATTTCCTTATAATCAAAATTGTTTTGATTACTATATGGTATAATTTCGGTTGAAGAACCGATGATCATCTCAAGTACAAATTAATCAATTTGGCATTATCCTTTCCCGAGGCGGATATGGTGTCTAGTCGGGGATCGCTGGGGTAGCAGGTTGCAACGTATGCGGTCCGTCCCACTCCCGCCGATATTGGCCATGACAGCGGGTAGGGCCAGGATAATTTCCGAGGGATTAAGTTGTATTTTTCTAATTATTAAAATACAAAATAATACGTACTTTTAGAATAATACCATATAGATTCAAATAAGACAATCAAGTTTGATTGATTGAATTTGATTGGTAATTAATTTAATATGATTGAATTAATTATATCCAATTAAACCACTCTATTATGAATAGAGTTATTATTTCCCTTGGAAGAATTATTTATGTGAATATGATTCACGATAATTAATTAGAATTTGAATATGATATGGAGGATCACATAAGTGACATCCATTGTCTCCCGTCAAGGCGAAGAGTCTCGTCACCAGATATTATATGTAGGAGACGCCTGTCCGAAGTGACAGCTCCTGCATATGATCCATTTGGATAGGACTCATCGCTTCTCGAAAGAGTAAGGACGTATACTTAGTGACCCCAATATCGGGTCCTCATATTATTGGGGCGATATTGGATTGCGCATAGCGAGTTGTATTCCTGTTGATGGTTGGTTCAATTAATGACGGGTCAATATCACCTTAGGGGTGGTGGGCCCGGGTATTAAAGACCGAATTGGGAGATGTAAGTTGCACTTGCAAGGCGGAATGTGTTCCCGCTTCTTTTTATCCGAGTTGTAGGTTCTCATATTATTGGGATGCAACGAAGATAAGGAAGGAGATCCCAGATCTTGCTTGAGATATAATGGTAAGTATATCTCTTACATTGAAAGTGATTAAAGGAATGAACTTTCATTGTTGACATGGCAAGACAACTTTGATATAAAAATTCCTAAATCAAAGTAAAACATGTATATATATAAATATATATCCTTACGAAAATTTCTTATTTCAGATAATCCTTCTTTAAATCCACTCAATGTTATACTCAATAATAACCAGTAGAATATCTTGGATTGGACCCATGATCCAGATATTGTACTTGCAATTGGACACATAATGTATGTGATTGCAATGTACAAGTTTCCTCATTATAATGAGGAATGATGATTAAATAAGACAATAGGACTAAAACCCTAGGGTTTGTATGTCTCTATAAGTCTTGATCTTATCGAATGTACTTTTGAAGTGACATGTCGATAATGATCGTAATTACCAAATAATCCTTATAAAATTCTAAGAAGATGTTCTGGCATACATATGTGCTCTCGACATTTAATCATGAATGATGCGGTTCTCTGCATCATGCAGAATTGTGACTCTATAAGAGATGATGTACTCAAATTGTTTGAGTACCTACCTGAACCAATATTTTAAGAGTCTAGATGGATGTAGATACGATGAATGTTATCATTCTACTATCTATACTCTAGTCATTCATGAAGCTTCATAATATTCATATTGTATGAACTTAAATGAAGCTTGTATAAATGTTGAAATACTCTTATATTGAAATTTTTTTATTTTAACATAAGAGATCCTTGGTCTTGAGCAATGGTTGCTTATAGATAAAGGGAGCGCAGTGGAAGCATGGGTTGGACCCAAGTAAGAGGTATAGTCAAAGAGTTGACTGTACTTCTGTGACTTCCATATGACATCCAAAGAGTTGGATGAATGCCAATACTGCAATAAGTTGATGTGTTGATAGTATGACTATCAAATCTATCTAGAATCCTTAGAGAAGGAATCGGATAGTACATCAGAAAAATCTACATATAATCATTGAAATTGACTTACTTATTTGATAAGATAAAGTCTAATAATTGTATCTCAATCTTCTAATGACACTTGCAATTGGTTTCATCTGTATTAGAATATTAGAAATTTGATCTTAAGGTTTAATGGTCATCCATGTTGGAATTGATGCAATTGTTGCAATAATTTCCACCGGATGAATAGATTTCATAATTTCAGTGGGAGCCCTTAGTCTTAGAGAATGTCTCTATGACCTAGATATTAGAATACACTCATTGTTTATTTCTAAATGTCAGGAATAAGCATGAATTCTGGAATAGACCTATCATAAAGAGTTATGATGGAGATATCTCAGATAGTAATCTAACATCTAGTGGACTCCACTGAATTAGAAAATTAATGAATGGTTCATTAAGATTTCTAATACTGAAAATTAAACCTTTAAAGATCAATAGGAGGATAAAGATCATTTGACAATGATCTGGCATAATGTTTTGGACATATGTCTATTGATGAGATCAATGGACAAGTAAGAGATGAAACTTTAGAATGTCTAAAAGTTCAAATCTTACATACTTATGAATATTGTATTCAAAGAAAAATGTCCAATACACCTTTCTTTGGGAAAGATGTAAGATGTCAAGATATTCGGGATCTCATACATATTGATGTATGTGAATCATCCATATCATAGTAAACATTAAAGATATGTGATATCTATCAATGATTATGTATGATATGAAATTTCTTCTCTTAACCTAAGAAACCTTTGAAATGTTCAAAGATTTCACAATTTTGGTTTAGAACCAAAGTTTGAAGGAAGATGAAATGAATTTGATCTAACCAAGGTAGCTTGTACCAATTATATAAATTCAAGGAACACCTTATGGAGATGTGAATATCATTCCTATCTCAATGCTCCTGATGAACCTTAACTCAATAGAGTTGTAGGGAGATACAATTGATCATGTGTGACATGATTTGATCAATGATTAATCTTAGCATAATTATCTCTTAGTTTCCAGGTATATATATGTAGTAGAGACTACATTATATATACTTAATAAGATTCCATGCAAGTAAGCTGGAATTGAGCACTATGGAGTGCTGCTTCATTAGGAAAATAAAGGATGGTATTGGATACCTGCTTTATGATCTTGAGATTCTTAAAGGATCTCATCTCTGAGAATATAATTCTTAGAGGATGACTCTCTTGAGAATCAAGATGAAAATGAAGTAAAGGAACTCATTTAATCTTGAGAAGATAATGAGGCTCCTGAGATCGGAAACTAAATAGACAATTAAAGATGAAATACTAATGCTTCTTCAAATAAGTTTGAGGATGTATTTCATGTGTCAGTTAAGTCTGAAAATGATCGGACTTCATATGATAAAGCTCCTGAGGATCATGACATGGAAAGATGGATGTTAGCAATAAAAGTCTAATGTAGACTTCATATACAAGTATTGTATATGGACCCTCGAGGATCCACCTATAAGGGTCAGACCCATTAATGTGTAAATGGATCTTCAAGAGAATGAGGGGACCTGATGAGAAGGTAGAGACCTTCAAAGCACGGTTCATAGCCATAAGCTACACACCGAAGAGAAGGCATCGCTTGCGATGAGACTTGCTCTCCAGTGACCTTGCTTTAACCCATCAGAATATTGCTAACTATAGCTACACAACTTGACTATGACATCTTCATGATGTGAGTCAAGATTGCATTCCTCTATGAATATCTTTCAGAGGATATTCACATAAAGTAGCCCTAGGGCTACATGGTTGAGAAAAGCAAGGTGTGCAAGCTAAAGAACTCCATCTTTGGACTCAAATAAACTTCCTGTAGTTGGAACATAAGATTTGATGAAATCATAAATGTTATGATTTCAGATAAAATCTTGATGAACCATGTGAAGCTTAGTGGGAGTGCCATTGTGTTCATCGTGCTAAATGTAGATATTATTCTAATGATTTGGAATAATATAAGGATAATAATAAGTGTTTTAGAATTTGGTTGTTCCATACTTTGAGATATGATCTCAAGGATACCTCTTAGATCTTAGTTCTGTAGTCGTTCAGAAACATAGAGAAGAGGATATTGGGACCAACACATTAGTAGTACACCTTGGACTTATTCCATTTTCTGGAAAATTCCAAGAAAGGCTTCGTTCCCTTAAGATGTGATAGTAACCTGTCTAGAGGGATAGCACCTCAAAGAGTTGAGGAAGTGAATGCTAGAACTGCTTGCACTTGTGCATCAGTTATGAGAAGCTGAATGTATGCTAGATGTGTACAAGAACCAGATGTCTACCATGCAGTGGGAGTAGTAAACTGTTACTAATCCTTCTATGGAGGTAAACCACTTTATTGCAGTAATAATAATATCTTCAAAGATGATGAAACTTAGAGATAGTGATCTCAAAGTCTTATCTTCAAAAGTTTAAGATCTTATAGATAGTGATCTATAAGGGTCTTAAGTGTAGATACCTTAGGAGATAGAGATCTCCAGGAATGAAGGTATTCTAAAAGGGATTATGGGAATACTGGTTATGATAATTAATAAGATGTAGTGTCAAGGACACTATAACCGACAAAATTGAGTATTGGTTGCTCAGGATGCAACATTCGCATTGGATGTGAGCACTGTTACTAGGATATATGCAAGTGCCGTAAAAGGACTTGGCGTAGTCTCTTGGGAACAGAGTGACTGATCATCTTACCTAGCTATTTTCTAAATAGCCTATGATTGTCACATGAGTGTGGGTTTAAATGATTAGCCCATTAATGGCTCTTTGGGCTAGTGGGAGATTGTTGGACATGCAAGCCCACGGCGAGCCATTATGCAATAAATGTTATTGCAATTCACTCCTTAATCTGAGATAAAGAGTACATAATTTGCATAATAGGTCCCTTAGTACAATTAGGGTTATGTACCATGGCCATCTTAATGATCATACAGCTGTTGATTCAACTATTGAATCATAGAGGCTGGTGCTTGGATGAATATCTAATGAGTTAGATTGAGGACTCATCAAGCACCGTCAAATGATTATTAAGAGATGATCTCCAGCCTGAGTAGGAGATGGCAATCCTTTCTCAATTAGGCTGATATCTGACCGACCTCTTGATGCAGGTCCTCTCCATAGGAATAGAGATTTGGAGGTGTCAGATGAGTTAGGTCAAAGAGTTGACTGAACGAGATCGAGATAACCAAAGTCCTATATCGTACGCTGTCATGATATAGGCACACATCCTCTGACCAGAGACAGATGTGTTACTATATGTCTGAGTATGTACATTTGGCAGACCAATAGGTTGATGACCTAATCAAGGTCTATACACTGGCGCGCTGGTGTGCATATAAGGGCATATGAGTAATACGATCTCTCAAAGGGATCATACAGGTTCAGTTACTGAACCGGAAGACATGAGCTCACTCATGAGATATTGGGAAGAATCAAATTCCATGCGCATGGTCGTCTCGCTTTGGAAGCTTGACTGAATTTGTAGGTTAGATATATACTTTTGGAAAGGATATGATCAAGACCTAGGTATGATATATGCTTTTGGAAAGTATATGATCGATACCGACTCCCAATGATCAAATGAGAAACTTACTGATAAAACTCTGAAGTAGACAGTGTAAAGTTGATCTAATATTTCGGGTTTATTCTGAGTTTTCCAGTATGCAGGATGTACATGTATTGGGAATACCTGAGGGTGATGTGATCATAAACGATTGTATAACCATGACGCTTCCATTCCTAGGGAGTGATGAAACGGGTCTGGATTTTAGTGACTCCTCTCAGTAGAGAAGTAATATGATCTTAGTCCAAATGTTGAACATTGATCTGAATGTGATTCAGATGCAATGAGAAGATTAGATTTGCGGTCTTGATTTAATCAAGCATCTATGGGAGGCCCGCGAACTGGATTTGAGATATGATCTCAATACCCGTGTCACTATACGTGGAACAATACAATCGCCATGTCCTTATCTCCAAGTATTCGCAGAGAAAGCGCATTATCCTTGAAAGAGTTCATGGATAATTCTATTGTTGATATATGTATCCGAGCATTGAGAAAATGGATAATTAAATATGATTTAATTATCATGAATAATATGAATTTGATTCATATTATAAGGAGAGTTATCTTAGATAATTAAATGTGATTTGATTATCAAAGATGTAAATAATGTGAATGTGATTCATATTATTTGAGCACATGAAAATAAGTTATCCAATATAATTAAATGTGATTTAATTATTATTGATAAGAATAATGTGGATAGTAATATCCAATTATTCATAATTCATTATAAATGTGATTTATAATGTATTAGAGAGAGCTAATTATAATTTATATGTGTTGATTAATTATTATGTGTATTGCATACACATTGTGTAATTAATTGACAATGTATATTATATGTTGTTTTGGGTTGTGAATATGATTCACAATTTTTCCATGGCAAGATTGCAATATTCTCAAATATAATTGTGAATTATTTTTGAAGAATAAAAAGCCAACAAAAGTTGTTGGAAATAAATAAAGGAGATTTTCAAGGAGATATGCAATCTCATGGATTTCCATGAGATTGCTCTCCCCATGGAAATAGTGGACGGCACCCTATTCCAAATAGGAAAGGGTGGCCGTCCACATGGAAGGTGCATGGAGATGAAATCTCCACACACATTCTCTCCTTATTTATTGGGTTGATTTAGGACTTATTTATATTTGATTTTGTCAAAAATATTTTAATCTAAATTTGTTGGTTTTACCAACAACAATCTTGGCCGTTGGATAGACATAAATCAATCTCATCCATTGATTTTATATGTCACATGGATTGAGATCCATGGATCCCAAAACCCTATAAATAGAGAGGCATACCATGCTCTCTATTTTACACACAATGCTTGAGAAGCATCTCTCTCTCTCTCTCTACTCGACATCCCTCTCTCTCCCTCTCATGTGGTCGTCCACCATGGATGCCCTAGAGAGGTTCTCTATCGCCGCAGCGTCGTCGTTATGCTGCCTGATCGTCTGCTTGTGGATCTTCGTCTACTTCGGTACGCCTCGCTCGTGAAGAAGATGTCGGATCTCGTGTGTCGAGATCAGGAGATCCGCCGCTTGGATCATCAACATGGATTGCGACAAGCACGTGGTTCATCCCCGTGCTCACAAGCGTCTCCTCCGTCGGATCGGACTTGAGACAAGAGGTCTCTTCGTTTAGAGACTCGATCGCAACCACGCTTCAAGAGGTAATCCTATTACTTGTTTGTGGTTTAGACGAAACGATCCGAGAAGTGTTCTTGGATCATGTAGTTTCGTCGCATGAAAAATTTTTAAATTCCGCTGCATCGAGCAACTAGTGCGACTAGTCGCTCATCGTCATATTCGATACGACGCTCACGCTTCCGTGATGCGCTTGAGGATCTAGCCATATCCTTCAGGAAGAACTCAAGGTACAGTCATCGTTCAATCAGATCGTTGTGATCTGATCTAATGGTCATGATCAACTACGAACCAAAGCCCAAAGCAATGATTCAATCCTAAGAACCAGAGCACCCGAGCCTGCAACGAAGCACAAGGAGTCGACGCATGACCCAAGTCTATGATATCTGAGGCAACCCAGATCACCCATGGATTTAATCATCAACTTGATGATTTAATTTAAGGATATAAGACTTTCCTATTAGAACAGGTTGTTCGAAGGGATCCCCTGTTCTTCCATCAAATATTCTGCTTTTTCCCGGATACTCAGGTTCAAATACCCATGGATTTGTTGTTTGCTTACTAGCCTCATATAATTTGCCCCTTGCACATGCTTTGGGTCAAATTGTAAATCAGCCCAAGAAATATTCATAATCACAGTTAAGTCCCGCCTGTGGAAAAATTGCATATCTAAGTGATTTCCTGTAATTGCTATTTAGTCCAACTTTGGACTTATTTGTAATTAAATAATCCGTTTTTATTGCATGTATACCATGCCTTGTTCTTTCAATAACTTGTGAACCACTTATCGTAATTTAATGAAATTTGTGTCATTAGAAAACTAATTTTGTGCTATTTAATTTAGTGCAATTAAATTAATGATTTAATCTATAATTCACACATTAACTTTTGGAGTTTCATTTTTTAATATTTAACCTTGTTATAAATTTAAAAAATAAATTTTGATTAAGATTGAATTGCTCTCCTTTTGACAATGATTGTTCATTTATTGGTTACTTGTTCACTGTGCATCTATTATGTGATTATAGTGCATCATTGTTTATCATATAAAATAGTTGCATATTTTTTAAAATGCATGCATTCTGTTCATTCGTATCTTGCTTGACATAGAGAACATATAAATTGCTTAAGTAAATAATTGACTCCTAAATTTAATTAGATAATTGCTCGTGTCCCTATGTTCGACCCTGGACTTGCCTAGGTATAAATTTAAGATGAGAACTCTTCGCGAAGATTTTCTCTCAATTCTGAGTGATTGTTGATTGGCACGCGCTACACTGAAATTATATTATTTTAGCTGGTTGATGATTCATCAAATGACATCGTTGCTAGGGAATGCGACACATTATTTGATTTTATTTAGATTTAAATATTTATTTTTTGTGATTTAAAGAGCTTTTTAAGTTAAGTTCTTATTGTGTATTATTTTATTGTTTTTCTTTATTATTTTTGTGTTTTTAGCTATTTAATTCACCTACTTTCTCCTATGAACTTTTTTTACACTCATTATTTTATGGAAAGGACTGCGAACCCGATGAAGTTCAGAGGACCACAGAGGAGAGAAGCTTGGAGCATCAGTTGTAGAGACTGTAATATGATTGCACCAAAGGAGAAACTTTTAGTTTAATTAAATAGTATTTTGTGTTGTAATTACTTTGTATCATTTGTTATTATTTGTATTGTAATTAATCTATAATTAATTACCATATTTACAGTGGTTCTCGATTGAGTTCTTTTGTGAGTAAAAAAGGCCTCTATTTATTCTTCAATTGTGTGGTTGTGTCGAGAGTGATTTTTTACTTAAGTGGTGATTTGGGTCAAGGCATTGCAATTCAAATAGATATATCTTAGGTCATTTTCGCTTGATCTTTATTGTAACTTAGGATACACAATTTTGTATCATAAGATTCACTACATTCTTAGAAGATTCACTGAGACACACTTAAGATACATTCTATCTAAACAAATTAATCGATCTTCTTCATCGCTATAGAACTCCTACTAGGTGTGGATTTTTCGACTTGCATCATTTAGAGAAAAATTTATAAATTCAATCTTGCATCTACATGGAGAGTGTTGCGAATCACTGAAAGTATTCCTAAATGACTACATGCAACATTTATTTTTCACTTGCATTCTGTTTTACTTTTTCTCCCTCAATTTTTTCCAACCTAATGATAAAGGAAAAAGGGACTGTACATTACTCTATTATTTTGTGGACACCTAATTCAAGTGATAACTAACACCTAAATTTAAGAATGAATTATGCAAGTTGATGCCAAATAATTTGAAATAAAATTAACCTTGTATTACGGGTAGTAAAACCCTCCTTGTATGCAGGTACTTACCCCCATATAGAGTAGGTGAGGATGGATCCCTAAGATTAGAGCCCAAAACCCTAGACTTCTGCCCTAAGTTTCCAGTATCACTCTCGAGGATTTTGGAAGCTGCAAGTGGTTACCTATGACCTTAGAAATACATTTTGGTTGTTTGTGCTTATAAGTTCCTTTTGGGGTGTGATATTGCACCTAACAGCTCAAGAAGATCACTCCATTGATTGAGGAGTTATAAGACTTCAACTGGGTGTAGTAGAAGATAGTGTATGTGTTTGTATAAGATTTTTTGAATCGCCAATTACAATTGAAAAGATAAAATAGGTTGAACTCTTACGGTGTTTACGTGTTGAGTTGGTAAATCTATTCAAAGGGGTTTGATTGTATTGTATTGTGTGAGTTGATTCTGCACATTTACATGCAACGTAGTACTAGCTTCTTTTTGGAATCAAGCATGCTCATATCTCGTATTCTCCTTGAAATCGAAGATGGATAGTTGGCCAAAAATTTGTTTGGACTTGCAAACCCTTCCTTGAACCTTCCAAATATCACATCTTCCAAGATCCAACCACCTTCCTCTGGACCTTCCTGGATCTGAAATAACCCTCGTTTCAATCCGGTATATCATGGTTCATTTTTAGGGAGCAACTACATCCCAGCTGATCCATTCCTTTCTTCTCTTCTCACTAAGGAAGAGCATTGCCTTGGTGAGATTTACTTGATTTCTTTGTCTTCGTCAAGATCTCATTCAAATCTTCTTTTTGATGAAGGTTTAGAAGATTCTTTCACGATGCCTCCAATGAGAGAACAAAGAGGAGGAAGACCATGAGGATCTGATAAAAATGGTACTAGCTAGGCTAGCAGTCTCGAAGCAAAATGCAACATTATCGAGAGTGAAGATTGACTAGCTAAATCTGGGATTAGATGTACTTATGGATGTGGCATATAACCATGGACAATATCAAATGATGAATTGGTTGAGCCTAGTTGAACCTAAAAGTAGAGTACGAGTTGAAGACAGGGTTCCTTAGCTTTTTGCGCATTTTCACGGGAATGCACATAAGGAACTATATGCATTCCTATAAGATTTTTAGTTGCTCTGTACTATCCTTAAACATCCTAGGGTTAGCCAAGACTACATTAGGCTCAAAGCCCTTCCTTTTGCCTTGAAAGATAAGGTTTATTATTTAACGAAGAACCTGGGGATAGTTGTACTACTTATGTGCAGTTCAAGCATCTCTTTTTGAAGAAGTTCTACCTTTGAGTAGAACAAACCCGATGCGTTCACGCATCACTAGTTTCTCCAAACTATCTAATGAAGCATTCTGTGGTATATGGGAGAGACTCAAAGATATCTTACAGAAGTGTCCTTATCATGGTTTAGAGCCTACCATCTTTGTTTAGTCAGTTTATTACGGTCTCAACCTTGAGGTGCAGGGTTCAGTTAGTGTTGCCTGTGGAGGAAGCTACACTTCACTTAGCGTGGACATTGTCTTGATGGTGTTCAAGAGGATGACCGAGATGAGCCAAGCATAAACTACGAGCAGAGATCAAGCAACCCCTCACCACTCTTACTTAGAGGGGCAGCGAGGGCTACAACTGATCCATCCGACATGGGTATTATAGAAGATAAGTTAATTGTCATAGAGAGGATTGACAGGAGCATGGATGAGTTGGACAACAACTTATTCGAATTGTCGAAGCAGACGGTAGAGCTGTCAGAGAAGGTATCTAAGATAAAGATACCTATCGTGACTGCATATACTGCTCATGTATACTATGTTCATAACACCCAGGAGCAGCTGATGTCAGGGACACCTTAGACGTGGGTAGAGGACCAGACTCTTACCCAGTCATGTTAGCAGCAGCCACCATCTACGGAGACAGTTACCGAGGAGCCTTCCCAAGTATGGGAGGTAAATGGTGTATAGTATACACATGTCCCTGCCAAGAGGGGTAGTTCGATCGTTTCTCTTACCAACGTCCTATGACTTTTTACAACACATCATTTATCCATACACATCTTCCACCACAGCAGAGCTCTAGAGCCTTTCACTCCTAGGCACTGAGGCAACAACAATCGTACATCCATTAGCGTATGTACCAGAAAGGTTAGCAGGCCCACATGTATGCATCTTTCCCAGCAGTAGTACCAGGACATTAGGGCCAATCTTCACATTCTTCTCATCCTTCTTTACAATAGCAACCATCATTGTCAGGTCCCATGAATTTTCAGGCAGATATTCGAGGAGTTACATTCCTACATGAACGAGATGTAGGATTTGTGGGTTGAACTCAACCTCTTATCCTATTTACATGATGAGCAGACTTCCCCTTCTACATCCATTCTCACCCAGGTTCAGTCTAACCCCAATAGTCTAAAGAAGACCAGTTACAGCAATTGTATGAGCATGTATACCACTCAGATTCATACAAATCTGAGCATGAGATCCTTCCTTTGATTGTATGAATCACATGTCACTCAGGAGCGGAAGGATTGTGGTCATGCCTGATCGGGCAAGGAATATGGAGAGGACATCTTATGCTCGCCCTGAGGAGACTTTGGAGGATGACGAGTCCAGGCATCGCCAGCAACACCTTCATCATGAGACAGTGACATCTACGAGAAGAAAGAGAATGAGTACGAGAGCATCACTTGATCATGAAGAAGAACCAGAGTCTACGAAGGACCTTGTGCCTTCGATTGAGGAGAATGTACCTTCAGCAGATATTCCCCAACCTTTAGTACATAATTGTACTTCTGAATCCAAGTTATTTGCTAAAGATTTAGTTGAGAAGAACTCTGTTTCTAGAAATAAAAAACATGTTTCTATTTATGATTCAGATTCTTAGCACTCTTCTAATGTTCAACCACTTTCCCCTATGCTCTAACGGTAGGAAAACGTACTATCAAAAAGATTGAGAAAGATGATCTTGAAATGGTACGGTTTTGTAAGGACAACATTATGGTGGAAGTGCTATTTAATGAGTATGTGTCAAGTCAACCTGCTTTCCAAAAGTATTTAAAAATATGTTGTGCACTTAATAGGGTTAGCAAGAAGTCAAACAGCTATGTCAAGACATATGTTTTGTCAGTTGTCACTACATATTGTCTCAAGAACTAGCAGCTACCAAGGAAAAAGAGAGATTTAGGCGTGCATTATGTGGTAAGTCATATTGATGACATGGCCTTTGCATGAAGTCTCCTTGATAATAGTTCTTTAATCAAGTTACTCCCCTTTGCTTTTTATGAGAAGCTGTTGTTGGGTCCACTTCGCAAATCTAGAGGTTTACTCCGTTTTGCTGATAAATCAATAAAGAAGGTAAAGGGAGAGGTCAAGGATATTATCGTATCGATTGAGGGACAAGGTTACAAAGTGGACTTCACTATCCTTGAAATGGATATCCCCAGTCATTGGAGTGAATCGCATATCATCCTTGGGTTGTCTTTCCTTAGGACCGCCGAAGTATCCTTTGACTATCATACATGGATGGTGAAGTTCCATTCTCAAGGTGGAGAAGTATATCTTAGGATGAATCAGACAAAATGGCAATGACCTGACTCAAAGTCAAGCACAGATTTCTCTTCATCTTCCGAAGTAGACTGCACAGTTGTAAGCATTGTTAGGATTTGGAAACATAACCCAACAAGACTAAGAGAGACCCTCTCATCTAGAGAGGATATTGTATGATGAATCTGTGATTCATCACTCTAAAAGTTGAAAATAGATCTTTGTTCTCGAGTAATTAGTTGAATATCTCCACTTATATTGCATAATTAGCATTCATGCATGTGTAAATAACATGTGCATTTTAGCATCCGTATTTGCATTAAATAAGAAGCCAAATTCACTTATGCATATTCATATGCATACTAGCCAAATTCACCTATTTGTATATATTTTATACTAATTCCAAATCCAATAAAATCAACTTTATTTTGTATATATTACTAACAATAATAAAGGAAAAATATCAGGAAAATACTAACTTGTAAAATTGTTAAATAAAACCTTAGCCCTAGTTTGAAACTAAAAACCTTAAAATATGCATATCTCTCTAATACAATGACTGCTTTAGGTCTACTCACTTTTAAAGTAATATACATTTAAAGACCTTCAAAACAAGACCAACTTCATAAAAATCGAAGTTCGTATGTGAAACTTAGATTTTGGGCCTCTATTGTATATTGTACATATTGATATAAATACCATGTATTTATTTTCTTAATTATTAAAAATCCAAAAAAAGGAAATTAGTCACCATGTGTCCGCGGCCCCGTGCACCACATGGCGCCTTTCCACGTACTCCCTCTTCCTCTCTCTCCTCTTTTTGCAATCCATGAACGACCCACTTTTCTCTTCCTCACTCTCTCTCCTCCCTTATTTCTTCCATGCACGCACATAACCAACACTCCCCCCCCCCTCCCCTCACGTTCCTTGTAACCACACCCCGCATACCTCTCACTCATATTCTCCCTCTATCTCCACTTCTCTCTCTAACATCCCTCGCGCGCTCTTCCCCCACCATGCATGTCTCCCATGCAATCCACACATCTCCCCTCTCGTATATGCTCTCACCCACTCCCCATGTATCTCTCTCTTCTAACTGACCATAAAATCCATCGTGCCCTTGCTGAGAAAAATCATCCGCCATCTTTGGTAAGGAGAGGAGAGAGCGCCCCCCCCCCCCCAGGTGACAGTTGCACGTACGAGGGTCGAGCAATGACCTCCACGTCCTCTGGCAAGATCCTGCGAGACTTCAACCGTCGCCGCCGCAAGCTTCACACGAGGCCTACTTGAGCTCCACTTCACATTGAGCAACGACTAGAGAAGCTTCGCCCCTCCTCTACCAGGCACCGTGATCACACCCAGGTAGACTTCTTCTCCCTTTCTTATTCCTCCGGCATCCTCTTTTTCTTCCCTTCCTTTTCTTTTCTCTTTCCCCTGTTCCTATGTTTTTCTTCCGCACAACTTCATCACCATCCATCGCTGCATCTCCTTCATCAACGTTCCATCTGCGTCGTCGCCCGCTCCTCGGAAGGTACGCTCCACCTTCACCTACAACTGTCTCCATCTACATCATTGAACCTCCATTCGACAGATCGCCCTTCTTCTCTGTCGCAACCTCACCATCAAGACCCACCTTGGCTCTATAAGAGCGGAGTTCGCAAGGTCCTTGTTAAAGGGATAAACTGAGATGAATTTATGAAAGGTCCAAGGGTTCTCTTATATAGGAGAAAAACCCATTGGATAAAATACAAAAGATAAATAAAGATAAATAAAGAATTACAAAAGATAAGCAAAAACAGAAATTGGAATTATCTAACTACATAAAATAGGAATTATCTCAACACTCCCCCTCAAGCTGGAGCGTAGATATCAATAAGACTCAGCTTGGAACAACATTTCTGATAAGGTCCTCTTGCTAGAGCCTTTGTAAGTATATCTGCTGTCTGATTTCCAGAGCTGACATGCGTAGTAGTGATAAAACCCTTCTGTATCATGTCACGAGTGTAGTGACAATCTACCTCTATGTGCTTCGTCCTTTCATGGAAGGCTGGGTTATTTGCAATGAAGAGAGCAGCTTGATTATCATACTGGAGATGCATGGGAAGAGGTACTTCAATAGTTAGATCAGTAAGAACAGATTTGACCCACATCATTTCTGTACTAGCCTGTGCCATAGCCCTGTATTTTGATTGAGCACTTGATCTAGCAACCACCGTCTGCTTCTTACTTTTCCATGAAACAAGAGAATTTCCTATAAACATGGCAAATCCAGATGTGGACTTTCTATCTTTTGGACACCCAGCATAATCTGCATCTACGCATGCTATTACTGACAGAGATGTACCTCTGTTGAAAAGAAGTCCAGTACCAGGTGAAGTCTTCAAGTATCTTAGAATCATATGGACTGCATCCATATGTGCCTATCTGGGCTGCTCCATAAATTGACTCACTTTGCTTACTGCAAATGCTATGTCAGACCTGGTAATAGTTGCATATAATAGCTTGCCAACCAGCTCTCTGTATCTTCTCTTGTCGACTTCCTCAGTATCATCATCATACAACTTCATGCTTGGGTCAAGCGGAGTAGTGGCAGGTCTGCAATTTTCCATACCTGTCTCTGAGAGAAGATCTATAACATATTTTCTTTGGGTCATTACAAGACCCCGTTGATTCCTGGCGAACTCTATTCCAAGAAAGTAACGTAAATGTCCAAGGTCCTTGGTCATAAACTGCTGACCTAGGAAGTCCTTGGCATCCTGAATACCCTGCTCGTCCTCCCCTGTAATAATAATGTCATCAACATAAACAAGAATGACTGTAATACCTCTCTGGGACTTCTGTATAAACAAGGAGTGATATGTAGTTGATCTCACAAATCCCCGCTGCTCTATCAAGTTCGAGAGCTTCTGGAACCATGCTCTTGGACTTTGCTTTAGGCCATATATAGCCTTATGTAACCTGCACACCTTATGACACTCCCCCTCAGCAGCGAACCCAGGTGGCTGCTGCATGTAGACCTCCTCCTGTAAGTCACCATAGAGGAATGCATTTTTCACATCAAGCTGATGAAGAGGCCATTCTCGTGTTACGGCAACAACAAGGAGAATACGTAGAGTGGAATGCCTGGCAACTGGGGAGAAAGTATCTTGATAGTCCACCCCATATGTCTGGGTGAACCCTCGTGCCACAAGTCTCGCCTTATAGCGATCCACACTGCCATCCGCACGGTGTTTCACAGTGAATACCCATTTGCATCCAACAACTGACGTATCAACAGGAACAGAAACAAGACTCCACGTACCATGTGACTGTAGCGCAGCCATCTCCTCCTCCATGGCAATCCTCCAATGACTATCCTTGAGAGCCTCCTGGTATGTCAGTGGTATTTGCACGGCTGACAGTGCTAGCATAAATCTCATGAAATCTTCTGACATCCTATCCAAAGAACTCTGGGCTGCAAGTGGGTAATTAGCACATGTCCTTTTGGGCTTTCGCAGAGCAATTGGTACATCAAGATCATCTGCCAAATCATGGGCCTGGGTATCTCCCTCTTGAGAGGGTACATGCTCCTCATGTCTAGAATCCTGTTGTACAGTTAATTCAGTAGTGCCATCAGTAATAATATGTTTATTACATACCTGAGGCGTGCTGGATGATGGGCAAGGCTCGTGAGCAGGGAGAACAGAGCGAGATTTGCGAGGAATATTACGAGGCAAAAACTGAACCAGCGGAGGTGGCGGAGGAGGTGGTGGAGGTGGTGGAGGAGGTGGTGGAGGTGGTGGAGGAAGTGAATTATCAATAGCAGGAGGTGGTGGTATGTAAATGTCATCATCAGAGTCATATGGATTAAGTATGTCACCTGTAGGAGAAAAATACATGACCGACTCAAAGAAGGTAACATCAGTAAAGCAATGATACCCTTTTTGGGTACGAGAATAGCCGACAAACACACATTTGATAGCTCTAGGAGAGAGCTTTTCACGCCCTGGAGAAACATCATGAACAAAGGCAACAGATCCAAATACACGAGGTGTAAGTGAGAAGAGATCCTTCTCGGGAAACGCAATCGAGTAAGGAATCTTTTCTCCTAACACGGACGAGGGCATACGGTTTACCAGATAACATGCAGTAAGGACAGCATCACCCCAGTAAGAATGAGGAGCACGACTCTGTATCAACAATGTCCTGGTTACATCAAGTAAGTGACGGTGTTTGCGCTCGGCAACACCGTTCTGCTGGGAAGTATAGACACATGAGGTCTGGTGAACAATGCCATGGGATCTAAGGAACTCAGAAAGATGTAAGGTGCCAAACTCCAAAGCATTGTCCGAACGAATATACTTGATATTGGCAGAAAAAATATTCTTTATTTCATTAATAAAATACTTGATTGTGGATCCAGCGTCAGACTTATTTTTCAATAAGAAAACCCAGGAAAGTCTAGAAAAATCATCGACTGCTACAAGATAAAAACGGTGTCCTTGGAGATCAGGGACACGACTAGGACCCCAAATGTCTAAATGAAGAAGCTCAAATAGCTGAGAACTGCTTCGACTCTGACGGGATGGAAAAGATGAACGGTGATGCTTCCCAAGTTGACATGCTTCACACTGAAAAGAGGATCTCGTAGAAATCTGAGGGAGAACATGACATAACTTTTGCAGAGGAAGATGTCCAAACCTAAGGTGCCACAAATAAGGAGAGACCGGTCCAGTAGGTATAACAGAAACATTAGCATGAGGAGGTTGGTCCAATTTGTAAAGTCCTCGCTGCTCATGGCCACTTCCAATCATCCTGTCCGTGAGTATGTCCTGAAACACAAGAGATAAAGGATCAAAGATGGCACGACAATGCAGATCTTTAGTAATCTGACTAATAGACAGTAAATTCATCTGAAAGGCAGGAGCATATAAAACATTCTTCAAACGTATGGATGGTGTCAATTGCACCTCTCCCTGTCGTGTAACGGGTAAGTGGTCACCATTAGCTATGGCGACCCATCTGCCAGGTGGTATAGCCCTGTAAGACTCTAGTTGCGTTTTGTTTCCACATAAGTGATGAGATGCACCAGAGTCCACAATCCATTCTGTCATATCTGCATTCATACTACCAGTGAAGGCATAGGTTATACCTGAGGAGCTCGAAGAGGCTCTGGCTGTTGTAGCAGCATCTGTGGTGGTGTCAGTACTAGGAGTCACGATCTCTCGAATGCGAGAGACAATATCGTCCAGACGAGGATCAGCCTGGGGAGACACAATCTGCTCTGCTGCTTGACCGGAAATGGGATAGCCATGCTTCTGATAGCATGTATCCTCTCCATGTCCAGGCTTGCGGCAATAGGTGCAGGGACCACGTTGGCATCCACCGCCTCTTCCTCGAGATGCGCATCCTCTGAACTGGATCGCCCTACCTCGACCACGAGAGATTGCCATCGCTGAGGAATGCGAAAGTGTAGTTGTCGAAGGGATGTTGAGTCGGCTGAGACGACTATAGGCCTCCTCTATAGGAGGAATGGTTGCTCCAGTAAGAAGGTGGGCACGTGCAGCCTCATATTCTGCATCAAGTCCGGCCATAAAAACTCCAACCATCGTGGAGTTTCTGTATGTCTTCTGTTGTTCAGCAGACGTCGTAATAGGCATGTAGCTATGAAGTTTTTCAAACATGCCACGCAATGAAGAGTAGTAGACATGCACAGGGCGACCATTCTGCTTGGAGTTGTATATATCAAACTGCAGTGGAAGGATTTTGGTTTCATTCTTTGCTAGTGCATAAGTGGATGCCAAAGTATCCCACATTGCCTTGGCAGTGGGCTGATTCAGGATATCATTTGCTATTTCCGTAGTAAGTGTCCCGCAAAGCCATACTCGTGCGTACGTATCATCTTGCTTCCAGGAAGAATTAGCCCCAGTCTTATATGTTGGCTCTGGGTCTGTTAAGATGTGCTCCTTATTATTGCACTGCATGAGGGTGAGAAATTGCATGGACCATAACTCATAATTGGTCCCATCCATCTTAACGATGGGAGCCGGACCTTTAAAGGCTCCGGTCGAGAAAATATCGCCCTTGGTGTCAGACATGATGATAAAATAGCCAAATAATAGACTTCAGCTGGGGTAGACCGATATACTCGAGTCTATCAAATCATAAGAAGGATTGTTCGTGTGTATTCATACCATCAACCTGGACGGCTCGGCAGATAAGGATCCAGGGACCTGGATGCTCTAGGGCACGCTTTCTTTGACGGCTGGATCCGTTAGGCGCTTAGGCGCACGGATTGGTGCCTCATGCAGAGGCGTGGTGAGGGCTCTGGAGCGCTCGAGGCGAAGGTGCGCAGAGGGTGAGCAAGGCGCGCAGAGGGTGCGCAGAGGATGCGCAAGGCGCACAGAGGGTGCGCAAGCGCGCAGAGGGTGCGCAAGGCGCACTGGAGGGTTCCGGACGCACAGGTTGTGCGAGGCGCACAGGCCGTGACTCGCGGGAGGGCGCAGCGCAACGCGGGAGGTTGCGCGAGGCGCACAGGCCGCGACGCACGGGAGACGAAGGCGCGCGGGAGGGCGCTGGAGGCGCGCTGGAGGCGCTGGAGGCGCTGGGAGCGTGCGCGCACGCAGGGCAGAGGAGCGCAGGTCGGCGCAGCACCGCGCGCAGCGACCCGCGCGGGCCGCGGGAGGGCGGCGCTCCCTCGGAGGCTTCGGGCGGAGAAGTGCGATGTCACGAGAGGGTTCACGTGCAGGAGAGGCGGGAGAGGTGGGGATTAGGGAAGGGTATTAACGTAGCTCTGATACCATGTTAAAGGGATAAACTGAGATGAATTTATGAAAGGTCCAAGGGTTCTCTTATATAGGAGAAAAACCCATTGGATAAAATACAAAAGATAAATAAAGATAAATAAAGAATTACAAAAGATAAGCAAAAACAGAAATTGGAATTATCTAACTACATAAAATAGGAATTATCTCAACAGTCCTCTCCTGTCTTCTTCACCTCGACGTAGGACCCCCATCTCGCTCCTCGTCTTTTTTTTCTAACCCTGCAGGATCGAAGCTATCTATGACAAGAGGAGTAGCAGAAGCACCGCCAGCAAAGCTCCTGAACATGCGTCGCCTGGGACCACGGAAACAGAGGAACCTGCCTTCACCATCATCACACACCCCTCTATGGGTCGACCGTGTGTCGGTTGGGACCACGACTCCTCGAGCACCTCATCGCCGGACCTCCTTTGTGCCTTCGCCCTCGACGAGAAGCTCATCAAATCGCCACCGTCACCTCGTCACGAGCCTCGCCACTCCTTGCGCAGCCACGTGCAGTCGGCCCCCTTCTCATCGTGTAGGTCGCACCACCGACCTACTTCCTCGTGTGTGACACCACCGGCTCTAGTTCCTTCCTCCGCCCTCTGCTCGAAAGATCAACCGCCCGCACGTGGCCCTAGAAGCCGTGCCCGCACCATCTCCTCTACCCGCATCCAGTAAACGCGCCTCTACCTTTATCCTCCCCCCATGTGAGGAGCACGTGGGGCGGGGGTTATTTGTAGAGAACCCCCCGCCCTTCTGCAATTCACTTTCGAAATCCACATATCAAGCAGGCACGTGCCATGCACGTGCCCTGGAGAAACTACATAAAAGCCCCTCATGGTCTAGGTTATTGCATACAAGTCTAGTCAACATTTTTCATTTATTTCTTATTTAATCTATATTGCATTTAGTCCCTTGTGTATGCACCTTAACTTTAACCTAAATTCAGCATATTTTTATCATTTAAAAATTGCATTCTATAGAACAATTTTTGCTCTATCATTGTGGATATTGATATATTTTTATGAAATGCGGTTCATTTAATATAATTATTTTGGTGGAAAATGACGTGTTTTACCCACTATGTATTCTGGAATTAATATTAAATTAATTGTTACTCTGAAAATTACAATAAATAGAAAATAGGTAGATTATAGGTTGTTTTATACTATGCCCAAAAATCATTTCATTTGCACATATATCGAGGTAAAAATAAATGAAATGGTGATTTTTGTAAATGAATTTTAATTAATTCCACACTTAGTATTTTTAGGAATTAAAAATTATTCTGGATACCTCTCACATAGTCCTATATAGGATAATTTAATTCTGGAAAATATTGGCGTTTGATATTTATTAAAATTAATTAACTCAAATTCACCTAGTTTGTATTATTTAATTCATGTTTAATTAATTTTGCATTCAAAAATTGCAAAAAAAAACTACAGTAACTTAATTTCATCATATTTCAAATTATGGTTGAGTTTCATATTTTTTGGGCACTTTTTTTTTATGAAAATTGTATTTTAGTCCCTCAACTTGGCCAAAATTGCATTTCACTCATTTATTACATTTAAAAATACAAAAAAAATGCCTCTTTGAAAACCTAACTACTAGATCGACTTTAAACCAACCTATGGAGATAGTATCTTCCTTGAGTTTGACCTTGGGATTGTCCAAGTAAAACAAATTGACTGCTCGCTTTAATTGGAAAAAATATATTAAATTTGTGGTTTTTAATTCATCTGAATTTGCCCGACTGTAATGAACAAATTTGAACATTATTTCACACGATTAACTAAAGCATTTCTAGGCTTAATCACATGGCACCATTGTTGGGGAGGCACGACATAGGTTAATTTTTAGAAAATCTTGATTTTAGGTTTTCTAACTTTCGGGTAGTTTGACCCTCGGTTCTTCTTATGCATATTTCTCTATTTATTTTCCAGCATTTTTCTATTGTATCTTGTTTTCATTATTGAGTCTATCTCTCTGACCACCATCTTGTTTTTGTGCGAGGGACCCGATGTGGCAGAGCAGCCGCTTAACCGAGCAACTAAGGGGCTTCGGAAGTCGGCATTTTCTGGGAAAATAGCCGACTAAAGGAATCACATAAATTTAAGATCGAGTCGAGTCATGAGAGAGTGTAGAGTCCTTAGGATTTTATTTTCTATATTTTATTTTATTGCAAAATTTCTAACAGATTCGGTTCGGAATCTCGCGTGTGTACTCAAACTTGGACATTATTCTATGGTGTATTGGGCCTATTTCACTCTCCGGTGAGGGTGAGTCCCAACTTGAGTGGCGAAATTAGGATAGACACCCGATAGTTTAATTGCAAATTTGTATGTGCCAATCATAGTTTAGGCCACACATATTGGAAGATTCACATCTTCTGAGATCTTTAACGAGACACACATAGCAACGCTCTACTTAGCCAAATCAAACTCAGTTCTTCCCCGCTAATAGTATATTGCTTAAGGTATGTTTTTCTCGATCTGCATGCATTTAGTGTAAATTTTAAAATTCGATTTTGCATAACGTATGGAGAGTGTTGGGAGTCATTGTAAGTATACCTTCTTCTGAGCATGCATCACCGTTTCTCATTTGCATTCTGATTTCTGATTCCTCTCTTGTTTTACAACTTAGGATTAATTGGGACTGGACGGTAGACATGTTTTTGTGTTCAGATTAAATTTCAAGTGACAACCTAATTTTAAAATCAGGACTGAATTGAGCAGGTCGATTAAACAAAATTGGAATAAAAAGAACCTTATTTTACGGGTGCATAAATCCCTCATTATTTGATTTACTTGCAAGTAAGAGAGAGAGAGATGACATTAGGATAGAGCTAAAGCTAGGATTTTCATATAGACTACTGGTTCAAAAAAACAATTAACTATTTTTCACTGAGGATCTACGGGTAGCCGGTAAACGGTTCGAATTTCCTTAGCAGAGTGGAAGGCTTAGAGGACATTGGTAATGCTCCGTCCTCAAGTAACGGGTAGTCGTATTTATACGGTCCGCACTTACTCCTATACTGGCTGAAAGTGAGTGCAACTATTCATAAGAATCTGGACAGTCTGTAGGGAAGTATATGAACCTAACAACTCGTTAATATTTCAAGACTTGCATTTGTCGCCAATTAAAACTGACAAGATAATTCAGTCGAACTTCTACATCCATCACGTGTTGAGTTGGTGAATTTGAGGTTTTGCATTGTGTTTGTATTGTGTGAGTTACTCCGCACATTTATGTGCACCATAGAACTAGCGCCTCATTGACTACCTTGCTCTCATCGATTTTTTCCGTCGAAGATGACTGACTGGGGGATATTTATTCGGATTTCGCGAATCTCTCATTGAACCCTTCAAGAAGTATGTCTTCAAATGTCCAAGCGCAACTTGGGCCAACTGATGAATCTCATATTCCTCACTCTAAAAAGGACTAATTAAGCCCTAATCCCTAAAATTCATTAGCATTTCTTCATTTATTCTGCATAATTAGCATTCATGCACGTATTGATAAGAATTGCATTTTATCACTTATTATTACATAATATAAGGAGCCAAAAATCCCACTCCAATTGACCTGTAAAATAGCCTAACTTCCCTGATTTTTAACTAATTCATGCTAACTCCAACTGACCTGAAACCACCTCGATTATGTACATATTACTAACAAGAATAAGCGAAAAAATAAAAAAAACACTCACATAAATCAATGGACCAAAAAATCAAACCCAAATTGTAGGATTCTCGGACTAAAACCTCGATATCTTCCTCATCAAGTGTCTGATTTGTTCCTACTCTCTTTTGAACTAATACATTCAAATACCTTCAAAATAAGACCAAGTTCAAGTGAATCAGAGCTCATATGTGAAAGTTGGATTTTGGGCCTCTTTTGTACATTTTGTATTTTAACGGTTTTTGACCTATTATTTTATGTACATAATTGACTTATTTTATTTTATTTATTTTTCACTTCTTTTCTTTTGATGAAAGTTTGATTAAAATACGTAAAAATACAAATCGAAAATGAGCTTGAAATCAAAGAAATAAACTGAGTCTGAGTCTTCACTAATAATCTGTACAAAAGTTGTCGTTTTCGTATTTTGTTTTATTTCTTCTTTTTCCTTATTAATAAAAATCCAAAAAATGAATTAATGTGTAGATATTTATCTTTGATTTTATCATATTTTTCTGAATTTTTATCTTATTTAAAAATAACAAAAAAAATTAGAAAACCCAAAAATCAAGGTATTCTAGGTATATGGAGTACCCCAAAAATATAACTTTCTGCAAATGATGGATTTTGATCCCTTCATGAAAGTTGTAGATCTCATCAAGATGAACAACTTTTGTGAAGAAAATGTTTTGATCCAAGGTTGTTTGCTATTTCTTTTTTATTTTTTCTTCTTTTATTCTTGATTTTTCTAGTGGTGACACGTGGCAGCTCTTGGAGCCACCACATGTCACTCAAATTCATCCTTTATTTTCATTTATTTTTATTAAAAAATTTAAAAAATAATTAATTAAAAAAATAAATAAAAATATTAAAAAATGGGACATGTGGGCGCATAAGGGGCATCCGATCTCGGCCGATCAGACGACCCATGTGCATACTTTCCTCTTTTGGGCGGCTCCGTCGCCCTCCGATCTCCTTCCATCTACATGGGCCGCCACCTCGCCAATATCATCGCGGCCACCTCAATCTCCAAGATCGCCTTCCTAATCGACCAGCCATCATGCCTGCCCACGTATCTTGCCACCGCCAATCCCTCATCAGATCTCGTCGAATCCCTCTCCGATCCCCTTCCATTGTTGATGCCATCCCTAGCCTATTTAACCATCGGATCTCCTCCATGATCTGTATCCGATGTTAACTACTTATGCAAGAGAACCACTACCGGGGTGACAGCCCGGATCCCTGCACTCCTTGGCGTGATCCATGGCCGCCAGGCCTTGAGCAGTGCGCTCCTCCATCGAGCATCTGCTCCTGCTCTGTCCAACCCCTTTGGTTGTCGAGCATCGTAACTCTCAAGGTATCACTCTCTCCATCTTCTTCATTTCCTCCTCCGATCCTTCTCCACGACTAATCCAAGTTCTATCCTTGGGTCCACCCTCCACATCAGCATCTGTCGATTGCACCATCGAGAGGGGCGTGCGGTGGTAACAACGCCGCCCTTCGCCATCATCGTCCCGTAGCATCAAGCTTCATCGACCACCAACCAGGCTCTTCTTGCCACTCCTCCGGCCATCCGGCATCCATGCCATCGCACGTCTTCATCGACAGCTGGAGTCCTTCGTACCTCCGATAGCCCATCGCATCGCGCCTTTATTCCCCGATGCCTTCAAAACTCTACACCTCGAGCTTCACCGAAATGTAGCCACCACCACCAAGTTCCCGACGTCGCCTACTCCTCCTGATCGGATTCGAGACCCGAGGCCCCCACCTACATGCTACACACGTGCGATTGGGGGAACTTCCATCGACGCCCCGGGTGGTCTCCTAAATTACAGAAGCAACCCCAACCCAGAGGTCACGTGCATAGCACGTGACCTAACTGTATATTTTGAAAAGGAGGCCCTTAAGATCCGCCTTATCTCCAGAAGGACCCACAGCCCTGAAGGCACGTGCCTTGCATGTGCATGTTGGGAAGATTTGTAGAGACTCCCCTAGCACTTCGCCTATTCATATATTCATCCCCCACTAGAGGTTACACGCTACGCATGTGATCTTTGGAAATTTTGCAGATTTCCCCCAGCAGTCCTTCTCTGTATTTTTCTATTTTTTTAATTATTGCAATTTGCACTGAGACCCATGTGTTCCCCCTTTATTTTTAACCACTTTATTGCACCATTTTTATCATTTCAAAAATAGCATTGTGTTGTTCAATTAATTCTTGACATTATGGCATGCTTGCGAGATTTTTCTATACTGTGGTTAATTATTAATTATTATTCTCGTAGAAAATTGCATATTTTTCTCATCTTGTGCCTCAAACTTCATAAGTAATTAACCATAGCTCTGAAGCTTGCCAAAAATTCAGGGATCATAGAAAGTTATTTTTAACATTGTGCCCAAAAAGAATTGCATTTGCATGCATGGTTTGCGCTATAAAAATCATTTTGCATATTTCATTCTTTAATTTTTAATAGGTATTAAAACACGTATTTCTGAGGTTTAGGATTTTTCTGATATCAACCACCTAATGATAGATCTTCAATAATGTTATCCCTTGAAAGTAAATAGGTTTAATATTTTTTATAATTAATTATTGAAATTCACTTTGTTTGCATCTATAAATTCATAAAATATTTATCTTGCATCCAAAAATTCCAAAAAAAAATTATACTACATTCATTTCATCATAAGATACATCTCGACTGAATTTCATAATTTTTGGATATTGTTTGATTGAAAATGCTTTTTAGTCCCTAAAATTGGCCTCATTTACATTTGCATCCAAAAATTGTATTAAAAAATAACAAAAAATATCGTCTTAAAAATCGTGCACGAACTTTGATAGACAAATTTCTAGGTTGTTCCTTTGCCTCCTTGAGTTTGACCTTGGGACTTGGCCAAATAAAATAAACATAAATCACGCCTATTAAAAATTGAATAAATTATTGTGGTTATTTCTTGACTAATTCGGAATTCCTGCCTACAACGAAACGACAAATTTAGATGATAATCCACGCAAATTAAGTAGGGCATTTTATGACTCGTCAAATGGCGCCATCACAGGGGAGGCAAACGGCTTAGATTTTTGTCTATTTTTTTTCATTTTTCCACATTCGGGTATTCTGACCTCCAAATCTTCACCTTATATTTTCCATATTTTTTCCATTTCCTGCATTTATTTTACTTACAACATTTATTCCCTTATTTTATTTTTGATTTATTTTTGTGTCACTCTCTTACATTCTATCTCTTATATTTTGTGCGAGGCAACCGACGTACATGGAGCGGTTTCTCACAAAACCGAAGCATCTTCACTGACGCCCGAAAAACCGCAATTAAATTAAGATCGAGTCGAGTCGTGAGAGCGTAGAGTCTAGGATTTATTTTTCTGCAATTTTAATTTTTGTAATTAATTGCTCATTTATAGGGTATCTGTTTGGACTCTCGTGTGTGTATCAAGACCTTGAACTTTTTTTGCGGTATGTCGTGGCATGTTTCACTCTCCAGTGAGGGTGGGGCCCGACTTGAGTGGCTCGTATGTTAGACCTGCACATACGGCTTATAGAGCTTCTAGGATTTTTTATTGTGCTTGTAGAACCTAGGACCACACTTTACATTAATTGAGACGCACAATAGATTGTTCAACTTAGTCAAATTCAAATCAATTCTTTACGGCTAATAGAACTTTCTACTAGGTGTGGTTTTTATCGGCTTGCATTCATCTAGAATAATTTTCAATTCTTGTATTGCATCCCACATGGATATTTCTAGGAATCACTATAAGTCTTCTTGAGCATACATCATCGTTTTTCGCATGCATCGGCTTTTCCCGAATTCCTCCCTCATGTTTTGTCACTTAAAAATCAAAGGAAATTGGGATTGGATGGTAGACACGCATCTGTGCTCATCTAATTTTCCAGTGATCACCTAATTAAAATTGGGATTGCTAAACAAAGATGATTAAATTAACTCATAAAATCAAGAATTTTTGTGGGAGAGTAACCCCGACCTTGTATTCATTTATCTTGCAGAAAGAAGAGAGACGAACACTAGGATAGAACCAAACCAGAATTTTCTTATTAACTACTGATTCTAAAAAACGATTAGCTACTTCTCAGTAAGGAACACAGGTAGCTGGTAAATGGTCTGGATTTCCTTAGCTGAGTGGGCGGTTTAAAGTACATTATGTAAGGCTCCATACTTAACTAACACGGGTAGCCATTTTACGGTCAGTACTTACACCCATACTGGCTGAAAGTGGACGCAACTAGTGGCAAGAATTCGGGCCAGTTTTTAAGAAAAAACTCCGGCACCTAATAGCTCGCTTAAACGTTTGCAAGATTTGAATTATCACAAATTAAAATTGACAAGATAATTTACCGGACTCTTGCAGCCTTCACTGTATGAGTTGGTGAAACAAGGATCTGTATTGTGCTTGTTTTGTGTGTAGATTCAGGATAATCATCGAATACCGCATACTTGTGCCTACATCATGAATCGTAACCATTTTCCAAATCATTTGAAATCAAGAATGGAAGATTGTGGTGAATTCTGTTCAAACTCCACGAACCCTCCACTGACCACCACAAACTTACCAATCTCAAAGGTTCGGAGACACTCTTACTCTGGACCACCTTGGGTTCGGGGGCACCTTTCTCATGAATCCTCTTCCTATGATTCCTTCATCTTCCTGGAGGGAGGTCAAACCCATACTCTCTCTTTATATCCTAATCACATCAAGGAAGACTCTCACCTTGATGATTCTTATTCTGATTCTTTCCATTCTATTGACTCTGATTTCTCACATTCTGAAGGTGAAGAAGAAGAAAAGAATTTGAAGAAGATGCCTCCCAAGAAAAGAGATCATGAAGATGAACCCAATGAAGATTCGATGTAGATGATTTTGGCAAGATTGGCGACATCTGAGCAGCAACAACTTTTATTGAGAGAAAAAATAGAGTAGTTAAATGTTAGGGGAGAACCTCCAATGGAAGCAGCGTAAACCCTGGTCAGTACAGAGTGAAATTATTTGCAGCCACTGGAGCCAGAAATAAATTATGAACTGAAACCTCACTTCTTGACCAATTGCCACAATTTCATGGTAATGCTACAGAAGAACCCCATGAAACAGGACTTGGAGTTAGTATGCGTGAATCTAAGACATCCCCAGGTCAACCAAGATTACATTCATCTCACTGCACTTCCTTTTACCTTGAGAGGAAAGGCAGACTACTGAGTGAATAATTTAGGTGTGACAGTGACCACGTATGATCGGTTCAACCTGTTCTTAAAAAAGTTCTACCCTTTGAGTCATACCAGTCAGATGAGGACATGCATCACTAGTTCCTCTCAAATGCCTAATGAACTACTCTGTGATGCATGGGATAGATTTAAAGATTTACTACAAAAGTGTATGTGCCATGATCTGGATGACAACATCTTGGTCCAATCACTTTATGTTGGCCTCATCTACGAGACACGGGGATTAGTGAGCGCTGCACACAGATGCAACTATACATCATGAGGTGCTAAAACCCTCTGGAAAATACTGGAGCAAATGACTGAGACAAGCTGCTCGCAGATTGCCAGCAGGGCATATACTGATTCTCTCAACACAATTCAATCTAAAGGAGGAAAGGAGATTGTTGCAGAATAGATGAATATTTGATTTCAAACAAGAGCATAATCGCTGATAAGTTAATAGTTGTGGACCAGATTCATAAGAGGATGAACGACATCGACAACAGGATCTCCCAGTTTCCAAAGCAAATGGAGGAGTTGACTGAGAAGGTATCCAAGATCGGAGTACCAGCTGCAGCTACATCTGTTGTTCCCATTCGTCGCATGCATCACATCCAGGAGAAGCCAGGATCAGGACAACAACAACAATGGGCTCAAGACCAATCCTATGCCCAACCTTTCCAGCAGTTACCCTCACCAGCTAAGATCGTCGAAGAGACATCACCTCCGGTATTAGAGGTGAACAGCATCTGGTACACTCAAGACCCTTCCCGACAAGGTAATACGGGAGACCGTCAGCCTTACCAACGTCCCACCACTTTCTATAATGCCACATTTCCACCCGCCCCACAGCACACTCAGAATACTGCCCCATCCCAACATCAAAAACAACAGCATCAACCATACAACCGTCAGAACCAACATCCCAGCAATACTGACAGCAATACCACGCACCACAACACCATCCTTCAAAGCAACCATATCAACCATCCAACTCTCAAACAGAACCTGTAGATATCCATCAACAGATGCTCGAGGAGATTCGCTATTTTCGAAATGAACTGCATCATCTATGGATTGATGTTAATCGCTTGTCCTGTTGGAGAGATGAACAGACAGCCCCTGCTACAACCATTCCCGCCCAAGTTCAAGCTAACCTTAATAGCTTGAATAAATCTCAATCTTCCCAACAAAATCTTCCCAACAAAATGGCCATGTATACTACTCAAACTTTCCCATATATGATCATGAGATTCTTTCGTTTGACAATATCAATGCTATATTACTTAGGAGCGGAAGGACCGTGGACATGCCAAACTGGGCAAGGGAAATGGATCAAGAAGACTCGGGAGATCAACTAGAGGATACTACTGAAAGTGAAGAAGAAGGAAATCGGAATTCAGTACTAGTGAAGATTTTAGCTCATGAGAAAGGAAAAGCATCCATGGAGTCTACAGAGGGCCTTGCACCTCCAGTTGTTGCGAATATACCTTTGTCATCTTTTCAGCAATATGATTTTGATTATTATCAGTAGAAAAATAAAGATGATTGTAATAAGAACTCCTTTTCTAATAAAGATGCTCTTATTTATGATTCGGGTTCTTTATCTCCTGTCTGGACTGCTTCCGTTCCTTTCCCCCATGCTCTTATGGGAGGAAAATGCAAACCAAAGAAAAATCATTCAAGATGACCAGAAATGACACTATTTTGCCAGGAAAACATTATAGTCAGAGTATCATTTAATCAAATATGTGGCTAACAATCTGGCATTTCAAAAATACTTGAAAATGAAATACACTCCCACTCAGACTTGCAGGAAGAAACCAAGTTAATTTGTGAAGACCCATATTATGATAGTAGCAACTACCAAAAGTGTGAAAAATCAGCATCTACCAAGAAAAAAGAAAGATCTGGGTGCTCACTATGTGGAGAGTCGCATCGGTGGCATTTCATTTGCACGCACACTACTAGTAACGATTCTTCAATCATTCTTCTACCCTTAGCCTTATACTACAAGTTTGAATTAGGACCTCTCAGAAAATCGTCATCTCTGCTCCAATTTGTTGATCGATCAGTAAAGAGATCTAAGGGAGAAGTGAAGAACAATGTTATCATGGTTTAGGGAACAGAATACAAAGTGGACTTCACTGTCCTTTATATGGAAACCCCCAATCACTAGAAAGAATCTCATATTATTCTTGGACGACCATTTTTGAGAACTGCAGGGGCAGTATTCGACTATGGCACAGAAATGATGAAGTTCAGATCCCAGATCGGAGAAGTAGACTTGAATATGAAGCAAACAAAATGGCAAAGACCCGACTCCGAATCTAGCACAGAGTATATTAGACATACGAGCCCACAGCGAGCCATTATACAATAAATGTTATTGCGAATATTACTCCCTTATCTGAAATGAAGAATAAATAATTTACATAATAGGTCCCTTAGTATAATTAGGGTTATGTACCATGGCCATCTTAATGATCATACAACTGTTGATTCAATTATTGAATCATAGAGGCTGGTGCTTGGATGAATATCTAAAGAGTTAGATTGAGGACTCATCGAGCACCATCAAATGATTATTAAGAGATGATCTCCATTCTGAGTAGGAGATGGCAATCCTTTCTCACATAGGCTGATATCTGACTAACCTCTTAATGCAGGTCCTCTGCATGGGAGTAGAGATTCGGAGGTGTCAGATTAGTTAGGTCAAAGAGTTGACTTAACGAGATCGAGATAACCAAAGTCCTATGTCGTATGCTATCATGATATAGGCATGTATCCTCTGACCAGAGACAAATGTGTAACTATATGTCTGAGTATGTAGATTTGGCAGACCAATAGGTTGATGACCTAATCAAGGTCTATACACCGGTGCGCTGGTGTGCATATAAGGGCATATGAGTAATACGATCTCTCAATGGGATCATACAGGTTCATTATTGAACCGGAAGACATGAGTTCACTCATGAGATATTGGGAATAATCAAATTCCGTGCACGGTCATCTCGCTTTGGAAAGCATGACTGAATTTGTAGGTTTGATATATACTTTTGGAAATTATATGATCAACACCTGGGTATGATATATGCTTTTGGAAAGTATATGATCGATACCAACTCCCAATAGTCAAATGAGAAACTTAATGATAAATCCCTGAAGTAGACAATGTAAAATTGATCTTATACTTCGGGATTATTCTGGGTCTTCCAGTATGCAGGATGTACAGGTATTGGGAATACATGAGGGTGATGTGATCATAAACGATTGTATAACCATGACGCTTCCATTCCTAGGGAGTGATGAAACGGGTCTGGATTTTAGTGACTCCTCTCAGTAAGAAGTAATCTGATCTTGGTCCAAATATTGGACATTGATCTGAATGTGATTCAGATACAATGAGAAGATTAGATTTGCAGTGTTGATTTAATCAAGCATCTATGGGAGGCCCGAGATCTGGTTTTGAGATGTGATCTCAATATCCAAGTCACTATACGCGGAACAATACAATCGCCCTGTCCTTATCTCCAAGTATTCGTGGACAAAGCGCATTATCCTTGAAAGAGTTCAGGATAATTTCATTGTTGATACATGTATCCGAATATTGAGAAAATGGATAATTAAATGTGATTTAATTATCATGAATAATATAAATTTGATTCATATTATATGGAGAGTTATCTTAGATAATTAAATGTGATTTGATTATCAATAATGTAAATAATGTGAATGTGATTCATATTATTTGGGCACATGAGAATAGAGATCCAAGATGATTAAATATGATTTAATTATCATAAATATTGAATAATGTGGATAACACTATCCATATTAATCACATATATTATAAATGTGATTTATAATATATAAGAGAGAGCTATTTGTAATTTACATTTGATTATTAAATGTTGATGTGAATTGGATTCACATTGGACATTGAATTGAAAATGTAATTTACATTTTATTTTGGGTTATAAATATGATTCACAAATTTTTTCAATGGCAAGATTGCAATGTCTAAAAAATAATTGTGAATTATTTTTGTAGAATAATTTGGAACAAAAGTTGTTGCATAATCTTGGAGATTGCATTATAGAGATGAGAGCCACCTTCCATATACATGGAGTGGACGGCCACCACTTCTATTAGGAATGTGTGGTCGTCCCCTCTTTCCAACATGGAAGGAGGCACTCTCTCTCCTATGATCTCCATGAGATCTTGATTTAATTTGGTGATTGAATTATATTGATTTATCAATATATAATTAATCTAAATTTAATTAATTGTTGTTGGTTTTTACCAACACAAATATTGGCCATTAAAAGAAACACAAATCAATGAGAGCCATTGGATTTATGTTGTCCATTGATTGAGATCCATGGATCCCAAAATATTATAAAAGGAGAGGCACCCCTTTGCTCTTCTTTACACAATGAGAACATGTCTCTCTCTCTTTCTCTCTCTACACACCATCTCTTCTTCTCTCATGTGGCCGTCCACCATGGATGCCCTAGATAGGTTCTCCATCGTCGCAGCGTCGTCGCTATGCTACCCGATCGTTTACTCGTGGATCTCTATCTCCTTCTGTGTGCCTCGCTCGTGAAGAAGACGTCGGATCTCGTGTGTCGAGATCAGGAGATTCGCTGCTTGGATCATCAACAAGAATTGCGAGGAGCACGCGTTTAATCAGTACGCTCGCAAGTGTCTCCTCCGTCAGATCGGACTTGAGATAGGAGGTCTCTTCATTTAGAGACTTGATCGCAACCACGCCTCAAGAGGTAATCCTATTGTTTGTTTGTGGTTTAGATGAAACGATCCGAGAAGTGTTCTTGGATCATGTGGTTTCGTCGCATGAAATTGTTTTTCAAAATTCCGTCGCATAGAACAACTAGTGCGACTAGTCGTTCCACATCATATTCGATACGACCCTCACACTTCCGTGATGCGCTTGAGGATTATCCCATATCCTTCAAGTGGTATCAGAGCCTTAGGTCGAAGGTTTTGGATACGATCCGTAAATCTAGGACGACTTGGGTTGGTTAAAGTTGCGAAAGTTTTTGTCGCATTTCATTTTCTCACATCTGTTTAGTGAATAAATTCGGCCCTGTTTAAGATGTTTAAACCAAATTAATCACTTGTATTTTGTTCCCCATTAAATAAGGAAACCATAGGATCTGAATTTACGTAATTTGGATTCCGTTTGCTCGAGATATGGTTGTTTTAGTGAACATGTATTCATTGTTGCGGGAACTGCGAATCTTAACATGATTAATGAGTTAATTACTGGTTTGATTCGCTTAGAAATGCGTGAAATATCACTTAGGTTCTGTCATAAATCAAATTAGCAATATTTGGAAACTGATTTTTCATAATTTGGATTTGATTTGATTGATACATGTTAATTTTAGTAAGTAGGAGTCACTGCTGAAATTACATTCCTAATCAAGAACCATGTGATTGTCAATTAGTGAAATTAATTGTTAATTTCTTGAAATAATTATGGAAAATATTTGAGAAATATTTAATGATGATTATTTTTTTAATTGACATGGCCTCAACCAATGAATTGATTAGATTTGATCTAGATCATAATTGGAAACACAATCAACAAACAACTTGCTTGAATAGGATTGGGAATTTGTTTAGCATATTTCCTTATAATCAAAATTGTTTTGATTATTACTATATAGTATAATTTCGGTTGAAGAACCGATGATCATCTCAAGTACACATTGATCTATTTGGCATTATCCTTTCCTGAGGTGGATATGGTGTCTAGTCGGGGAGCGTTGGGGTAGCGGGTCGCACCAGTTGCGGCCCATCCCACTCTGCCAGTACTGGCCATGACAGCGGTTAGGGACTCGATAATGCCGGAGAAATCAAGGTGTATTTTTTTAATTATTAAAATTCAAATTAATACGTACTTTGAGATAATACCATATATATATTCAAGTAAAACCAATCAAGTTTATTGATTGAATTGGATTGATTTCATGAGATTAAATTAATTATATCCAATTATAACACTCTATTATGAATAGATGTGTATTTCCCTTGGAAGAATTAATTATATGAATATGATTCATGATAATTATTTAAAATTTGAATATGAGGTGGAGGATCACATAAGTGACATCCATGGTCTCCCATCAAGGCGAAGGGTTTCCGTCACCAGGGATTGCATATAGGAGACACCTGTCCGAAGTAACAGCTCTTGTATGCAAGCGCATCTGGATCGGGCTCTTTGCTTCTCGAAAGAGTAAGGTCGTATATGTAGTGACCCCAATATCGGATCCTCATATTATTGGGGCGATATTGGATTGCACGTAGCGAGTACTATTCCTGTTGACGGTTGGTTCAATTAACGACGGGTCAACATCACCTTAGGGGTGGTGGGTCCGGGTGTTAACGACCGAATTGGGAATGCCAGTTGGACTTGCAAGGCGAAATATGTTCCCGCTTCTTTTTATTGGAGTTGCAGATTCTCATATTATTGGGATGTAACAAAGATAAGGAAGGAGATCCCAGATCTTGCTTGAGATATAATGGTAAGTATATCTCTTACATTAAAAGTGATTAAGGGAATGAACTTTCAGTGTTGACAAGGCAAGACAACTTTGATATAGAAATTCCTAAATCAAAGTAAAATGTGTGTATATATATATATATATATTTATATATATTAATGCAAATTTCTTATTTCAGATAAATCTTCATTAAACCCACTCAATACTATACTCAATAATAACCAGTAAAATATCATGGATTGGATCCATAATCAAGATATTGTACTTGCAGTTGGACACATAATGTATGTGGTTGCAATGTACAATTTTCCTCATAATATTGAGGAATGATAATTAAATAGACAATAGGACTACAACCCTAGAGTTTGTATGTCTCTATAATCTTGATCTCTCATTGAATATACTTTGGAAGTGACATGTTGATGATGATCATAATTGTCAAATAATCCTTATAAAATTCTAAGAAGGTGTTCTGCCATTATATGTGCTCTCGACATTTAATCATGAATGGCATGGTTCTCTGTCACACAGAATGGTGGCTCTATAAGAGATGTTGTATTCAAATTGTTTGAGTACCTACCTGAACCAATGTTTTAAGAGTTTAGATGGATATAGATACGATGAGTGTCATCATTCTACTGTCTATACTCTGGTCATTCATGATACTTCGTATTATTCATATTGTATGAATTGAATGAAGCATGTATAAATGTTGAAACGCTCTTATATTGAAATCTTTTGAATTCAGCATAAGAGACCCTTCGTCTTAAGCAATGGTTGTTTATAGACAAAGGGAGCGCAGTGGAAGCATGGGTTGGACCCAAGTAAGAAGGAAAGTCAAAGAGTTGACCGTACTTTTGTCACTTCCATCTGACATCTAAATAGTTGGATGAATGCCAATACTACAATATGCTGATGTATAGATAGTATGACTAACAAATCTATCTAGAATCCTTAGAGAAGGAATCAAATAGTACATCAGAATAATCTACATATAATCATTGAAATTGACTTTCTTATTGGATAAGATTAAAAATCTATTATTTGTATCTCATTCTTCTAATAACACTTGCAATTGGTTGCATATGTATTAGAAGACTATAAAATTTGATTTTAAGGTTTAATAGTCATCCACATGGATATTGATGTAATTGTTGCAACAATATCAATTGAATAGATGGACTTTTTATTTTCAGTGGGAGAGCCCTTAGTCATAGAGACTGTCTCTATGACCTAGATATTAGAATACACTTATTGTTTATTTCTAAATGTTGGAAATAAACATGTATTCTGTAATAGACCTATCATAAAGAGTTGTGATGGAGATATTTCAGATAGTAATCTAAAATCTTGTGGACTCTACCAAATTAGAAAATTAATGAATGGTTCATTAACATTTCTAATACTGAAATTAAAACCTTAAATGTTCAATAGGAGAATGAAGATCATTTGACAATGATCCGGCATCAAGCATTGGACATTTGTCTGTTGATATGATCAATAGACTAGTGAGAGATAAAACTTTAGATCATCTAAAGGTTCAAATCTTACATACTTGTGAATATTGTATTCAAAAGTAAAAATATCCAATACACCCTTCCTTGGATTGGTGTAAGATGTCAAGGTATTCAAGATCTCATGCATATTAATGTATGTGAATCATCTATATCAGAATGAACATTATGGATATGTGATATCTATTGATGATTATTTGTGATATGAGATTTCTTCTCTTCACTTAGAAAACTTTGAAATGTTCAAAGATTTTACAAGTTTGGTTTAGAATCAAAGTTTGAAGGAAGATTAAATGAATTTGATCGAATCTAGGTAGTCAGTACCTATTAGATGAATTCATGGAATACCTTATAGAGATATGAATATTATTTTTATCTCACTCCTCCTAATAAACCTAAACTCGAGAGTTGTAGGGAGATACAATTGGATCATATATGACATGATTTGATCAATAATGATTTTTAGCATAATTACCTATTAGTTTCCAGGTATATATGTAGTAGAAACTACAATATATATCCTTAAAAAGGTTCCAAGCAAGTAAGTTGGAATTTAGTACTTGAAAGTGCTACTTCATTAGGAAAATAAAGGATGGTATTGAATACATGCTTTATGACCTGGAGATTCTTAAAAGATCTCATCTTTGGGAATATGATTCTTATAGGATGACTCTCTTGAGAATCAAGATGAAAAATGAAGTAAAGGAACTCATTTAGTCTTGAGAAGATAATGAGGCTCCTAAAATTGGAAACTAAATGGAAAATTAAAGAGGAAACACTAATACCTCTTCAAATAAGTTTGAAGATGAATTCCATGTGTCAGTTGAATCTGACAATGATCTGACTTCATGTGATGAAGCTTCTGAAGATCATAGCATGGAAAGATGGTTGTTAGCAATTAAGTCTAAAGTAGACTTCATATAAAAGTGTTATATATGGACCCTCGAGGATCTACCTATATGGGTAAGATCCATTAAGGTGTAAATAGATCATCAAGAGAAAGAGGAAACCTGATGAAAAGGTAGAAACCTTCAAAGCACGGTTCGTGGCCATGAGCTACATAGCAAAGAGAAGACATCGCTTGCGATGAGACTTGCTCTCTAGTGACCTTGCTTTAACCCATCAGAATATTGCTAACCATAGCTACACAACTTGACTATGACATCTTCATGATGTGAGTCAAGATTGCATTCCTCTATGAATACCTCTCTGAGGATATTCACATGAAGTAGCCCCAGGGCTTCATGGTTGAGGAAAGCACGGTGTGCAAGCTAGAGAACTCCAGCTATGGACTCAAATAAGCTTCTTGTAGTTGGAACATAAGATTTGATGAAATTATATATGTTATGATGTCAGATAAAATCTTGATGAACCATGTGAAGCTTAGTGGGAGTGCCATTGTGTTCATCATGCTAAATGTAGATATCCTAATCATTTGGTATGATCTAAGGATGATAATAATGTTTTATAATCTGGTTGTTCCATACCTCGAGATATGATCTCAAGGATACCTCTTAGATCTTAGTTCTGAAGTTGTTCAGAATCAAAGAAAAGAGGATTTTGGGACCGTCACATTAATGGTATACCTTGAACATTTCCATGGAAAATTCCAACAAAGGATTCTTTCCCTCAAGATATGGTACTGACCTATCTAAAGAAATAGTACCTCAAAGAGTTGAATGTGAATGCTAAAAACTGCTTGCCCTTGTGCTTTCGAGAATCCAGGTGTATGCTAGATGTGTACAAAAGCCAGATGTCTACCATGCAGTGGGAGTAGTAAACGGTTACTGATCCTACTATGGTGATTAAACACTTGATCGCAGTAATAATAATATCTTCAAAGATAATGAAACTTAGAGATAATGATCTCAAAATCTTATCTTCAAAAGTTTAAGACCTTGTAGATAGTGAGCTATAAGGGTCTTAACTATAGACACCTTAGGAGATAGAGATCTCCAAGAATAAAGGTATTCTGATAAGGATTATAGGAATACTGATCATAATAATTATTAGGATGTAGTGTCAAGGACACTATAACTGACAATATTGAGTATTGATTGCATAAAGATGCAGCATTCGCATTGGATGTGAAAACTGTTACTAGGGAATATGCAAGTGTCGTAAAAGGACTTGGCGTAGTCTCTCGAGAACAGAGTGACTGATCAGCTTACCTAGCTATTTTCTAAATAGCCTATGATTATCACATGAGTGTGGGTTTAAATGATTAGCCCATTAATGGCTCTTTGGGCTAGTGGGAGATTATTGGACATACGAACCCATGGCGAGCCATTATGCAATAAATGTTATTGCGAATATCATTCCCTGATCTGAAATGAAGAATAAATAATTTGCATAATAGGGTCCTTAGTACTATTAGGGTTACGTACCATGGCCATCTTAATGATCATACAACTGTTGATTCAATTATTGAATCATAGAGGATGGTGATTGTATGAATATCTAAAGAGTTAGATTGAGGACTCATCGAGCACCGTCAAATGATTATTAAGATATGATCTCCAGCCTGAGTAGGAGATGGCAATCCTTTCTCACATAGGTTGATATCTGGCCGACCTCTTGATGCAGGTTCTCTGCAATGGAATAGAGATTTGGAGGTGTCAGATTAGTTAGGTCAAAGAGTTGACTTAACGAGATCGAGATAACCAAAGTCCTATGTCGTATGCTGTCATGATATAGGCACACATCCTCTGATCAGAGATAGATGTGTTGCTATATGTCTGAGTATGTACATTTGGTAGACCAATAGATTGATGACCTAATCAAGGTCTATACACCGACGTGTTGGTGTGCATATAAGGGCATATGAGTAATACGATCTCTCAATGGGATAATACAGGTTCATTATTGAACCAGAAGACATGAGCTCACTCATGAGATATTGGGAAGAATCAAATTCCATGCACGACCGTCTTGCTTTGGAAAGCTTGACTGAATTTATAGGTTTGATATATACTTTTTGAAAGTATATGATCAACACCTAGGTATGATATATGCTTTTGGAAACTATATGATCGATACCAACTCCCAATAGTCAAATGAGAAACTTAATGATAAATCCCTGATGTAGACTGTGTAAAATTAATCTTATACTTTGGGATTATTCTGGGTCTTCCAGTATGCAGGATGTACAGGTATTGGGAATACCTGAGGGTGATGTGATCATAAACGATTGTATAACCATGACGCTTCCATTCTTAGGGAGTGCTGAAATGGGTCTGGATTTTAGTGACTCCTCTCAGTAGAGAAGTAATCCGATCTTTGTCCAAATATTGGACACTGATCTAAATGTGATTCATATACAATGAGAAGATTAGATTTGCGGTCTTGATTTAATCAAGCATATATGGGAGGTCCGAGATCTGGTTTTGAGATGTGATCTCAATATCCAAGTCACTATACATGGAACAATACAATCGCCCTGTCCTTATCTCCAAGTATTCACGGAGAAAGCGCATTATCCTTGAAAGAGTTCAGGATAATTTCACTGTTGATATATGTATCCGAGCATTGAGAAAATGGATAATTAAATGTGGTTTAATTATCATGAATAATATGAATTTGATTCATATTTTATGGAGAGTTATCATAGATAATTAAATGTGATATGATTGTCAAAGATGTAAATAATGTGAATGTGATTCATATTATTTGGGCACATGAGAATAGAGATCCACGATGATTAAATATGATTTAATTATCAAGGATATTGAATAATGTGGATAGCACTATCCATATTAATCACATATATTAAAAATGTGATTTATAATATATAAGAGAGAGCTATTTGTAATTTACATTTTATTATTAAATGTTGATGTGAATTGGATTCACATTAGACATTGAATTGAAAATGTAATTTACATTTTATTTTGGGTTGTGAATATGATTCACAAATTTTTTCAATGGCAAGATTGTAATGTCTACAAAATAATTGTGAATTATTTTTGTAGAATAATTTGCAACAAAAGTTGTTGCATAATCTTGGATATTGCATTATAGAGATGAGAGCCACCTTCCATTTACATGGAGTGGACGGCCACCACTCCTATTAGGAATGTGTGGTCGTCCCCTCTTTCCAACATGAAAGGAGGCACTCTCTCTCCTATGATCTCCATGAGATCTTGTTTTAATTTGGTGATTGAATTATATTGATTTATCAATATATAATTAATCTAAATTAAATTAATTGTTGTTGGTTTTTACCAACACAAATCTTGGCCATTAAAAGAAACACAAATCAATGAGAACCATTGGATTTGTGTTGTCCATGGATTGATATCCATGGATCCCAAAATATTATAAAAGGAGAGGCACCCCTTTGCTCTTCTTTACACAATGAGAACATAAGTCTCTCTCTCTCTCTATTTACATGCCCTCTCTTCTTATCTCATGTGGTTTTCCACCGTGGATGCCCTAGAGAGGTTCTCCATCACCGCAGCGTCGTCATTATGATGCCCGATCGTTTGCTCGTGGATCTCCGTCTCCTTCGGTGCGCCTCGCTCGTGAAGAAGACGTCGGATCTCGTGTGTTGAGATCAGGAGATTCACCGCTTGGATCATCAACAAGGATTGCGAGGAGCATGTGTTTCATCAACACACTCGCAAGCATCTCCTCCGTCGGATCAGATTTGAGACAGGAGATCTCTTCGTTTAGAGACTTGATCGCAACCGCGGTTCAAGAGGTAATCCTATTGCTTGTTTGTGGTTTAGACAAAACGATCCGAGAATTGTTCTTGGATTATGTAGTTTCGTCGCATGAAATTTTTTTTAAAAAATTCCGCTGAATAGAACAACTAGTGCAACTAGTCGTTCCTCATCGTATTTGATACGACGCTCACACTTCCATGATGTGCTTGAGTATTATCCCATATCCTTCAGAGTACACAGAATCTTCAGAGGCAGAATGCAAAATAATTAGCACGATCGAACCTTGGCAATAGTTTCCAGAAGGACAAAGTGAGACCCTCTCACCTGAAGAGGAAGCATTACATATTGCAGTTTGCCAAGAGATGCCACAATTATTTAGAGACACAGATACCTAAACCCTTGATGACATAGAAATCCCTATGGATTTGTCAATCCCATCTTCTTCGGGTCAGCCAAGGAATATAGATGACGAGTCGGACGTGGCTTTGGCTGAATTACCGCAATATTTTTGCGATCTGACTCACCTTGCATCAAGATTGGTAGCCAGCACATCACAGATTTATCCACCTTCATCCAATATAGAGCCATACTTAAAAGCCATTCAGCCGGACCTAATTGATGATTCAAATTTGCCTGAGCTGAAATCACTTCCTCCTACACTCAAATATGCATTTCTTGTGGGAACCAAGGAGAGATTTCCTGTGATCATTAGCTTGTCATTAACTGAAGATCAGGAATCTAGATTGCTTGAAGTTCTTGTGCGAAATCGCAAGGCCATTGGTTGGACTGTGTCGGATCTCATGGGAATCAACCCCGCTCTCTACTCGCACCAAATAGATGTTGAGAATAACACAAGACCTTCCCGTGAATTTCAGAGAAGATTAAACCCTAATCTTCGGGAAGTAGTTAATAAAGAGATTGAGAAATGGTACAAAGTAAGGTTTATATACCCCATTTCAGACTCCAAGTGGATGGCCCCCTTCGTGTTGTCCCGAAGAAGTCGGGAATCCAGATGGTCACCAACGAGGAAGGGGTAGAGATCGTGACATGAGTACCCACATCGTGGCACGTTTGTATCGATTATAGGCCCTTGAATACCGCGACCAAGAAAGATTACTTTTCACTTCTATTTATTGATCAAATCTTGGAGAGACTTGGAGGGAAAGCATTCTTCTATTTTCTTGATGGGTACTCGGGCTACAATCAAGTAGACATCGCTCTTGAAGATCAGGGAAAGACCACCTTTACATGTCCTTTCGGCACTTATGCATTTAAGTGCATGCTATTCGGGCTTTGTAATACCTTGGGCACATTTCAACTGTGCATGATCGTTGTATTTGCCAAAATGGTGGGCAACTTAAGTCTTCATGGATGACTTCTCGGTCCATGGTGATTCATTTGATACATGTTTAGCGCACTTGGACCGAGTCCTCAAGAGATGTAGGAAGGTTAATTTGGTACTCTCTTGGGAGAAAAGTCACTTTCTGGTAACAGAGGGTATCGTGTTGGAGCACGTCATCTCCAAAAAGGGAATGGAGGTTGACCCTGCCAAGGTGGAGGTGATCAAGAAACTTGAGCCACCAACCAACATAGAGTCAGTGCGGTCATTCTTAAGGCATGTTGGATTTTATCTAAGATTTATTTCTGATTTTTCCAATATCACATGCCAACTGACTGAGTTCTTAGGAAAAGACACCAAGTTCATTGTAAATCACAAGTGTCTAGAGGCATTCGAGCTCCTGAAAAAGAAAATTTGTGAATCATCAATATTACAAGCTCCCGACTGGTCTCTTCCCATTGAGATCATGATTGATGCGTCGGATTTTGTTGTGGGGGTTGTGCTTGGACAAAGACGGGATGGGATACCTTATGAGATTCACTACATGAGCAAAGTTTTGGATCCTGCATAGAGAAATTATATGATGCCTAAAAAGGAAATGCAGTAGTTTGGGCCCTAGAAAAATTCAGATCATATATATTGGGCTGCAAGGTGACAATTTTACTGATCACACAACAATCAGATATCTAATGGAAAAGAAGGATGCAAAGGTTCGTCTTTTGAGATGGTTCTTATTAATCCAGGAATTTAATTTAGAAATAAAGGATAAACCTGAGATAAAGAATGTTGTCGCTGATCATCATTCCCGAATTGAGCAAAATGATAAATCTAATATTGGACCAATTAAAGAGACTTTTCCAGATAAGTCAGTTTATGTTACTGACTTACTCCGATGGTACTCCAACATCGTGAATTATCTCGTCTCCAAGAAAGATCTCCTAGGTTGGACCAAGAGTAGAATTGACCAACTGAAGTTGGATTCGAGCAAATACCATTGGGACTATCCTTTCCTTTTCTATGAAGGACCAGATTGCGTTTGGCGAAGATGTATTCCTCAGGAGGAATACTGGAGTGTCCTCACATACTGTCATTCACTTAAGGCTGGAGGACACCATTCGGGAAAGAGAACCGCGCACAAGGTTCTCTAATGTGGATTTCGTTGGCTGGCCTTATTTAGAGATGCCAGTGATTCTGTATGGTCGTGCTCGATTTGTCAAAGAATGGGAAGGATTGTTGGATATAGAGATGAAATTCCCATGCAATCAATGATTTTCAATGATGTTTTCGATGCATGGGGGATTGATTTTATGGGTCCTTTTCCAAGTAGCCATGGATTTGAGTACATCTTTTTAGCGGTTGATTATTTGCCAAGATGGGTGGAGGCTATCCTATCCTGAATCGCAGATAGCAAAATCACCTGTAAGTTTATCAAGGAGCATATCATTGCGAGGTTCGCGGTAAGGTTTTGATTTCAAATGGGAGTAGCCACTTTGTGAATAGAGAAATGAGATCATTGGCTAAGGAATATTAATTCGAGCGTAGAATAGTCAATCCGTATCACCCACAATCTAATGGCATGGTAGAGGTGTCTAATAGAGAGGTGAAGGGTATTCTTCAGAAGTTGGTTCGTCCTGATAGGAAGAACTGGTCTCAACTTTTGGACTAGGTTTTGTGGGCCTATAGGACAGCCTACAAGACTCCACTCGGTACTCCACCTTTTAGGATGATCTATGGCAGACCATGCCATTTACCCGCAGAGCTAATTCACAAATCAGAATGGGCGATAAAGAAGCTTAATTGGAGTTGTCATCTTAGGAAATTATGCCGTGACTTAAATCTGAATGACCTAATTGAAATCCGAAATTGGGCATATGACAATAGTGTGATCTATAAGGACAAGGTCAAGAGATGGCATGACAGACACATTAGACATAAAACCTTTTTCCCTGTGCAGAAAGTGTGGTTGTTCAATGCCCGGTTGAAGATTTTTCACAGGAAACTCAAATCGAAATGGATGGGTCCCTACATTGTCATCGATGTGCATAATAATGGAAGTGTTGATATTGCCAAACTAAAAGTTGGTGCACAACCTTTCTCAGTGAATGGGCAATTGCTGAAGCTATATGTAAAATCATCTAAAGAGCAGACAACCCAAGTCGAGGTCATCTACTTCATGCAGAGCGAGCACATTAAAGACTCGTCAGATCTCCCTACACGAATAAAAGCAGTCGGATACAAGTTGTACAGATCATCTTTATTGTTCAAACCCTCCCTCCCGACCCCATCGGTCGCCCTGTACATATTCTTCCTCTACTTAGGCCAAGGCCTAAGTATAGGGGGAAACTGATGCCATCTATATGTACCACTCTCTTCATCTAATCTTTCTCACGATCACTCCATTTCCACCCTTCTTCCATACTTAGGCTGACTAGAGCCTAAGTATAGGGGGAACTGATGCCCACCTGCATATACTCTCCTCATTCACATCTCCGGACAGCCTCAGTTTTGCTCTTCGTCTATATTTAGACTGTTCACAGTCTAAGTATAGGGGGGTGGGCCGACTTCTATTGTTTTTCTTTTTCACTCTCTTACACTTAGCCCGAGCCATGATTTCTCTACGTTTCTTGTGCCTTGAGGACATAGCACTCGCTAAGAATAGGGGTTACCCATAGCTCGTACTTTCGCTTAAGTCTATATGTATTTACGGGGTGGGTAACTAACTTGTAAAAAAATGCTACTAACACCGACTGTGTCCAACCAAAAATTTTGAAAATGGCTTCTTATTCATTTTTGCATAAAAAATTCCTTCCAAAAAAAAATTATCACAAAAAAAACACAAAAAAATGTTTCTGCATTTCACACACCTGCACTTCATCCAGCATTACATTTAATGCATTTGTGAAAAGCCCTTGGGTTCTTAACCGAGTTATGAGAAGAAACCGAGAGTAGTCTGGACTTGACCTTAATCCACGTAATTTTCAGAGGAACTTCACCGAGAAATAGGAATTTAGAAGCTTCAGGTCTTTGACTTAATTCTTCAAGTTCTGCATGATAATGTGCGTCATTTGACTCTTAGTGTCTAACTTGGTCTCTTCATTCTGGGTATGACTCTGGAATAGGGAATTACTTTGTACTCTTGTACTATGCACTTAGCTCAACTCAGACAAGGTGTTGGAAGATTGTGTGAGTTTCTTTTCTGGTAGCGTGGACATATAAAGATTGGAGTACGGGTTGAAATAAAGCTTCAGAAAAGGGATGTATGGCTTTGCACAATTTTTTCTACGACCCTAAAACATGTATGGAAAAAAGATTCCATATCCATAGGGGCACAGCAAGATCCATGCAGAACTACCAAATATCCAAACACAAAGAAGCCTACTACCGAATAAACATTTGACCCAAAAAAGGTCCAAGCTTCAAGAAAACCTGCAGATCTTGGTGGAGACTTGGCTAAACTGGCCAGCTTCACAAGGAGAGGTGATTACACCGATCACCCTCCAGTTCTTTTCCACTTCTTGTAATTTCTCACCCTCTTTGATTGTGAACACAACGCGACAGACCTTAGAATGAAATACCTGACTCCCCAAGGAAGAGTTACTGGAAAGGAGGTTTGCATGGTAGTCCGGCATTCTGTATGAAAGATGTAAAACCTTTCACACATATGAGTCGATTGTTCAATGTTCATGGGGTATGCTTTGGGAGGACGACTGATCTATGATGACTTCTGAGCCGAAACAGTGACAATGATGTGTAGAACTTGAAGGTTGTTGATTTTAAAACCCTAAGTCTCAGAGAAGTTCCGCCAAACTAATAGTCCAAAGGTTGGGTGTAGTCACATTTTCACCTTCAGCTCACGGTTTTGGTACGTAACCCAATCTCATTTCACCTCATTATATTTTTTTGATGCTCAGGGACGAGCATGGTTTATGTATAGGGGGATGATGAATCTCAGATTCATCACTCTAGAAAGGACTAATTAAGCTCAAATCCCTAAAATTCATTGTCATTTCTTCATTTATTCTTCATAATTAGCATTCATGCATGTATTGATAAGAATTGCCTTTTATCACTTATTATTACATAAAATAAGGAGCTGAAAATCCCAATCCAATTGACTTGTAAAATAGCCCAACTTCCCTGATTTTTAACTAATTTATGATACTCCAAATGACCTGCAAGTACCTCTATTGTGTACATATTACTAACAAAAATAAATGAAAATTACAAAAAAAATTCACTAACATAAAATAAGTGGACCAAAAAACCGAAACCCTAATTGTAGGATTCTCGAACTAAAACCTCAATATCTTCCTCATCCAATGTCCAATTTTATATTATTCACTTTTGAACTAATGTACATTCAAATACCTTCAAAACAAGCCAAGTTTAAGTGAATCGGAGCTCGTATATGAAAGTTGGGTTTGGGCCTCTTTTGGACATTTTGTATTTTAACGGTTTTTGACCTATTATTTTATGTGCATAGTTGACACATTTTATTTTATTTCTTTTTTACTTCTTTTTTTTATGAAAGTTTTATTAAAAACACAAAAATCTAAATCCAAAATGAGCTTGAAATCAAAGAAATTAACTGAGTCCGAGTCTTCACTAACAATCTGTACAAAAGTTGTCGTTTTTGTATTTTATTTTATTTCTTATTTTTCATAACTAATAAAAATCCAAAAAAATAGATTATGATGTAAATATTTATCTTTGATTTTATCATATTTTTTCGGATTTTTTTTCTGGTTTAAAAGTAACAAAAAAATTAGAAATCCAAAAATCAATGTATTGTATGTACATGGAGTACCCCAAAAATATCACTTTGTGCAAATAATCAATTTTGGTTTTGATCCCTTCATGAAAATGTAGATCTCTTCGAGATGAACAACTTTTGTGAAGAAAATTGTTTGATCCGAGGTCTATTTCTTTTTTCTTTATCTTCTTCTTTTATTCTCGATTTTTCTGGTGTGACACGTGACAACTCCTGGAGCCGCCACATGTCACTCAAATTTAGCCTTTATTTTCGTTTATTTTTATATAAAAAATAAAAAATTATTTATTTAAAAAAATAAATAATAAATAATAAAAAGGGGGCCATGTGGATGCATCAGGGGCGTCCGATCGGACGACCCCTGTGCATCCTCTTCCTCATGCCCACTTTCCTCTTCTGGGTGGCTCTACCGCCCTCCAATCTTCCAGTAATGGCGTTGCCACCTCGCCAATCTCGTCGCGGGCACCTCAATCTCCAAGAGCGCCTTCCTAATCAGCCCGCTATCACGCCTGCCCACGTATCTCGCCACCGCCAATCCCTCATTAGATTTCGTCGAATCCCTCTCCGATACCCTTCCATAGTTGACGCCATACCTAGCCTATTTAACCATCGGGGCGCCCCCCTGATCCGTATCCACCGTCAACAGCTTCTGCAAGAGGACCACTCTTGGGGTGACAGCCCAGATCTTTGTGCTCCTTGGCATGATCCAAGGCCGCCAGGCCTTGACGCAATGTGCTCCTTCGTCGAGCACCCGCTCCTACTTCGTCCAACCCCTTTGGTCGTCGAGCATCGTAACTCTCCAGGAATCACTCTCTCCATCTTCTTCTTTTCCACCTCTGATTTCCACGATCGATCCATGTTCTATCCTTGTGTCCACCCCCCACATCTACATACATCGATTGCATCATCGAGAGGGGTGCGTAGTGGTGACAACGCCGCCCTTCGCCATTATCATCCCGCAGCATCAAACTTCATCGACCACCAGGCAGGCTCTTCTTGCCACACCTCCAGTCATCTGGCATCCGTGCCATCATCCCTCTTCATCGACAGCTGGAGTCCTTCGCACCTCCGATAGCCCACCGCCGTGCCTCGCTCGCTGCATCGCGCCCTTCCTCCCCAATGCCTTCAAAGCTCTACACCTCGCGCTTCACCGGACCGTATCCACTGCCACCAAGCTCTCGACGTCAGCTACTCCGTCTGGCCATGTTCGAGACATGAGGCCCCCACCCACATGCTACGTACATGCGCACATGCGATTGGGGGAACATTCATCGACGCCCCTTGTGCTCTCCTAAATTACATAAGCAGCCCCAGCCCATAGGTCACATGCATCGCACATGACCTACTAGAACTTTTGCAAAGGAGGTCCCCAAGATCCGCCTTATCTTCAGAAGCACCCACAGCCCTGAAGGCACGTGCCCTGCACGTGCCTATTTGGAAGATTTGTAGAGATGCCCCTGGCACTTCGCCTATTCACAGATTTGTCCCCCACCAGAAATCACGTGCTACGCACGTGATCTTTATAAATTTTGCAGATTTTCCCCCAACAGTTTAGGTAATTCTAGATTAGTCCCTCTGCATTTTTCTATTTTTTCATTTAATTATTGTAATTTGCACTAAGACCCCAGTGTTCCCCCTTTTATTTGAACCACTTTATTGTATCATTTTATCATTCCAAAAACACAGAATTGTGTTGTTCAAATAATTCTTGACATTATGGCATGCTTGTGAGATTTTTCTATATTGTGGTTAATTATTAATTAATATTCTCGTGGAAAATTGCGTATTTTGCACATCTTGTGCCTCAAAATTCATAAGTAATTAACCATAGCTCTGGAAAATTTCCAAAAATTCATGGATCATATAATGTATTGTTTTAACATTATGCTTAAAAAGAATTACATTTGCATGTATGGTTTCCTCTGTAAAAATCATTTTGCATATTTCAATCTTTAATTTTTAATAGGTATTAAAACTTGTATTTTTAAGGTTTAGGATTTTTCTGAGATCAATCACCTACCCTTGAAAATAAATAGGTTTTATATTTATTATAATTAAATATTGAAATTCACTTTGTTTGCATTCATAAATTCATAAAATATTTATCATGCATCCAAAAATTCCAAAAATATTACAGTGCATTTATTTCATCATAAGATACATCGCAGCTAAATCTCATAATTTTCGGACTTCGTTTGATTAAAAATTACCTTTTTAGTCCCTAAAGTTGGCCTCATTTACATTTGCATCCTAAAATTGCATTAAAAAATAAAAAAATACTGTCTCAAAAATCGTGCACGAACTTTGATAGACAAAATTCTATGTTGTTCCTTTGCCTCCTTGTGTTCGACCTTGGGCCTTGCCCAATTAAAATAAACATAAACCACGTTGATTAAAAATTGAATAAATTATTACGGTTATTTCTTGACTGATTCTGTATTCCCATCTACAACGAAACGACAAATTTAGATGATAATTCACGTAAATTAAGTAGGGAATTTCGTGACTCGTCTCCAACCTGGATTCATGACCCTCTTGAGTTCGAGATCTCTCACTCTCAGGATGGTCACCCTCAAACCATTCCCTTTCTCTCCTCCTCTCACCGAGGAAGACCTCCACCTCAGTGAGAATATATCATTTCTAAATCTTCTTCTAATCAAGACTACACTGTTGATTGAGATGAAGAAGACAAACCCAATACCAAGATGCATCCTAAGAGAAACCCTGAGGAAGAGGAGCACAGAGATGACCCTATGCAACAAGTCCTTACTCGTTTAGCTAAAGCTGAGCAGCTGAATGCAGATCTTATGGCTAGGATGGTATAGGTGATTGAGGTGGGTGGTATTGATAGACCGATGGTAGATTCCTATAACTTAGCAGAGAATGAGATACACAGTTGGCTCGTACCTGAGGTACCACCAAAGGCATTTGTGTTGAAGCCCCATTTCCTTGGGTTGCTACCAATGTTTAAAGGTAATGCAACAGAAGAACCATATGCTTTCTTGAGATACTTTGAGTTGGTGTATAACAACCTTAGCCATCCTAGGGTTGGATAAGATTACATCAAGCAGAAGGCTACCCCATTTGCCTTAGGAGATAAGGTTGCCCATTGGTTGAAAAATCTCGGGGTTAGATATACAACCTGGTTGCAGTTCAAAGACCTATTTTTGAAGAAGTTCTACCCACATAGTAGGACTAACCAGATGAGGACAAAGATCACTAGTTTTTCCCAGGCCCCCCACAAGCCATTTCATGAAGTTTGGGACAGATTTAATGACTTGACATAGAAATGCCCTTTCCATGGCATTACCAAGACAATCTTAGTCCAGATCTTGTTCTGTGGCATGACACCTGAAAATGTAGGGGTTAATGAGTGCAGCTTATGGAGTAGCTATCTGAATAAGAATGAAGATGACGTATAGAAGATCTTAGAGCAGATGGCAGAAACAATAGATCTCAAGCTACTAGGGCCTATTAGGTGTCTCCCTCAGGCCTATCTCATGAGATACCTAGGAGGACTGTAGCGGATCTTACAGATGACCTAATCCCTAGCATGGGGATAATAGATGATAAGCTAACCATGGTAGAACAGATACACAAGAGGGCCACTGACCTTGAGGCACTTTCATGGTTGTCGAAACAAGTGGAGGAATTATCTGAGATGGTAGCCAAGATACGACTACCTGTCCCTTCTGTGCCATATGCACGTGTACATTGAGTTCACCTCGTACAGGAGCAGGTACAGGGTCCCCATAGCATCTAGGTTAAGGAGCATTACACTCATCAGGAGCAGTACGCACCCCCACAGGTGGAGTCAGTCTACGAGGAGCCTCCGCAGGTGTTTGAGATCAACGAGTTGTGCTACAGCCATGACCCATCGGCAGAGAGTCGGGGATAAGGAATGGTCAGCCACACCGGTCATCCCTAGCTTACCAGGATACCAGCTCCGTCTCCACATCGTGCAGTCCCAGCCAGGACAAGGATACCAACCTTAGCAACACCAGTAGCAGCGCACATTCCACTCGGGCTAGCAGGCCCATACAACACCTTACACCTCACAGTCACATCCACAACAGTATCGGCAGGGCCAACAAGGCCAATAGGCAGCAGAATCATCCATCCTCTAGTCAGCAGCAGCAGACCCCACCCCTGAGTGATCTGGGGTCCCTTACCTTAGCCATTTAGTCTTTGACCGATAGGGTTCAACAGATGCAAAATGATCAACATGACATAAGGATAGATCTGAATTGTGTCTCACACTACCGGGATTAGTAAATGGCACCAAGGACTCCAATTCCCACACAGGTCCAGGCCAATCCCAATAGCATGAATCAGGGTTAGCAACGACCACGAGATCATGTATAATATTTAGATTATTCTCTATCTGAATATGAGATACTTTCATATGATAATGTGAATCATATGTCCCTCAGGAGCAGAAGAACCGTGACCATACCTGATCCGACACGAGAATATGAGGAAGATGCCGCCAAGTCTCTACCTGAGGAGAACTTGGAGGGAGAGGAGCAGCATTACCAGCACCATTACCTTCAGAAAAATAAAAGGGATTCGAAATCTCCAAAATATCAAAAAAATCAGAAAAACAAAAGGAACAAAAAGATGGAGAGGAGCACCAGCAGTTAATCAAGCAAGCTTGATGAAGAGCTTGCACCTCCATTTGAGGAAGACGCACCCCCTATTTCTTTTCATGAATTTCTTTCCAAGCAGAGTCAGAGTCCTAGTCTTGAAGAGAACTCAGTTTCCCATTTGAATGAAAATATTTCAGTTTCAAAATCTCAGTTGTCTTCAATAATCCCTTTCCCTCATGCTCTTAAGGATGGAAAGAAGAAATCTAATAAAATCCAAAAAGATGACCTTGAGATGGCACATCAAGGTCACAATCCCCTTTGATAATTATGTGGATATGACACATGCATTCCATAAGTACCTTAAGGCTAGATGCATACCTACAAGGGTCAGCAGGAAAACAAGAAGTCATGTTGAGAAGCATGTTCTATCAGTAGCCACTACTTACGCCATTAATAATGTGTTTCCAAGGAAATGAAGGGACATGGGTACCCATTATGTGGTGAGTCATGTCGATGACACTGCATTTGCATGTACTCTCTTGGATAATGGATTCTCAATTAACCTGATGCAAACATCCCGTTATGAGCGGCTAAATCTAGGACCTCTTAGGAAATCCAAAGCCTTACTCCAGTTTTCTGACAAATCCACTAAGAGTTCCAAGGGGAATTGGGGAACATTATCATCAATATAGAGGGACGGAATTACATGGTGGACTTTGCAGTTGTTGATATAAAGACCCCTTGAAATTGAAGAGATTTTCAAATCATTCTTGGAAGGTCCTTCCTGAGGACCGAAGGGGCCTTATTAGACTAAAAGGTCGGGAAAATTCAGTTCCAAACTCCAGGCGGAGATGAGGAACTAGAGATGAAGCAGACAAGGTGGCAGAGGCCAGATTCCGAATCTAGCATCGAGTACACTTTGTTAGAAGCAGATTGTGTCCTGTAGACAATGTTGGGACATGGAGACAGAACCCAGCTAGCATCGATGAGTCCCTCTCCTTAAGAGAGAATCTTGTACATGAGACAGTTTGTGAGATCCTTAGGAAAGAACAAGGCACAGATCATACAGAGAATGCATCCCCCTACATCTTCAATGACACAGAGACCCAGTTGGGTCTGTTAGTCCTTTCATCTTTAGGATAGTCAGAAGATGAGGACAATGAGTCAGACGTGGCGTTTGACGATTGCTTGGATACTTTTGACGATCCGACTCCAGAGCCAAATAAGTTGGCCGCAATTACTTCAGAGACAGATCCAACCACTATCAGCACAGAGCTAGAGTTGATTTAGCCAGATTTTCTCGATGACCACATTTTACCTGAGCTCAAACCATTACCCACAACACTAAAATATGACTTCCTTGCAGGACAAAAGAAGAAGTTTTCAGTCATCATCAGTTTGCGATTGACCGAGGAGCAGGAATCTCGCTTGCTAAAGATCCTAGAGAAAAACTACAAGGCGATGGGCTGGAGCATCTTTGATCTCCATGCAATAAATCTTGCTTTGTATTCGCATCATATCTACCTGGAGAATGAAGCCAAAACCTCTTGTGAATTCCAGCGTAGGTTGAATTCAAAATTACGAGAGGTTGTGAAAAAAGAAATTAAGAAATGGTGCGACGTGGGTTTTATTTATCCCATCTCCGATTCCAAGTGGGTGGCACCTATCCTTGTTGTCCCGAAAAAGTCGGGAATTCCGATGTCCACCAATGAGAATGGAGAGGATATTGTGACAGGAGTACGCACATTGTAGTGTATCTGTGTGGATTACAAACGCTTGAATGCTGCGACAAAGAAGGATCATTTTCCCCTACCATTTATTGATCAGATTTTAGAAAGTTCAGCGGGAAAAATTCTTTTATTTCTTAGATGGGTTCACGAGCTACAATCAAGTATCTATTGCTCCTAAGGACCATGAGTAAACCACATTCACTTTCCCCTTTGGTACGTATACTTTCAGGCACATGCCCTTTTGGTTATGCAACACTCCCGGTACGTTTCAAAGGTGCACGATTGTTGTACTCGCCAAGATGGTTAGTGAATTCATGGAAGTCTTCATGGATGACTTCTCGATCCATGGTAATTCCTTCGATTCCTGTCTTAGAAATTTAGATCGAGTCCTCAAACGATGTTATGAGGTTAATTCGGTGCTCTCCTCGGAGAAAAGTCTCTTCATGGTGACAGAGGGCATTGTGTTTGGGCATGTCATCTCCAAGAGAGGAATGGAGGTTGACCCTGCCAAGGTGGATGTGATCAGACGACTCCAACCACCAACCAACATAAAATAGTTACAATCTTTCCTCGGGCATGTTCGATTTTATAGGAGATTTATAAAAGGATTTTTTCAAAGATCACCCGACTACTAGCTAAGCTTTTAGGAAAAGACATGGAGTTTATTTTCGATCACAAGTGTCTTGATGCCTTTAAACTACTTCAAGGGATGATCACAGATGCCTCGATCCTACAAGGCCCAGATTGGTCTCTTCCTTTTGAGATCATGACGGATGCCTCAGATTTTGTTGTTGGGGTTGTGTTGACAGAAAAAGAGATGCTTGTCGTAGTGTTTGCCTTGGATAAATTCATACCTCATCTCATTGGATCCAAGGTTACTGTGTTCACAGACCATACAACACTATGGTACCTCATGGAAAAGAAGGATGCGAAGGCGCGTCTTCTTAGGTGGATTTTACTTATCCAGGAATTTGACTTGGACATCAGAGATAAACCAGGACAAGGGAATATTGTGGCTGATCACCTCTCCTGTCTCAAGATTCTTGATGCATCTGATGATACACTTATTCGAGACTCCTTCCCTGACGAGTTGGTTTTTTTATCGACTCACTCTCATGATACGCCAATATATTGAACTATCTTGTCTACAAGAAAGTTCTCGAAGATTGGTCCAAGAGCAGCATAGACGGACTCAAGTCGGATTCGAGACACTACCATTGGGAGGATTCGATCCTTTTCTTTGAAGGACCGAAATGTGTCTGGAGGAGGTGTATTCCTCAGGAGGAATACCAGAGTGTCCTTACTTATTGCCATAGTCTGGACGCAGGAGGACACCACTCCAGGAAGAGGACCGCATGGAAGGTATACAATGTGGCTTATACTGACTGACTCTATTTCGTGATGCTCTCACCTTTGATAAGTCGTGCCCAACATGCTAGTGAATGGGAGGAACTGTTGATTCCAAAGATGAGATGTTGATGCAACCTGTCATCATTTGTGATGTATTTGATGCTTAAGGCATTGACTTCATGGGCCCATTCCCAATTATCCATGGTTTTGAGTATATCCTTCTTGCGGTAGATTATTTGTCAAGGTGGGTGGAGGCTATCACGATCTGAGCCGTAGACAGCAGGACTATCTATAAGTTTATCAAAGAGCATATCATTTCTAGGTTCGGGATCCCCAAAGTATTGATATCCGATGGGAGAAGCCATTTTGTGAATAGAGATGTGAAGAAACTTGTGAAGGATTACGACATCGAGCACCATGTCGCTAGTTTGTACCACCCACAGACCAATGGCATGGCAGAGGTGTAGAATAGGGAGGTTAAGACCATATTATAGAAGCTTGTCCGCCCATACTGGAAGGATTGGTCCCAGATCTTGGACCAAGTCCTTTGGGCATACATGACAGCTTATAAGACACCATTAGGAACCTTCCCATTCAAAATGGTATTTGGGAAGCCGTGCCATTTTCCCGCAGAGTTAGTGCACAAATCAGCATGGGCAATTACGAAGGTTGATTGGAATACACGCCTAGGGCAAAAACAGAGAGATATAGATCTGAATGAACTTGTGGAAATCAGAAACCGAGCATATGACAATAGTTTGTTGTACAAGGACAAGGTAAATCATTGGAACGATAGATTTATCAGACGAAAGATCTTTGTTCCTGGACAAAAGGTGTGGTTGTTCAATGTGAGGCTGAAGGTTTTCCAAGGGAAGCTCAAATCCAAGTGGACGGGTCTGTTTTATAGTCCGTGTTGTGCATGACAGTGGATATGTAGAGATCTCAGATCTTATCGATGGAGCACCGACATCCCTAGTGAATGTACAATTGTTGAAACACTTTGTTGAATCAAATGAATAGTTAGTCCATGTTGAAGAGATTGTTTTCATGTGCGAGACAGATTCAGAAGACGCACGTATGCGCAAGAAGCCTTGCAACATTGATCTCTAGCCATCAGTACCGTCAAAAACATTCATACTACGATCGCTTTATATATGCTCTAATCCCATTGGTTCTCATACCCATTCATGTCCTATATTTAGGCTGACCATAGCCTAAGTATAGGAGGGACCAATGCCCGTCATGTACATATATACTCACCCATTTCCCCTTTTGACCTCGTCTGCCCCATTTTGTCTTCTTCTACACTTAGGCTGTCAGAGCCTAAGTATGGAGGGGAGGATAGACTTCTATATATTTTGTTATTTTAGCTCTCCTACGCTTAGCACGAGCTATGTCTTTTCCTCGCTTCTTGTGCTCTGAGGACATAGCACATGCTAAGTATAGGGGGAGTGTATATATTACATATATACTTTACCCATAGCTCGTACTTTCACATATTTTTGTATTTATTATGCAATAATTGCGAGGTGGGTAAAAATTGGGAAAAAACTTTTTGTAAATTACATGTATACTTGTATAGTATGTATATTGTATAATTTATATAATACTTATAAAATTCTTGTAAAATTTATTGTATAATAGGAGGTATACCAAAAAAAGAGGCTTCTTATTTACTCTTGTATATCATCCTTGCATTCAAAAATATTCTGTGCACTTCATCTTTATTGCATGTCATCTGCATCTCATTTGCACATCTAGCATATGCTAAGTGAAAAGATAGTGGGTTCTGAACCGAGTTACGATTAGATGTTGAGAATGGATTTGATTTGACCTTAATCTACCTAATTTCAGAGGAACCTTATAGGAACTGGAGTTAAGATTTTTTTTAGGTCAAGTGAATTAATTCTTTGAGTTCACATGTCATCTTTATTGGTCTAATTAGAATATTTCATACACACGCACGATTCTTTTAGATAGTGACCTAATGTGGACAAGCACCATGCACGTAGATTTTCATTGATGAGGTGGTGAGGAGGTAGAATCCTTTGGCTTGGAGTAGCACATAGATGGAAACATCCATCCTCCTCTAGGGAGGGTAGTGCATCTCAACCTAGTCTAGTGGCATCGACGTCTAACGATGGGATGTTATGGGTTGCAATAATGCTTCAAAAAAGGGATAGTCTACTGGCTCAAGAAGAAAAACTCCTTATGTACATGCTGCACCTTGTATATACTTCAAAAAGAGAGTGCTCCAAAAAATTGGACAGGATTGATTGAAAATAAAATGCCTGCCGGAGTATGTATATTTGCAATGCATATGCTTCAAAGTCTCATACCAAGGAAGCAAGCAGCTGGAGACTTATCTACACTGGTCAAACTCCACGGATATATGACTACACTAGTCACAATCTATTCTCTTCTATACCACCTCTTCTTGAGTCAGTTGCACTTGGAATACCCCGCTCCTCGAGGAAAGAGTTGCTAAACTGGGGAATTAGAGTTACCTTGTTAGAGGAGTTTGTTTCTTTGCTATTTCTGGTGTGGAGAGCTATATCTCACTTACACGATACAAGTAAGATTCATAGTCATCAGAATTTGTGTATGAGGATTTGTTCTGACCTGACTGTTGAGGCGACTTGAATAGAGACTTGTCGAACTAAAGGTTGTTAGGTCTTAAAGTCACTTCCCAATAAGGTTCCACCACACTATTAATCCAAATGTTGAGTCAAGCTCCATTTTCACCTTTTGTTCATGACCTTGGTATTGAACCCAAAATCATTTCACTTTTGCATTTCATTTTAGTTGCTCAAGGAAGAGAAATGCTTAAGTATAGGGGGTTGATGAATCTGTGATTCATCACTCTAAAAGTTGAAAATAGAGCTTTGTTACTGAGTAATTAGCTATATATCTCCACTTATATTGCATAATTACCATTCATGCATGTGTAAATAATATGTGCATTTTAGCATTCATATTTGTATTAAATAAGAAGCCAAATTCACTTGTGCATATTCACATATATATTAGTCAAATTCACCTATCTTTATCTATTTTATACTAACTCCAAATCCAATAAAATCAACTCTATAGTGTATATATTACTAACACTAATAAAGAGAAAATATGAAAAAAATACTAACTTAAAAAATTGTCCAATAGAACCCGATCCCTAGTTTGAAACTAAGAATCTTAGCACATATGTCTCTCATACAATGACCGATTTAAGTCTACTCACTTTTAAAGAAATATACATTCAAAGACCTTCAAAATAAGATAATTTCACAAAAAACGGAGTTCATATGTGAAAGTTGGGTTTTGGGCCTTCAATATGTATTGCACATATTAACCAAAATACCTTGTATTTTATATTTTTATTTTCTTAATTATTAAAAATAGAAAAAAAGGAAATTACTCACCATGTGGTTGTGCCCCAGCATGCCATGTGACGCCTTTCCCCATACTCCCTCTTCCTCTCTCTCTCTCCTCTTTTTGCAACCCATGCACGCCCCCCTTTTCTCTTCCTCACTCTCTCTCCTCTGTTATTTCTCCCATGCACACACATAACCAACACCTCCCCTCTCTTTCCGCCCTCATGTTCCCTGTAATCACACCATGCATACCTCTTACCTGCATTCTCCCTCTATCTCTGCTTCTCTATCTAACTTCCCTCACGTGCCTCTTCGCCCACCATGCACGTCTTGTTAGCCATGTGAGCCTGAGGCGAACCGTTCTTACAATAAATGTTATTGTAATGATTGATTTATCAATAAAAGTTATTGATTCTTTCACTCCATTTCTAAGATTAAATAAATGAATGCACTATAAGGTCCCTCTGTACAATTAGGGTTATGTACCATGGCCATCTTAATAATCATATAGTTGATGATTCAATAATTGAATCATAGAGGTTGGTGCTTGGATCAATATCTAAGGAGTTAGATTGAGAACTCATCAAGCACTGTTAAATGACTGTTAAGAGATGATCTCCAGCCTGAGTAGGAGATGGCAATGCTTTCTCATTAGGCTAATATCTGACCTACCTCTTGATGCAGGTCCTCTGCATGGGAATAAAGATTCAGAGGAGTCATTAGTTAGGTCAAAGAGTTGACTTAACGAGATCGAGATAACCAAAATTCTATGTCATAAACTATCACGATATATGCACACATCCTTTGATCGGAGATCGATGTGTTACTATATGTCTAAGTATGTACATTTGGCATACTAATAGGTTGATGCCCTAACCAAGGTCTATACACCAGCGAGTTGGTGTTCATATGTGTATGAGTAATACGATCTCTCAAAGGGATCATACAAGTTCACTTGCGAACCGGAAGACATGAGCTCACTCATGAGGTATTGGGACCGATCAAATTCCATGCATGGTCATCGTGCTTTGGAAGCATGATAAGAATTAGAAGGTATGATATATGCTTTTGGAAAGCATATGATCGATACCAACTCCCAATGACCAAGAATGAGAAACTTGATTATGAAACCCTAAAGATGACATTGTATAATTGATCTATATCTTTGGGTTTATCATAGGTCTTCTGGTATGCAGGATGTACATGTATTACGAATACCTGAGGGTGATATAACCATAAATGATTGTATAACCATGACACTTCCATTCTGAGGGAATGATGAAACTGGTCTGGATTTCAGTGACCCCTCTCAGTAGAGAAGTAATCTGATCTTGGTCCAAGTGTTGGACATTGATCTGAATGAGATTCGAATGCAATGAGAAGATTAGATTTGCGGCCTTGATTAAATCAAGCATCTATGAGAGGTCCATGAGATCTGGATTTGAGATGTGATCTCAATATCTAAGTCACTATACATGAAATGTACAATCGTCATGTCCTTATCTCCAAGTATCTGTGGAGAAAGCCCATTATTCTTGAAAGAGTTCAAGAATAATTCCATTGTTGAAGTATATCTAAGCATTGAAAAATGGATAATTAAATGTGATTTAATTATCATGAATACTGTGAATTTGATTCATATTATTTGAATGCATGAGAATGATGATCAAATGTAATTAAATGTGATTTAATTATTATGGATATGAATAATGTGGATAGCACTATCCAATTATTTATATATATTATAAATATGATTTATAAAATATTAGAGAGAGACTAATTGTGAATTATATTTTTTAATTAATTATTGATGTGAATTGGATTCACATTGGATGATTAATTGAAAATATAATCACATTTTGTTTTGGGTTGTGAATGTGATTTGCATAATTCCAATGGCATGATTGCAATCTTCACAAGATAATTCTGAATTATTTTTGTGAGATAATCTCTGAAATTTCATGAGAGAATGTAATCTCATGAATTGGAATGAGATTGGCTCATTCCAAGTCAAGAGGGTGGACGACTACATTGTCCTAAAGGGACTCGGTGGTTGTCCCCCCTTTTAGGGATGAGAAAATTTATTCTCCATTATCTCCAAGATTAAATGATTTAATTTTGAAATTAATTATATTGATTTATCACTAAATTAATTTAAATTAAATTAATTTCTGTTGTGTTTTTACAAATAATCATGGCCAGTGAAATCAACACAAATCAATCTTATCCATTGATTTTGTGTTGTCCATGGATTGAGATCCGTGGACTCCCAAAACCCTATATAAGAAGAGGCACCCCTTGCTCTTCGAACTACTTCAACAACGACTCTCTCTCTCACTCTCATTTTCACGCCAAGACTTCTCCTTATCCTTGAGTGACCGTCCACTCCTCTCTTAGAGAGAAGGTTGCCTTCATCATCGCATCATCGTTGTGTTCCCGCTTTGACGACTCTTGGGTCTCCGTCTTCTTTGGTGCATCTTGCTCGTGAAGAAGGCATTCGATCTTGTGAGACGAGATCAGGAGATCCATTGCTTAGATCATTGACTTGGATTGCGAGAAGCACGTGACTCATCTCCGCGCTCGCAAGAGCCTCCTCCGACGGATTGAACTTGAGACAGGAGGTCTCTTCTCTTAAAGGCTCGATTACAACCACGCTACAAGAGGTATTCCTTTATATGGTATGAGGTTAGATGAAACGATCCAAGAAGTGTTCTTGGATCATGTGGTTTCATCGATTAAATTTTTTTAAATTCCGCTGCACCGAGCACTAGTTTAACAAGTTGCTCTCAATCGTATATGATGCGATCCTCACGCTTCTGTGATGCACTTAAGGATTCTCCATATCCTTCACGTATCCCATGCAATCCATTCATCTACTCTCTCACGCACGCCCACTCCCACTCCCCTTGTATATCTCTCTTCCAACTGACCATAAAAGCCACCGTCCCCTTGTCGAGAAAAATCGTCCGCCATCTTTGGTGAGAAGAGGAGAGCCCCCCCCCCCCCCCGCTTAGCTGATAGCTATGCGTACGAGGGTCGAGCAATGTCCTCCACATCCTCTGGCTAGATCCGGTGAGGCTTGAACCTTCACCGCCGCAAGCTTCACACGAGGCCTTCTCGAGCTCCGCTTGTCGCGCGTTGAGCGACGACTGGAGCAGCTTTTCTCCTCCTCCACTAGGCACTGTGATATCCCCCAGGTAGACTTCTTCTCCCTTTCTTCTTCTTCCTCCTCCTTCCTCTTCTTCTTCCCTTCCTCTTCTTTTCTATTCCCCTGCTCCTGTAGTTTTCTTTGCACAACTTCATTACCATCCATTGTTGTACCTCCTTCATCAATGATCTGTCTACTCCGCGCTTCTCCCATCGTCTCTCTACCCCGCCTCTTCCTTCACCGAACCGCCTTCATGCGCCGTCGCACGCTCTCCTCGGGTCGTGCACTCCACCTTCGCCTACAATTTCCTCCATCTACATCATCGAACCTCCATTCGAAAGATCACCCTTCTTCTCTGTCACAACCTCACCATCATGACCCATCTCGACTTTGCAAGAGCGGAGTTCGTAAGGTCCTACTGAATCGAAGCTGTCTACGATAAGAGCAGCAGTAGAAGCACCACCGGTAAAGCTCCTGAACGTGCGTTGCCTGGGATCACGACAGCATAAGACCCTCTTTCACCATCGTCACACACCCCTGTATGGATCGGTCGTGTGTCATTTGGGACCACCACTCCTCGAGCACCTCATCATTGTACCTCCTCTATGCCTTTGCCCTCAACGAGAAGCTCATCAAATTGCCATCATCACCTCGCCACGAGCCTCCCCGCTCCTTGCGCAACCACCTGCGGTTGGCCCCCTTCTCGTCACGCAGGCCGCACCACTGATCTACGTTCCCGAGCATGACGCCACCGGCTCCAGCTCCTTCCTCTGCCCCCACTCGAAAGTTCAACTTCCCGTGCGTAGCCCTGAAAGTCACGCCTGCAGCCAACAAGCGTGCCTTGGTGGAGAAACTACATGAAACCCCCTCAGGGTCAAGGTAATTGCATACAATTCCAGTCAGCATTTTTCTTTTATTTCTTATGTAATTTGCATTGCATTTAGGCCCATGTGTTTGCACCTTAATTTGAACTTGCATTTGGCATAATCATTTTAAAAACGGCATTCTGTAGAATAACTTTTGCTCTATCATTGTGGACATTGAATATATTTTTATGAGTTGTGGATTATTTAATATAATTATTTTGTGGAAAATGGCATATTTTACCTACTGTGTATTCTGGAATTAATAATAAATTATTCATTGCTCTAAAAATTATAATAAAATCACAATAGGTAGATTGTAGGTTGTTTTATGTGCCCAAAAATCATTTCATTTGCACGCATATCGAGGTCAAAATAAATGAATTGGTGCTTCTAATAAATGATTTTTAATTAATTCCACACTTTGTATTTTTAGGAATTAAAAATTATTCTAGATACCTCTCACATAAACATATCTAGGATAATTAGTTTATGCAAAATATCGATGTTTGGTATTTATTAAAATTAATTAACTCAAAATCACCTAGTCTGCATTATTTAATTGATAACTAATTGATTCTGCATTCAAAAATTCTCAAAAATACAGTACCCTAATTTCATCACATTCACATTCTGGACATGTTTCATTTTTTTGATACTATTTGAATGGAAATTGTACTTTAGTCCCTAAACTTCGCCAAAATTGCATTTCACTCATTTATTGCATTTAAAAATACAAAAAAATGCCTCTCTAAAAATCTAACTTCTAGATCTACTTTAAACCAACCTAAGGAGATTGTGGCCATCTTGAGTTCGACCTTGGGCTTGCCGAAGTAAAAAAAATTGACCGCTCGCTTTAAATGGAAAAAAATCATTAAATTTACAGTTTATTATTAATCCGAATTCGCCCGACTACAACAAACTAATTTAAACATTAATTTAGCATGATTAAATAGGGCATTTCTAGGGTTAATCAATGTACATGATGCATTTTGTGAGGTGTTTTCATGATTCTTGAGAAATGGATCATCTATCTATTCCTTTGATGACTCAGAGATCTCTGCAGATCTGTCAGTTCCTACTTCTAAGAAAAAGTCAAAGGATTTAGATTTAGAGTCGGACGTCCTTTGGCTGAATTACCACGTTTCTTTGGTGATCGGACTCCTTGTTTAGTATAGTTGGTGTCTAGCACTACAGAGTTAGCACCACCTTCATGCAGCATGGAACCAGATTCATTGATAGTTCAGTCAGATTTGATTGATGATACTTCATTGCAAGAGTTGAAGTTAGTACCTCCTATACTCAAGTATTCCTTTCCTGCAGGACCAAAGAACATATTTGATGTCATCATTAGTTCTAAACTGATAGTAGAATAGGAGTCTAGGTTGTTAGAAGTGTTAGAGAAGAACTGCAAGGCCATAGGATGGATAGTGTTGGATCTAGTGGATATTAACCTTGCTCTTTTCTTACACCACATTTATGTTAAGGAGAATGATAGACCTTCCCGTGAATTCAAGAGGAGACTTAATCCAAATCTTCGAAAAGTAGTTAAGAATAAGATTGAGAAATGGTAAGAAGCAAGATTTACATACCCCATCTCTGACTCCAAGTGGGTGGCTCATTTCATATTGTTTCGAAGAAGTTGGGAATTTAGATGGTCCCCAATGAGGAGTGAGTTGAGATTGCGACACGAATACCCACATCATGGTGCGTTTGTGTTGATTACATGCATGAGAATGCTGCGATCAAGAAAGATTACTTTCCCCTACCTTTTATTGATCAGATTTTAGAGAGACTAGCAGGGAAGGAGTTCTTCAGTCTTCTTGGCAAGTACTTTAGCTACAATCAAGTAGCCATCGCCCCTGAAGAATAGGAAAAGACTACTTCCACTTGTCCTTTCAGCACGTATGCATTCATGCGCATGCCATTCGGGTTTTACAATGCTCCGAGCACATTTCAACGGAGCATGAACGTTGTATTTTCCGAAATGGTGGGGGATTTTCTGGAGGTCTTCATGGACGATTTCTCGGTCCATGGTAATTCATTTGATTCATGTTTAGAGCACTTTGACCAAGTGCCCTCATGTGTTTAGATCAGTTGCCTTCGTCTACTAGTTGTCTCTAGGTATTGACAAGGTCTCTCTCTCTTTGTTGGGTACTCCATGACGTAAAAAGGGTATAAGTGTTATGATTCGATGCGCAGGAAGTATTACGTTAGTGCTGATATCACCTTTTTCGAGTCAGTCATGTACTTCTCCCCTACATGTGATGTCTTCAGACACTGATGGAGCCACATACATGCCACCACCACCACTGCCTACGCCACCTCCACCACCACCACTACATATGCCACCTCCATCACCTCCTCCACCACCACTACCTACGCCACCTACACTTCCTATTATTGTCCTTGTTTCATCATTACCACGCCGCTATACCCGTCGGCTTGTTTCTGCTCATGGTCACCGCTCATCACCTAGCACGCATGAGGTATGTCCTGAGAATAAATTTTCTAATGATGGGTCTAATGGTTTGCCTAAGCAGGATTCTTTAAAGGAAACAATTGTGGAGGCTGTTGATTTCGACCTGCCTATTGCGCATCGAAAGCAGAAGCATAGTTGTGCATCATATCCTATAGCATCCATGGTTTCTTTTGATCGCTTGACTGGTGAATTCAAGAATTTTGATGTTGCACTATCTATCGTGGTTATTCCACGTAATTATCAAGAGTCTTTGAAGGACAGTCAATGGCGTTTAGCTATAAAAGAAGAGATGGATGCTTTTTAGTCAAGAGGCACCTGGAGCCTAGTCCCACCTCCTACTAGTGTGTCTATAGTTAGCTGTAAATGGGTGTTTACAGTTAAGCAGAATGCAGATGGTAGCATCGACAGATACAAGGCACGCCTAGTTGTACGAGGGTTTACACAGACAAACGAGGTGGATTATCTTGACACATTCTCACTAGTTTCTCGTAATTCCACCTTACGGATCCTTCTCTCTGTGGTAGTGATTCGAGATTAGCCATTATTTCAGTTAGACGTCAAGAATGCATTTCTATATGGTGATCTTCAGGAGAAAGTCTACATGCAATAACCACCTAGTTTTGCTGTTGAGGGGGAGTATTCACAGGTTTGTAGACTTCATAAGGCGATCTATGGCCTTAAGCAGAGCCCTAGAGTTTGGTTCCAGAAGCTTTCAGACTTGTTTGAAAAACATGGGGTACAAACGTTCAAATGCAGATCATTCCCTCTTTATACAGGGAACATCTAGAGGTATGATTGCAATTATGTTGTATATTGATGATATCCTTATTACAGGAGATGACATACAAGGAATCAAGAGGGCGAAAGAACTGTTGGGTTGTGAATTTGTCACCAAGGATCTTGGAGTCCTTAGATACTTTCGGGGACTGGAGTTTTCCAGAAATCAACAAGGGCTTGTAATGACCCAGAGGAAATGTCATTGATTTACAAAGTGACATATGAATGCTTGGATATCGACCTGCCACCACACCTATGGATCCAAGCATGAAACTATATGATGATGATACTGATGAGGTGGATAGGAGGAGATACAGAGAGCTGGTAGGAAAACTCCTTTATGTTATCATTATCAGGCCTGATATATCTTTTCCTGTTAGTCGGGTGAGCAGTTCATGGAGCAACCACATCAGGTCCATATGGATGCTATACATATGATACTCAGGTATCTTAAATCATCTCCGTATGCAGGTATATTGTTTAGGAAATGCAATGAGGTCATTATCTCAGCATGCATGGATGCAGAATATGCAGGGTGTCCAAAGGATAGGAAGTCCACCACTGGATTTATTGTATATGTAGGAGATTCTCTTGTCTCATGGAGGAGCAAGAAGCAAACTATTGTAGCCAGATCTAGTGTTGAATCCGAATATAGGGCTATGGCCCACGTCAGTACAGAAATGATGTGGGTTAAAGTTGTTCTTGCAGTTCTATATATAGAGGTTCCTCTTCCTATGGTATTGGAATGTGACAATCAAGATGCTAAATTTATTGCAAACAATCCATCATTTCATGAATGAACCAAGCACATCTAGGTTGATTGTAACTATATATGAGATATGATTTAGAAGGGTTTTATTTCCACATCTCACGTCGGCTCAGGGGACCAGACTGCAGATAACTTCACCAAGTCCTTACTCAAAGGACCGTTCTAGAAGTGCTCGTCCAAGCTGAGCATGATCGAGATATATGCTCCATCTTGAGGGGGAGTGTAGAGATATATTTATGTTATGTTATTTGTATTGCTTCCTAATTTCCTTCTTCTTATGATTGTCTTATGTAGATTACACTTAGGCTACTCTTTTATATAAAAGAGCCTCGGGTTCATAGAATAAACAATTCAATGTCTTTTCCCAACAATATTCAATAAATACATAACCACTTGTAAATTTTGTATATATGCAATATGTAAACTACATGCAAAATTGTATAATTCTTATAAAATAAAAATGGGTAAATTACAAAAAAGGCCTCAACTATACCTCGATTCTCAACTAGTAGCCTCATTTTTCAATTGTAACAAATTGTGGCTTGAACTTTCAACTTAAGGTTTAAACGTCGATATATAAGCGTCGTTAAAGCTTATAGAGGCCTCTATTTGAGACAAAAACATAAGATCAGGCCCTTCTTTGTTACAATTGAAAAATGAGTCCCTTAATTGAGAATTGCATGCGAGTAAAGAAGTTAATCCAAAAGAGATTGCAAATGGAAGTTGCGGATTAGTAATTGGGAATATTGCCACTTTAACTAGAAAATTGATGAAGATAGTGGATACGATGGAAAGAAGGAATATTCATATACTATGTCTTCAAGAGACTAAATGGGTTGGAGAGAAAGCAGGGGAGATTGACAAAACAAGCTTTAAACTTTGGTATTCAGGTAAAGATAAGGACATAAATGATGTTGGAGTGGTTGTTCATAAGGATTTGAAGGATTATGTGGTTGAGATGCAAAGATTTGAGGATCGGATTATTTTGCTAAAATTGGTGCTTGAAGAATAAATTCTGAATACCATCTCAATTTATGCACAACAAATTGGCTTAGATGAAAGGATTAAACATGCTTTTTGGGAGGATCTGGATAAGATTTTATAGGAATATCCCACAAAGAGAGATGATTTGCATAGGTGGACATGTGGGAAAACATGCTTCAGGGTATGCTAGTGTTCATGGAGGACATGGTTTTGGGGATAGAAATGAAGAGGAAAAAGTCATTATGGATTTTGTAACGGCATATGATCTTTTCATAGCAAACACTCTCTTCAAGAAGAGGTAGGAGCATTTAATTACTTATAAGAGTGGCCCAACTAGAACACAGATAGATTACTTTGCGTTGAGGTGAAGAGATCAGTTGTGTTGTAAAGACTGCAAAGTAATCCCAGGAGAGAGTTTGACAACCCAACATCGCTTGTTAGTCTTAGATGTGTAAATAATGGGGCTGGTAAAGAAAAGAAGGGTTCCTATGATCACTAGAACTAGATGGTGGAATCTTCTACTGAAGCAATCAAGCTTCAAGAAGAAGGTTTTAGAAGACTTATCTTGGGATTGTAATGGAAGTGGAAACGAGCTGGGAAGGGGGCGACTCAAAGGGAGGAGCTCCAAGTTAAAAGGTGGCTTGGTGGTGGAGTGAAGGGGTGCAAGAGAAGCTAAAAATTAAAAGAGCATGCTTTAAAGCTTTGTCTAAGGATAGAATGGAGGAAACTATCACAAACTACAAAATAATGAAGAATGAAGCAAAGAAGGCTGTAAGCGAAGCTAAGTCAAAAGCTTATGAAGTTTTGTATAAAAATCTCGACTCTAAGGAGGGCCAGAAGGATCTATTCAGGTTGGCCAAACAAAGACCTTTCTCAAGTGAGATGTATTAAGAACGAGGAAGGTTACATGCTTGTTACTGAGAAGGATATAGAGACTAGATGGGCACAATACTTCCATAAACTTTTCATTGGGGAATGAAATAGAGAGATCATAGTGGGTGATCTATAGATGAATACAAAGAAAGGAAGTAGAGGAGGCTTTGAAGGTTATGCGACCTGAAAAAGGTGTAGGACCGGATGACAACCCTGTATAAGTATGGAGAGTTTTAGGTGAGCGTGGTTTTACTTGGCTTGTGGATCTATTCAATGTTATTTGGCGAAACAAAAAAATGTCTGAAGATTGTAGGAGTATCGTGGTGCATTTTATAAGAATAAAGGAGACATTCAAAATTGTTCAAATTACAAAGGTATCAAGTTGATGACTGATAACCGCAGGTATTATGCGAGGGTCACCATAAATAATATGAAAGGTGTCGCTGAGGCGACCGCTCACAAAACACCCGGGTTGATCAGCAATTAACCCACAACCAAATAATACAACAATCAAGCTCAAAAATAAATGTGAATTAATCTTTATTTACTCTACCATAAAATGTACAGTGACAAGCATGTAGAGGTCGAACCACAGAGAGTAATACAAAATGCAATAGCCTACATGTATTTCAGAGTCATCCTTGTGTGAAGTGGGTTTTGAATTTTAAAATATTATATTTTTTATTATATTGTTTTTTTATTTTTTTTATTTTTTTTTAAATTTAATAATTAAGTAATATATAAATATATATATATAATATAAATATATTAATTATGTATACCCATAGAGGGTTAGTAGATAGCTTATAATACATATAATATATATAGGTATATATAAGGATAACAAAAAGGATATATATTTTATAATTTTTTTCTTTTTTTTTATATTAAGGTTAATAAATAGATATATAAATACAAATAATTAGCTGTATATATATTATTTTTTTCCTTTTTTTTGGAAATACATATGTATACATAAAAGGGGTACTATAATACTTTACAAAAATACTCAAAAATAGTCAAAAATTCCGGGATAAGGTCTTTTTGGGATTTTCCTGATTTTTTACTGTTTTTGTGATTTTTGGGCATTTTTGAAAATATTTTTAGTATTTTTAAATAACAAAATAGGAGCAAACAATGGAATAGGGTCTGGCTGTCATAAAAATAGACATTAAAAATAGCAATCAGCCTCGAAATTTTCCACACCATTACAAAGCATAAATAGGGCCTGAGTTTATAATTTTCTGATTTTTCTTTGATTTTTTATAATTTTTTGAAGTTTTTGGGTATTTTAAAATTTTTAAGGTTTTCCTTTTGAGATTTTTAGGGGTTTTTGGACTGACACTAGAATCGATCAAAATACACCATAGGTAATTGTTTTGGGATTTTTCGAGGCATTTTCATATTTTTTTAGGATTTTATAAGTTAGACAGTGAATAAAAGACATGTTTTTGATTTTTAATAAATGCAAAAATGCAACAAAATACAAAACTAAAAATATAGCGTTCAAGCACAACCAATTAGGAGCTTAAGTCTATTTTTGCAAGATTTTTCGATTTAATATGGAGCACAAAATAAATAGACAAAGCCTTCAAAAATTAAATGGCCTGGCAGGGGTATTTTTGCAAATAAAATAGTTCGCAGGGGCATAAATGCAAAAATCACAATAAAAATACATGTGGACTTTTATTTTCAGGACCATTTAATAATTACAGGAACCCGGCGGGGTTTAAATGCAAATTTCACGCGCCTCACGTGGGAGCTGCACGTGAGGCGCGGAGGGACTAAAGTGTAAATATAAAAACATCAGGAGGTCCAACTATAAATTATACAATTTATTTACAACTAAAACTTTTATTTTTGGGATTAAACCATAAATACAAAAAGGCGGGGGTTAGATATGAAATTTACCCCCAAATCAGGCGTTTCATCCTGCGGCGCTGGAGGCGCCACTTATCCACGTGTCAGCCATCGGATGGTCGATGCTGATTCGCCGATGAAGGGTGCAGATTAGAAGCTTCTGGCTGATCTGACGGTCGAGGCGTATCTTCATCGAACGGCTCCTGTTGCATCTGGGACGAGCCTCCTGATCCGACGGTGCTAGAGCTCCCTGGAAGAACAGGGAAGGAGCTCGCGCCTAGCGAGCTTCGATCGAGTAGCTCGGGCTCCTCCGGGGCTCTCCGGCACGTCTGAGGTGTTCTGAAGGTAGCTGGAAGCGTCCCGCGTCGACTGATGGTGCTTTCATGGCTCCTGGGGGTCCGAGTCAATGGAGCGAGGTCGGAGAAGAATGGGGCCCCCAGGAACCTCTCCCTGGTTCAATGCAAGCCCAGAAGGGCTTTCTTCCACGATGTACCTGCACAGGAAGAACCGCGGGCAAGAGAGCTTTCTCCTCGACCCGGGGTTGTGAAGCTGCGATGCAAGATGGAGGTGGGCGGAGGGGCTCCGGCGAACGGTGGAGGGGGAGCCCCGATTCGCCAAGACCTAGGGTCCTGGGTTGAACAAGTGTGTGCGATAGATGGAGAAGGCGACGAGGAACGAGATGGTATGCTTGGGGCGGTCGGATACAGTCGGGGCTACGATGGAGAAGTCGCCGGAGCCCAGCTCCAGCGAACTTCGAATTTTGATTTTTACGCTAAGGAGATTAACTAATGACTAATCTAACTACTGGACTGAAAAGCTAACATTAAAGGCTAACTAAAAACGCACAAAGGGCAGCTCTTATACCAGGGGGCCTCCAGGGAGCAGGGCGGACGCCGAAGCTCCGCCGCGACAAAATCCCCCTCTCTCCGGCCTATTCGAGGCTCCAACTCACTCCCCCTGTCACGAGGAATGTCCTAGGACTAGAATCAAGGCTTGAGATTGGATAAAAAGTGGCCAAATCTGAGGAAGGAGGCGGAGCTTGTTATTTATAAACATTGGCAAGAGGCCTTATTACCCGGCGATTATTGACTGATCCAGTGAACATCTCATTGATCTATGATTTTGGCGGGCATCATGGATGATCAGAGGACAAATCTTGTGAAGGAAGCGAGCCAGGATGATGGAAGGGATGGCCGCGAAAAATGGAGGAAAATCGGGGATTTGATAGTTCAGAGGCGCCAGGCGAGGGATTGGACAGTTGACCAGGGAGTCAACAAAGGTCGGCGCCTCATTGGGCCACGTAAGCCGCTACGAGACAAAATAGAAGACCTGGTTAGAGATTGATTTATTTGACACCCTAAATGATTTTATTAATTTTTTCTTATAAAATAGAAAATGTGTATTATTTCGTCTAGTATTTATTTATGATTTTATAGAATTTTTCGAGGTGTTTTATTATAGTTTTATTTGAATAATGTGTATATGTATGTATTTACATGTATTTTATTTTTAATTTGTTTATTTTCTTTTATTATTTTATTGGCTTATTTTATAAATTTATAATTTATTTTTGTGAGTATAGAGGTATTTTTATTTCACTTTTAGGAGTTTATTTATATTTTTAAAGAAATAGGTATAGGTATGTTGTAGGTATCCTTATAGGTCTTTTACCTATGTATCTTGTATATTTAATTTATTTATTTTATTTTCTTGATTTTTATTTTAGATTTATATTTTTAATGAGTTATTTATAATGTATACATTATTATAAAAATATAAAAGAATAAAAGAACCAAGGAATAAAATCCTTTTTATTTATGTATAGGTATATAGCATAGGTATTTTGTCTATGAATTTGTAGACTTATTTTATTTTACAATTTGTTTTTGGTTTTCTTTAACTTCTAGTATGTGTATGCATTATATATATTATTTACAAAATTCTAGAAATATGAATTTATACAAATAATGAATATTGAATAAAATGCATATTTTAATCAGTCCTATATACAAGGAGGGCCAAAAACCTAACTTCTGCATATGGACTCCAAAAATTATGAAACCAATTTTATAAAATAGTTTATGGAATGCTATATACAATTAAAGGTGAGTTTGGGTAATTTGGAGTTTTTATTTGCAAGATATGGGTCTGTGAAGTTGAGATTTTGGCTTTTTATTTTGTGTATAAAATGTACACTGGTATTATTTTTACACAAATTCAATTTTATATTTTTATTGACATTATTATCTACAACTTTCATGTACAAAGTTTCTTTATTTGATGAAGAAATAATTATGTACAAAATAGGTGCCAAAAATGCATAAATGAATGAATTAATAAATGAGGTATTTATTGTACACTGGCCCTTATCTCCCCCTACTTTATTCCTTGTCGACCAATACCATGCTGGCCTTGGTCTCGGGGTTTGGGTCATAAAATATTTACAATATTTTATTCCTTTTTCTTTTCTCCTCTTTATTCTATAATTTCGGCATTAAAACCTTATTTAATGTGGAATTAATACAATGAATCATGAATGCTATTATATACAATTTGATGCTATTTACATGCATTTGCTGGGGGTTTTGAGGCTAAAATGATAGAATAAAGGTGATGAAATGGAGATTCATCACCCCCCTATACTTGCCTTTGCTAGTCCCTAGCAAACACTTATGCAATAAGTACAAAAAGAATAAAGAAAAGAAAAAGGAGAATGCAAGAAAGATAGAGTGAATAGGGATGCTTTCAGTGCAATGCATGTCCTTACAAAATCTGAATTTGGAGCTCCTGTCAGACCTTGGGTGTGAATGTGTGTGGAACCTAGTCGGGAACCAGCTCTAAAATATAACAGCCTTCGATAGTCACAGAACTCGGTTCAACCCACCTCAATAGCCGGGTCAGAACTAGTCTACATCATACGCAAACCCTTATAACTATGAAGCTGACTTGTACGGTGTAAGTGATAGTGGCTCTCCCCAACTGAAATGACAAAGGAGTTGACTTCTCCAGAATGACAACCCAATGATTCCGCAATCCAACAGCTCTTTCCTCGAGGAGCAGGGTATTCCCTTCTAAGTTCAAGTGGCAACCAGCTCAAGAGGAGGGGTGAAGAGAAGAATGGACGGTAGCCAGTGTAGCTACCTATCCGGGAATGCAAGACCAGTGTAGTCAAGTCATCCAGCTGCATGCTCACATATTTGTCTTTGGAACTCAAGCTTGCTTATTGACTTTGTACATACTTTGCAGGCATTTTTATTTTTGTACAGGCCTGACCTTTTTTTTTTCAACATACTATTCACAGCAGCATTTACGTAAGGAGTTTTTCCTCTTGAGCCAGTAGACTATCCCTCTTTTGAAGCTTTATTGCAACCCACAATCTCCTGTCTTTAGACCTCATAGCTATTGGACCAGATTGGGGTGCACTTCCCTCCCTAGACGAGGACGAATGTTTCCACCCGTGTGCGTCTCAGACTGGCAAATCCAACCCTCTCACCACTCCAACTGAGTTGAGCCAAGTGAAAGGTGCAAGAGTCCAAGTTAGGTCACGGTCGGTAAGAGTCATACGTGTGTCTTGAAAAGTTCTAGTTAGTCCACTGAGGTGACTTGAACCCAGCCCTGATTTCTCAAAGAATTAAGTCTGCATAGACCTGAAGTACCTTAAACCTAGTTCCCATAAGGCTCCAGTGCAATTTGGTGCGGTAAGGTCCAACCAAGCTCCAATTTGAGACTTTATTAGACTGATTCAATCATCAAGCTCACTCAAAAAGAATATGAATGGTATGCTTATGCTATGCGCAATGAATGATGCAATTTTTCACAAAAAGTTTGAAAGAATCAAGGAATGTCTTTACACAAGGAATTTTTGCAAATAAACTAAGAACTGGACATATACAAAAAATATATACAATTATTTACACGGGCGTGCTGCTTTATTTACAAAACATATGAATTTCTACAAACTTTACAGGTTTGAATGGAGTAGTTTATTTAGAACTGTACAGAAAGAATTGTATGTGTCTTATTTATGATTTACAAGTATTTGTAATGGTGTTCTTATTAGTTTTTGAAAATAATATTGCAAACTATAGTACACAATAATTTTTGCAATCATTTACACACCTTTGAAAACTATTTTTGCAAAGATTTTTCACACTATATATACAATTTTCACAATAGTTTTGACAAGCATTTTTCAAAACATTTGCACATAGGTTTTTCAAATCCTTTCTTTCACACAAAGAAAAGTTTTGCAATCAAAATATTTTCACACATTTGAAATCATTTCACATCAATTTTTTTCAAAACTGGTCACACTATTTTTCAAATTACACTGTATAGGTATCTGATTTATTAATCAGTATATACAAAAGAAGAAAAATTGTATTTGATGTACAATATGGTTTTGGTTCTTTTAGACTTTGTTTGGGCTTATTCATTATTTACAAATGAGAGATTTTTTTGTGCGGACTCCTCAGACTTACTTGAGAATCATTTTCACAAGGATTTTGAAAACTATAGTCCAAGATAATTTTGCAAACATGTTCACGCATTTGAAAATCCTTTTACAAAGTTTTACACAGCATAGATAGATTTTTCAAAACAATTTTGTCAATTAAATTTTCACAATCATTTGCACACTGATTTTCACACATTTTGGTTTCACTCAAAGAAAATAAATTTTGCACACAAAACTAATTTTTCAAATGTTGAATACTTGTACACACTTTTTTCAAACAGATTTCACAAGATTTTTCAAAAGAGAATGTTTTGCACAAAACACTTTTCTGACTCAGTAATCAGTACACGTATAAAGAGTCTGAGGAACTCACAATCATCTTTCATTATTATATAGTCACTTATTACATTTTAATTTATATTGAGGTGGTCTTTTATTTTTCAGTATGAGTTATGGCTTTTAGTATATACAGGGTATATACGACCCCCCTATACTTAGCTTGAGCTATGTCCTCATAGATCGAAAGGAAAAGCAAAGACATAACTCGTACTGAGTATAGACAGCTCTAAAGAATAAATATGAATGAAATGAATGAATGAGAAGTTGACCGTCCATCCTATACTTAGGATCAAATAATCCTAAGTATAGCAGACTGTACAAAAAAGCAGGGAGGGTCAAGGGTGGGAATACACAAATCGTACTCAGATTGTCTCCCCCTATACTTAGGGTAAGATACTCCTAAGTATACACAAGAAGAGGAGACAATGGAGAGGATCGGAATGAAATGAAAAACTCTAGGTGCACATCCCCCCTATACTTAGGACAAAGTGTGTCCTAAGTATAGAAAACTGTCTACAAGGGTGGCACCGTTCAGATAGAAAAAGAAAATAGAAAAGGAAAAGAAGAAAGAAGAAAAGAAGAAAATCAGAGAAATAGTGGTTGGAGTACATCGTCTGAATCTTTCGATGCTGCAGGTGTTGTGGAGATATCATCGTGGTGCACTAGCTGGATAGAGTCTACAACGGTCAAGAATGCATCTGGTTCGAGATAAGGCTTCAGTAGTTGGCCGTTGACGACAAAGGGTTGTGCGTCAGGGGACAATTCTGCTATAGCGATGCTTCCGTTGTCATGCACTTCACATACTCGAAATGGCCCTGTCCACTTACTCTTTAATTTGCCTGGGAATATCTGCAACTTTGCATCAAATAACCACACTTTCTGTCCAACATCGAAGGTCTTTCGTCTGATGTGCCGGTCATGCCAGCGTTTCACCTTCTCCTTGTACATTAAGGTGTTATCGTATGCACAGTCTCGGAATTCCAAGAGCCTGTTCAGATCGTCTTTTCTCTTCTGACCACTTCTGCGTGAGTCCAAATTACAACTGTTGATTGCCCAAAGAGATTTGTGAATTAATTCCACGGGCAGATGGCATGGTTTCCCATATACAAGACGGTAGGGCGACATGCCCAAGGGAGACTTGTAGGCTGTTCGGTAAGCCCATTGAACTGAGTCCAAGAGCTGAGACCAGTCTTTTCTGTTTGGCCTAACAAGTTTCTGCAATATGGTCTTGATTTCGTTGTTTGATAACTCTGCCATGCCATTGGTCCGGGGATGATAAGGAGACGCGACACGGTGATCGATGCCGTACTCCTTCATTAATTTCTTGACCTCTTTGTTGATGAAGTGACTACCCCCGTCTGATATGAGAATCTTTGGTATCCCAAACCGCGAAATGATGTTCTTCTTCAGAAACTGGCAAACTGTTTTGCTGTCGGCGGCTCGGGCGGGAATAGCTTCAACCCAACGACTCACGTAATCGACGGCAAGAAGGATGTGCTCAAAACCTTGACTGTTAGGGAAAGGTCCCATGAATTCAATGCCCCATGCATCGAAAACGTTTGCGATCTGAATGATTTTCAGAGGCATTGAATCTTTGGCAGTGAGTGTACCTTTCAGTCGCTGACAGTCAATACATCTTTTAACAAACTCTGCTGCATCCTTGAATAATGTGGGCCACCAGAAGCCACATTGCAAGACTTTCGTTGCCGTACGATCTCCAGAATGGTGTCCACCAGATTTGAGCGAATGACAATGCTCGAGGACACTAGATTGCTCCGTTTGAGGGACGCACCTGCGCCAAATACAATCTGCTCCTTCTCTGAATAAAAGAGGATCCTCCCATTGGTAGAAGCGGATGGTCGACATGAATTTGTTCTTCTGATTCTTCGTCCAATCCGAAGGTAGTACCCTAGAGGCGAGGTAATTGACAATATCAGCGTACCAAGGGAGAGAATCCACAGCTAAGATGGCTTCGTCAGGGAAGGTTTCTGTGATAGGTGCATTGCTCAGAGGAGGCTCATGATGCTCTATTCTGGAGAGATGATCTGCTACCACATTCTGAACTCTAGGCTTGTCCTTGATTTCCAGATCGAATTCCTGGAGGAGAAGGATCCAACGAATCAGTCTTGGCTTAGCATCCTTCTTCTGCTGTAAGTATCGGATAGCAGAGTGGTCCGTGAAAATTGTGACTTTTGATCCCAACAAATAGGATCTGAACTTCTCTAATGCGAAAACCACAGCCAGCAATTCTTTCTCTGTCACTGTATAATTCCTCTGTGCTTCGTCTAATGTTTTGCTGGCATAGTGAATGGCATAGGGTGCCATGTCTTTTCTCTGCCCAAGAACAACTCCGACTGCAAAATCTGACGCATCAGTCATTATCTCAAAGGGAAGAGTCCAGTCAGGAGGCTGCAAGATTGGAGCCTGATTGATAAGCTCCTTCAACTGATTGAAAGCAAGGAGAACTGGCTGATCAACAATGAACTCGATTTCCTTGCACAAAAGTTCTGTCAGAGGTCGGGCAATGCGGCTGAAATCCTTGATGAATAGCCTGTAGAATCCCACATGCCCCAGGAATGACCTCACATTCTTAACTGACTGAGGTGGATGAAGATTTGAAATGACATCCACCTTTGCTGGGTCGACTTCCATGCCACGTTTGGAAACGACATGGCCCAGCACAATACCTTCAGTGACCATAAAGTGGCTCTTTTCCCATGAGAGCACTAGATTGACTTCACGGCATTTCTGAAGCACTCTGTCTAGGTGCTCGAGACAAGACTCGAAACTATCACCGTAGACGGAGAAATCGTCCATGAACACCTCGAGAAAACTGCCTACCATCTCGGCGAAGACTGCTAACATGCATCTTTGGAAAGTTGCAGGTGCATTGCACAATCCAAAGGGCATCCTCTTGAAGGTGTAGGTACCGAACGGGCAAGTGAAGGTAGTCTTCTTTTGATCCTCAGGGGCGATCGCCACTTGATTGTACCCGGAGTACCCATCCAGGAAGCAGAAGAACTCCTTGCCTGCTAATCTCTCCAGAACTTGATCAATGAATGGCAAGGGGAAGTGGTCCTTCTTGGTTGCTGCATTAAGCCGGCGGTAGTCAACACACACCCGCCAGGATGTCGGTACCCGAGTTGAAATTTCCTCTCCTTTATCATTTGTAACCACGGTAAGCCCAGATTTCTTTGGAACTACATGCAGTGGGCTTACCCATTTTGAATCGGAGATGGGATAGATGAAGCCTGCATCACACCATTTCGTGATTTCTTTCATAACGACGTCCCGAAGGTTAGGGTTCAGCCTTCTCTGAAATTCGCGGGACGGCTTGGCATCTTCTTCTAGATAGATATGATGTGAACACAGAGCTGGATTTATCCCTCGGAGATCTGATACGCTCCAACCAAGTGCCTTGTGGTTCTTTTCTAGAACCTCGAGAAGTCGAGATTCCTGATCCGGATTCAGCCTGCTGCTGATGATGACCGGATACATTTGCTCTTCACCCGCAAGGAAAGCGTACTTCAGGCCAGCAGGAAGTGGCTTGAGTTCTGGATTTGATCTGTCCACTTTATCTGTCACTTCAGATACCATGTTGGTGGTGGAATGCACTTTGAGGCTGCTACCATCCTCATCATCCTGTTGAGATCCCAGAGATGCACCGAACGGTTCTGCGCTAAGCTGATCATGTTCGGTCTGGAGTGAATGCTCAAGAAGATGCGCCTGCATCTGAGAATCTGTCTCCCAAGAATCATTGGAGCATAGGCTGACTGTGCTTTCCGAGTCCTCCTCAAGAGTGAGGATTTCTCGGGTCCATGGATCGTCCAATGATAACTCTGAATCTCTGATCTTTACGATGAAATCACAGTCTGCTTCAGAGGCTGCCTGGCTCTCATCAGTTGTGGCCTTCGGCTCTTTGTTCATATTGATCGTGATTTGCTGGGTGTTCGAGCTGAAAGTGATCTTTCCATACCCATAATCAACCACGGCACCTGAAGTACGGAGGAATGGTCTGCCAAGGATGATAGGGGTCTGGAGCAGGGGTGCAGGTGAGTCCATATCAAGGACCACAAAATCAGCTGGGAATTTCATCTCCTGCACGGTAACTATCACGTCTTCCAACAGACCTCGGGGCCGCTTGACGGATCGGTTAGCGAACTGAAGGATCATGCGTGTCTGCTTGAGCGGTCCCAGCCCAAATTCTTGCATTATGGACACGGGCAGAAGGTTGACGGAAGAACCACTGTCAAGAAGAGTACGCTCGAAGACCTGATAAAAAATCACACAACTGATCAGAGATGCTCCTGTATCTTGCTTCTTCTGGGGGAGATTGCTGATAGCTGCAACTGTGGCCATGGAGAGAACGTGCTTCTCTACCTCTCGGCGCTTGTTGTCTTGCGCTGGGCGATGCCTGTTAGTCCATGCCTCTTTCAGTCCTTTCTTCACAGCTGGCCTGTATTCCACGGCTTTCAACAAGGGAATCTCAACAGTCAATTTATCCAAAAAATCCACAACACCTGTATCAGACAATGCCTTTTTTTCGTTTTGCATTTTTTTTGGATTTTTGTATTGCATGCGGAAAAGGAATATTTACACTAGAAGGAAAATGAGAGTTCTTATTTACATCAAAATCATTGCCCACAGAATGTTGTACATCCGGACTACAAAAAGGAGTACAAGCTGGATCTGAAAATGCTGGTGCTACGGGGCAATCAAAAAGGGTAGCGTCGGCTCCATCGGCTGGCGAGGGATCGGCTGCTGTTGGCAGCCCCTCCAAGGCTGGCGCGGCTTCGCTTCTGCTACAAGCTTCTTTTTGGTGTTTTTGTTTTTGTTGATTTTTTTGTATTTTTGGCTGGAGTTGTTGCTGAGAAGGCACGACGGCTGGACTGACTTCTCCTTCTTCTTCCTCCTCACCCGCCCCTGGAGCTGGCACGACTGATGCGGAAGATGACGATCCACCTGTTTCTTTATTCACCCCATTGGTAGTAGCAGGCGGAGGCAAGGCCGTACCGCTCCTGAGAGTAACATCATTAGAACAAACAGTAATATCATTATCAGACACGGGCATGACATCACATTCTACCTGCTCTTTCTTCTTGAAATTGTTGGGGTTGGCTTCGACCTGCGCTGGAATAGTGGTTCGGGTGGCGGTCAGGTCATCAAGCCGTTTTGTCATCTCCGCTAGCCCTTTAACAAGCTGGGCTAGACAATCCATGGTGGGGTTCGCAGGGGTCATTTCAGAAGATTCAGTGTGCAGACCACGCTGTTGTTGGTTAGATGGGTGGGAAGGTTGTGGCTGGTGGTGCTGCTGTGGTGGAGCAGGAAGTTGAAGCTGTTGATAAGACGGAGGAGGATACTGCTGATATTGCGGAGAGGGGGCAGCCGCGTACTGGTGATACGGCTGTGGGTGGCGGTACTGCGGCTGCTGCTGATAAAGAAAATTCTACCTCCACTGATGTGTAAACTGGGGAGGTTGCTGGTGTTGCTGGTGAGGCTGAGAGGTTTGACCAAAACGACCACCCTGAGGTTGGTGGTATTGCCGGTTGGCAAATTGCTGACCTTGGGGTTGTCCCTGAGGACGGGTCGGCAGTGCATCATTACTCCATACCCCATTGACTTCTTGGATCAGGGGTGGTGGTGGGAATACTGGATCAGGAATAGAAAGGAACTCTGGTTGGTATACGACCATCTGCTGCTGCGGCGGGCCCTGGTCGGGCGCCTGCACGTAGTACACGTGCTGGACTGCCGGTGGCTACTGGCTCGGCTGAGGCTGATGCTGCGGTTGCTTCTCGTCCTTCTTCTCAGCAGGAGCGTCTGATGGTGTAGCCGACTGGACAGAGTTGATCGTGCCGACCAACAGTTCGAGGTACTTGTTGATCTGATTGAGCTTATCCAGGTTCTGGGTCCTCTTCTCGATCACAGCGAGTTTCTCGAGGTCCTGTGATCGCTTCTCAATGATATCTACTTTAGAGAGATGGCCCCCAATGATGCTGAGGTTGGAGCTCTCATCTCTCTCTACTTCCTTGGATGCAGCCATGTGAACTTATTTCTGGAGGATCTGGGGCTGCTTCTGGTATGCCTTGGATGAAGAGAGGGCGGCCTCTCCTTCGGCCATTTCTTCAAAAATCTGCCAGACAACATCTTCATCCTTGTTGAAATGGGAGCCCCCACATGCTGCATCCACGAGCCGTTGGCTTTCGATATTCAGTCCCCCAAAGAAATTCTGGACCAAGCTGGTCTTCGGGATATCATGATGGGGACACTTCTCCTGCAGGTCAGTGAATCTCTCCCAAGGTTCATGTATAGACTCGTGGGATCCTTGGGTGAAATTACTGATACGGGCTCGCATCTGGTTGAGCCGACCGAGAGGGTAGTACTTGTGCAGGAAGGAGGACTTCAACTCCTCCCAGGTCGTCACGACCTTTCCCAAATGATTGACCCAATAGAGGGCCTTGTCCTGTAGGCTGAAGGGGAAAGTCGTCATCTTGACAATGTCCAGAGGGACATTGGGATAGTATGTGGTACGGCAAATGCGGGAGAATTGCTGCAGGTGAATGTACGGCTCCTCGCTTGTGTTTCCATGAAAGGCAGGGAGAAGGGCTATGAACTGGGGCTTCATCTCAAAGTGAGCGTGTACCGGTGGAATGAGAATCCACTCGGTCATCTGGCTGTCTCCCAGATTGTATGTTTCTTTGAGTGTCAGCTTTGGTGGTGGTAATTCAAGATCATCATCAGGAGGGTCACCACCTCCACCTCCACCTCCTCCTCCCCTGCCTCCTCTGCCTCTGCCTCCTCCTCCATCGTCACGGTTCATCATGTCATTCAACATATCCTGGAACGCGGTCTGTGTCAGGGCCTGCTCGGTCAGCTGCTGCTGTATGGCCTGGATAGACGCCAGTAACTGTGCATTGACTTGGTTCTGATCTGGCACCTGTCCCTCTGGTGGTGGCTGCTGACCCTTGCCCTTTCCTCCTGGCGCCATGTCAGGGTCTGAGTCGGACGAAATGAACTCCGGAGCAGTCTCCAGGGCTCGCACTATCTTCTATCTGCATAATGAGATGGTCCGAATCAGATCACTTGCAATTAATGTTCAGCTACCGTGATGAAGCTGGAATTCAGGTCAACCCCAGCATGTTGTGAATGGGAAAAGGGATGTAGACTATAATCGACTCCCATTCACAACGGCGAAGGCAGGACAAAAGTGATCCCGGTTTATTGGGTGGCCAAGAGAAAGGTAGAAAACGAGGAGTCTGGAGATCGATCCGCAGAGTCCGGATCGGGTTCTCGGGAATCGCCTCGAAATTATTGGCGGAGTTGAGTCTATGGAATCGATGTAGGTGTCGGCATGGTCCCGACGAAACCATCCATGGATCAACTTCGCGAAGCACAAGAGAATGTCGGATTGTTGGAAGAATGATACGATGGTCAACGAGGAATAAAAGGAGTGTAAAACAGTAGAAAGGCTCGGTTGAGCGGGGTGGTCAAAGGGAGAAACAACAAAATGTGCGCAAATGCGCGGGACTGGATCTTTGAACCTTAATCTAAATCCATTCAAACACAATACAAAATCGGGTTCACCAACTCACGCCATGTGAAGCCGTGAAAGATCGGCTATTTATTATCTTTTCATTTTTTTAGAGTTGTGATTTTCAGGCATATCTTATAACAAGTCCTTAGTACGTTACCCTATAGGAGAGAGAGAGTACTACCGGAAGAGTATCCCGTACTTGTCCTCCTCATATGTAACCTGTAGTATGTACTTTTTGGAGTCCTTGTAACCCTTCCTGGATCCCTACTCATCCAAAGAAAAGAGAGAGGAAGCCGATAGGCGAAACCAATACTTCGGTTCTCGCTCGCAACGGAATCACCCGTGAGCATGCAAGAACCTACTCGGACGCAGGACGATGAGACAGACACCCTCGTGAAGGCGTGGCCTATGCTCAATACTTCGGACATGGTCGATGCTCTCACAACAGAGAGTCACCATTGGTGACCAAGTCCTACTCGCCTACGTACGATAGAAGCACCATTACTTCGGAAATCCAGGCGATACTCAAGGCAGTTGCAGACTGGGTTTTGGGCTTTAATCCTTACGGGTCGCACTCGCTCAAGGGAGTAGGGTTTTGGTCCCCCTCCAAGGTACCTGAAAACAATGAGGGCTTTATGAAACCGGTATAATGATAGTCCATTACATATTTTAATTAAGGTCAAAGTTTATTTAGCAGTCCCCTTGTTTTAGTTTTTGGGTTTTCACTTTTTTTTGGATCTGTTTCATACCAGCGCCTAACATTTTTGTAGATTTTCATTTAAGTCCTAGGTGCTCAAAATCAGAGGGAGATAGCGGAAAAGCCATGCAAGTGGTTCCATGATGGAAATCTCACCATTGAACCGAATGATGCATGCTGAGTTAGAAGACTTACAGTGCATCCCAGCTCTCTCCATGTGGTATGCAAAACAGAATCTTTTAACCTATCTACATGTCGGTAAGCAAGGCACAAAATCGTCCTAAACATAAGCTGCTATTAACGTGAAGAACCATAAGTCGCTCATTCATCTCTAGCCCGAAGGGTCCGGTCTTGGCTCACCCCTCCTCTGTACTCAACACACTTGAGCTTAGGAGAAAGCGCTTTACAGGGCTCGCTGCGGCACAAGGGCTAAGAGATAAATGAACGACTTGTTTAAGTTTGACTAGATCCAAGCGAAGTAGACTATAGGAACAAGCATTCTTATTAATGTTTGGACCTAGCTACCGAGTCAAGCAACCTATATCTAGGGGCTCCAAGCACACAAAACAAAGTAAAAGAAAGGCAGTAAGCTCAAAACTTCGGAAAACAAAATAAAAGAAGGCGATGAAAACTCGAAAAAGCCGCGATGAGGCCCCCAGGTGAACAATCACCCGGGCACTGGACCTCATTGTGAAGAGTAGAGTCCTGTTTAATTTACATGCCAAGAATGTCTCTCTCTCACCATAAATTACAAAATAAATACTCTTAAGTGTCCAGCCTATCTAATGCACATCTCCTTGCTTCTTTGGTGCACTCTCCAGATGGTCATGAGAAGAGAAGACCATCCTCCTCCTAGCTCGGCTGCCTTGGCCTCCTAAGAAGCCATCCTCGCGTGGCTGATCCTTGCATCAAAGTCACAAAGAAGATTGCATTAGAATAGCTCAGTTAATCAAATAGAGCAGATAAAATAATCACAATGAATGAATAAATGAAGTATGGTGATTAATAGCAATAAAAATAGCTGTTCACAAAAATGAATGATGAATCAAGAAATTTTTATACAAGAATGACAAAATAAATTAGGCTATGCTCATTGCTCCCCGGCAACGGCGCCATCTGATAACCGCAGGTATTATGCGAGGGTCACCATAAATAATATGAAAGGTGTCGCTGAGGCGACCGCTCACAAAACACCCGAGTTGATCAGCAATTAACCCACAACCAAAGAATACAACAATCAAGCTCAAAAATAAATGTGAATTAATCTTTATTTACTCTACCATAAAATGTACAGTGACAAGCATGTAGAGGTCGAACCACAGAGAGCAATACAAAATGCAATAGCCTACATGTATTTCAAAGTCATCCTTGTGTGAAGTGGGTTTTGAATTTTAAAATATTATATTTTTTATTATATTGTTTTTTTTATTTTTATTTTATTTTTTTAATTTAATAATTAAGTAATATATAAATATATATAATATAAATATATTAATTATGTATACCCATAGAGGGTTAGTAGATAGCTTATAATACATATAATATATATAGGTATATATAAGGATAACAAAAAGGATATATATTTTATATTTTTTTTTCTTTTTTTTTATATTAAGGTTAATAAATAGATATATAAATACAAATAATTAGCTATATATATATATTAGTTTTTTCCTTTTTTTTGGAAATACATATGTATACATAAAAGGGGTACTATAATACTTTACAAAAATACTCAAAAATAGTCAAAAATTCAGGGATAAGGTCTTTTTGGGATTTTCCTGATTTTTTACTGTTTTTGTGATTTTTGGGCATTTTTGAAAATATTTTTAGTATTTTTAAATAACAAAATAGGAGCAAACAGTGGAATAGGGTCTGGCTGTCATAAAAATAGACATTAAAAATAGCAATCAGCCTCAAAAATTTTCCACACCATTTTTATAATAAAGATAATAAAACAAAGCATAAATAGGGCCTGAGTTTATAATTTTCTGATTTGCTTTGATTTTTTATATTTTTTTAAAGTTTTTGGGTATTTTTGAATTTTAAGGTTTTCCTTTTGAGATTTTTAGGGGTTTTTGGATTGACACTAGAATCTGTCAAAATACACCATAGGTAATGTTTTTGGGATTTTTCGAGGCATTTTCATATTTTTTTAGGATTTTATAAGTTAAACAGTGAATAAAAGACATGTTTTTGATTTTTAATAAATGCAAAAATGCAACAAAATACAAAACTAAAAATATAGTGTTCAAACACAACCAATCAGGAGCTTAAGTCTATTTTTGCAAGATTTTTCGATTTAATATGGAGCACAAAATAAATAGACAAAGCCTTCAAAAATTAAATGGCCTGGCAGGGGTATTTAGCAAATAAAATAGTTCGCAGGGGCATACATGCAAAAATCACAATAAAAATACACGTGGACTTTTATTTTCAGGACCATTTAATAATTATAGGAACCCGGCGGGGTTTAAATGCAAATTTCACGCGCCTCACGTGGGTGTTGCACTTGAGGCGCGGAGGGACTAAAGTGTAAATATAAAAACATCAGGGGGTCCAACTACAAATTATACAATTTATTTACAACTAACACTTTTATTTTTGGGATTAAACCATAAATACAAAAAGGCGGGGGTTAGATGTGAAATTTACCCCCAAATCAGGCGTTTCATCCTGCGGCGCTGGAGGCGCCACTTATCCACGTGTCAGCCATCGGACGGTCGACGCCGATTCACCGATGAAGGGTGCATATTAGAAGCTTCTGGCTGATCTGACGGTCGAGGCGTATCTTCATCGAACGTCTCCTGTTGCATCTGGGATGAGCCTCCTGATCCGACGGCGCTAGAGCTCCCTAGAAGAACAGGGAAGGAGCTCGCGCCTGGCGAGCTTCGATCGAGTAGCTCGGGCTCCTCCGGGGCTCTCCGGCGCGTCTGAGGTGTTCTGAAGGTAGCTGGAAGCGTCCCGCGTCGACTGATGGTGCTTTCATGGCTCCTGGGGGTCCGAGTCGACGGAGCGAGGTCGGAGAAGAATGGGGCCCCCAGGAACCTCTCCTTGGTTCAATGCAAGCCGAGAAGGGCTTTCTTCCACGATGTACCTGCACAGGAAGAACCGCGGGCGAGAGAGCTTTCTCCTCGACCCGGGGTTGTGAAGCTGCGATGCAAGATGGAGGTGGGCGGAGGGCTCCGGCGAACGGCGGAGGGGGAGCCCCGATTCGCCAAGACCTAGGGTCCTGGGTGGAACAAGTGTGTGCGATAGATGGAGAAGGGGACGAGGAACGAGATGGGATGCTTGGGGCGGTCGGATACAGTCGGGGCTACGATGGAGAAGTCACCGGAGCCCAGCTCCGGCGAACTTCGAATTTTGATTTTTACGCTAAGGAGATTAACTAATGACTAATCTAACTACTGGACTGAAAAGCTAACATTAAAGGCTAACTAAAAACGCACAAAGGGAAGCTCTTATACCTGGGGGCCTCCAGGGAGCAGGGCGGACGCCGGAGCTCCGCCGCGACAAAATCCTCCTCTCTCCGGCCGATTCGAGGCTCCCGCTCACTCCCCCTGTCACGAGGAATGTCCTAGGACTAGAATCAAGGCTTGAGATTGGATAAAAAGTGGCCAAATCTGAGGAAGGAGGCGGAGCTTGTTATTTATAAACATTGGCAAGAGGCCTTATTACCCGGCGATTATTGACTGATCCAATGAACATCTCGTTGATCTATGATTTTGGTGGGCATCATGGATGATCAGAGGACAAATCTTGTGAAGGAAGCGAGCTAGGATGATGGAAGGGATGGCCGCGAAAAATGAAGGAAAATTAGGGATTTGATAGTTCAGAGGCGCCAGGTGAGGGATGGGACAGTTGACCAGGGAGACAATGAAGGCCGGCGCCTCATTGGGCCACGTCAGCCGCTACGAGACAAAATAGAAGACCTGATTAGAGATTGATTTATTTGACACCCTAAATGATTTTATTAATTTTTTCTTATAAAATAGAAAATGTGTATTATTTCGTCTAGTATTTATTTATGATTTTTATTGAATTTTTCGAGGTGTTTTACTATAGTTTTATTTGAATAATGTGTATATGTATGTATTTACATGTATTTTTATGTATTTTATTTTTAATTTGTTTATTTTCTTTTATTATTTTATTGGCTTATTTTATAAATTTATAATTTATTTTTGTGAGTATAAAGGTATTTTTATTTCATTTTTAGGAGTTTATTTATATTTTTAAAGAAATAGGTATAGGTATGTTGTAGGTATCCTTATAGGTCTGTTACCTATGTATCTTGTATACTTAATTTAATTATTGTATTTTCTTGATTTTTATTTTAGATTTATATTTTTAATGAGTTATGTATAATGTATACATTATTATAAAAATATAAAAGAATAAAAGAACCAAGGAATAAAATCCTTGTTATTTATGTATAGGTATATAACATAGGTATTTTGTCTATTAATTTGTAGACTTATTTTACTTTACAAATTGTTTTTGGTTTTCTTTAACTTCTAGTATGTGTATGCATTATATACATTATTTACAAAATTCTAAAAATATGAATTTATACAAATAATGAATTTTGAATAAAATGCATATTTTAATCAGTCATATATACAAGGAGGGCCAAAAACCTAACTTCTGCATATGGACTCCAAAAATTATGAAACCAATTTTATAAAATAGTTTATGGAATGTTATATACAATTAAAGGTGAGTTTGGGTGATTTGGAGTTTTTGTTTGCAAGTTATGGGTCTGTGAAGTTGAGATTTTGGCTTTTTATTTTGTGTATAAAATGTACACTGGGTATTATTTTTACACAAATTCAATTTTATATTTTTATTTACATTATTATCTACAACTTTCGTGTACAAAGTTTCTTTATTTGGTGAAGAAATAATTATGTACAAAATAGGTGCCAAAAATGCATAAATGAATGAATTAATAAATGAGGTATTTATTGTACACTGGCCCTTATCTCCCCCTACTTTATTCCTTGTCGACCAATACCATGCTGGCCTTGGTCTCGGGGTTTGGGTCATAAAATATTTACAATATTTTATTCCTTTTTCTTTTTTCCTCTTTATTCTATAATTTTGGCATTAAAACCTTATTTAATGTGGAATTAATACAATGAATCATGAATGCTATTATATACAATTTGATGCTATTTACATGCATTTGCTGGGGTTTTTGAGGCCAAAATGATAGAATAAAGGTGATGAAATGGAGATTCATCAATGACTCACACTATGAAAATTTGGGAACATGTGATCGAAAGAAGGTTGAGGCAAGTTTCCAAAGTAAAAGAAAACCAATTCGGATTCATGTCAAGTCGCTCAACTATTGAAGCCATCCATTTGCTGAGGAGAACAATGGAGATTTATAGAGCTAAAAGGAAGAACCTCCATATGATCTTTATTGATTTGGAGAAGGCTTATGATTCTGTCCCACGAGAGATATTGTGGAGAGTTTTAGAGAAGAGACAAGTACTAGTCCTATACATTAACCTCATAAAGGATATGTATGATAGGGCTTTATCTTGTGTTAAGATTCTGTCTGGGAAGATTGACTATTTTGACAACATTGGTTTATATCAAGGTTCTGCTTTGAGTCCATTTCTTTTTACTTCGATTATGGATGAGCTGACAAGTCAAATTCAGGATGAGTTACCTTGGTGTATGTTATTTGTTGATGATATTGTGTTAATTGACGAGACTAGTGATGGAGTAAATGAGAAGCTTGAGGTCTGTAGACATGCATTGGAGACTAAACGATTTCGTATAAGCAGGTCTAAGACGGAATAAATGGAGTGCACCTTTGATGGAAGCAGTGGTGAAGGAATCGAGGTGAATATTGGTGACGATAACTTTTGAAAGAGAGGTTCTTTTAGATATCTGGGATCTATTTTGCAACATGATAGGGAGATTGATGGAGATGTTACTAATAGAATAAATGCAGGCTGGCTAAAGTGGAGAGGAGCCTCTCATGTTCTCTGTGATAAGAAAATTCCTTTAAAAATTAAAGGAAAGTTTTACAAAGCATTCATGAGACCTGCTATGCTCTATGGATCTTGAGGTCTGGAGACATGCATTGGAGATTTAAAGATTTCGTATAAGCAGGGCTACGACAGAATAAATAGAGTGCACCTTTGATGGAAGCAGCGGTGAAGGAATCGAGGTGAAGATTGGTGACGATAACATTCAGAAGAGAGATTCTTTTAGAAATCTGGGATCTATTTTGCAACACTCTCTGTTGTTCGTGTGATGGAGATGTTACTAATAGAATAAAGCAGTCTGGCTAAAGTGGAGAGGAGCCTCTGTTGTTCTCTGTGATAAGAAAATTCTTTAAAAATTAAAGGAAAATTTTACAAAGCAGTCGTGAAGACCTGCTATGCTCCATGGCTCTGAATGTTGGCCTGTGAACCATAGGCATGTGCAGAGAATGACTGTAGCATAAATGAAAATGCTAAGGTGGATGTGTGGACACACACGTAAGATCGGGTTCGGAATTATGCAATCAGAAAGAAAGTTTGTGTAGATCCAATCCAGGATCAGATGCTAGAAAACCGCTTAAAATGGTTTGGTCATTTGCAAAGAAGGTTAGATGATGCACTCATTAGGAGATGCGGATGTTGGGATGTTGAGCCGGCCATGAGAGGGTGTGGATGGCCCAAAAAGTGTTTGAAAGAGACTATACGAAGGGATCTGTGTTTTTTGGATATAAGCTCGAGATTGACTCGAGTTAGATCTGAATGGAGGCGAAGAATCCATGTAGTCGACCCTACTTAGTGGGAAAAGGCTTTGTTGTTGTTGTTGTATCATTCATATGCATTTAATTAGCATATCATGCATATACACAAGTGAACATTCATCGAGCTTTGAACCGAGTCGTGTACTTGACCTTAAACTTCAAATGAACTTCACCGAGAAGTAAGAATTTAGAAACTTTAGGTCATAGACTTAATTCTCCAAGTTACTAAGGCAATGTCTAAATTTGACTCTTAGTTCTAACATGATTGCTTGTTTTCAAATAGACTCTTAGATAAGGAACTAATCTGTACTACTTAGCTCAACTCAAACTTGGTGTTGGAAGATTATGCATCTTTTTCTTTGGAGTAACATGTTGAAATAAAGCTTCATATGAGGAATGGACTGCTAGCACAATTTTTCTAAAACCCCAAAACATGAGTGGAAGAAGCCAATTCCTAAAGTACATCATTGACTGCAATGGTCCAAGCTTCATATAGACTACAGATCTTGGTGGAGCCTTGGCTAAACTGGCCAAGTTTCACATGAGATGTGATTACACTGGTCACATTCCAGTTCTTTCCCCCGTCTTCTAGACTTCTTCCCCCATATTTATTTTGAACTAGCACATACCAGAACTTAGAAGGAAATATTTGACTCTTTGAGAACTAGTTATTGGAGGAGGAGATTGCATGGTAGTTTGGCATCTATAGGATGTTGGATGCTTTGAGAGAGGGTTGATCTAAGATGAATTTTAAGTCAGATCTAAGATGACTGATACAACTTAGAGACTGTTATTTTTAAAACCCTAATTCTCATAAGGAGTTCTGCCACATTATTTATCCAAAGGTCGAGTCGAACTCCATTTTCACTATTTATTCATGACATTGGTATGGAGCCCATTCTCATTTTACTTATGCATTCTGTTTAGTTGCTCGAGGACGAGACGATTGATGAATCTGTGATTCATCACTTTAAAAGTTGAAAATTGAGCTTCGTTCCGAAGTGACTAAATGAATTTAACCATTTATATTGCATTATTAGCATTTATGCATGTGTAAATAATATCCATAGCTTAGCATTCATATAATTACATTAATAATAAGTCATATGTGTGTAAATTATAACCTATATATTAACATAAATTTCCCTATTTTCATTATTATATGCTAACTCCAAATCCAATAAAATCTGCACATAATGCTAACATTAATAAATGAAAAATATCAAAAAATACTAACTTATATATATGTCAAATAAAATCAAACCTTAGATTTGAGATAAAAAGCCGCAAAGTCAAATATCTCTCACATATATATTCTCCTATGAACCCCTCCTCACTTTAAAATTAATGTACATTCAATTATCTACAAATCAAGATCAAATTCAAAAAAATCAGAGTTCACATGTGAAACTTGGATTTTAGGTCTTCATTATATATTGTATGATTTGACTAACTTTGACTTATTATTTAATACATAAAATTAAGTCTTTTTAATTTGTTTCTTTTTCATTTGATTTCTGATTTATGTTTTATTAAAGTGTGTAAAAATCCAATCAAAGAAAATGAGTCAATCTGAGTTTGTATATTTAGTCTGTGTATACGTCCCTTTTGTTTTATTTCTTTATTTTATCAACCATTAAAAACTAATAAAATATATTAATGTGTACATATTTTTTTATCTATTTTATTAGATTTTGTTTTGAATTTTCTATTTATTAAAAATCATAAAAAATAGAAAACATAACATACAATATTTAATAGATATAAAAATAAAATACCACAAAAAAATCACTTTGTACAGATGACTTCTTTTGATTTGGTTCCTTTTAGATCTCATCGAGACGAACAACTTTTATGAAGACCACTTCCTGATTTGAGTTCTTTTTCTATTTTATTTTGATTTTTATGTGATTTTCTTCTCTGAATTTCTGGAGGCGACACATGGCAACTCCAGGAGCCGCTACATGCCCCCAACTTATCCTCATTTAGCCTCCCCAATTTGGATCGTTGGATGAGATACCACTTCATCCAATGACCAAGATCATTTATTTTATTTTATTATATTTTATCTTTATTTTATTTTATTTATTTGCACCATGTAGCCCTTCCTCGGTGTTCGATCTCAGCCGATCGAACGACCGAGACCTCTTCTTCAACCTTCGGATCTTGAGGCCGTGTATGATCGATATGCTTCCTCTGCCTTCCTCGTTCGCCCTCAATGACCCAACCCCTCTCTTCTACATCTCCACATTGCCCCACCTCCACCTTCACCACGAGCCCTAACGTGAAAAGACAAAACCTGAAGCGCAACCCCTCATTGAACCCATCCGCCGACCACGAGGGAGTGACCACCACCAGCCTTTGAGCTCCTCCTTGTGACAGAAGGAAGAAAACATCATCAAGGTGACGATAGTCTAGTTCTCGAGGCGAGATCCTATGAGCCACCTTCGTTGTAGCTGCAGCATCTCCGCCGCAGCCGAGCTTCACCCTACCACATGTCAAGCAATAATCAAGGAGCTAAAGCTCCTTCTTCTACAGGCACAATGTTCACATTTACCCCTCTACCTTCTCGCTTCTCTTCTTTCCCTCGACGATCTTTCATCGACCACCTTCGTTCCCCTTATCTTGATCATCATATCCCCTTGACTCGAGCTACAAGTTCGACTATTGCACCTCCGACGAGTCGCGTCAGAGGAGATGCTCCTTCCCCTCATGCACATAGGAGCACCCCCCGTTCAACTTTTCCCTTCTTCGTATACGCCAGAGTTGAGCTTTGGCTCGAGCCCTCACTTCTAAATGCAGAAACACATCAGAGAAGAGTCCTCTTTCCAACCGAGATGTACCCCATAGTCATCCCATCTTCAATCAAGCTCAGTTCGTGTGAGGATCATCAACAACATCCTCTCCACTTCATGGCCGTCTCTCGGGAGCACCATTAGAGGTGATCTTCGGAAGTATCAGATTCTCTCTGTCCATTTGGAGTTGTGATCCACCTTCTGCGTGGCTCTGTACCTCAACCACTCTAAGGCATTACCAGTTTGCAAGTTTTCTCGAGCAATTATGAATGAGAGGGAAGTGAGAAATCCATCTTGATCATCACCAACAATCTTGACAATAGAATTGGTGTCGTCAAGGGTCAACAACGACTTGTGAATCAATGCAAGAGGGAAGTTGAAGCTCGATGCGGGATGCAACAATGACGACATGACAATTGTCCCAAAGGACAGAACCAGAGGTGCGTCTTATGGAAGACCATATATAACATGTCACATTTTGGACTCTGTAGCATGTCACATTTTGTACCCATAATGGGCCACATTTTTTATTCCATAGTAAATGACCAATATTGGATAATACGGATCAGATTTTGAATCCATAGCAGGCCTAACGTGGGCTACTGCTTGGCATATAGCATGACATTTTTTGAACCAATTGCAGACATCTTTATTCACATGGTTTGATACATTTTGTAGTAGTAGGCATGGAGAACTTCTATACTCTACGGGTCTGAATGTTGACTTGTGACTAGTTAGTAGCAGAAATGAACGAAGGTGGACATGTGCACACTAAATTATTGGATTCAAAGTGATGCGATCGGAAGAAAAGTTGGTGTAGCTCTGATGTGGATAAGATCAGTGAAAATCTCTTAAGATGGTTTGATCATTTGCAAAGGAGGTCCTCCGATGCGCCAGTTAGAAGATACAAGATTTCGGGTGTTAAGCTAGTTAAGAGAGGGCGAGGAAGGTTCAAGAAGTATTGGAATGAGACTATCCAAAGGGATCTTAGTTATTTAGATCTAAGCCGAAGAATGACCCAAGATAGATCTGAATGGAGGTAAAGAATCCATGTAGCTGACCCTACTTAACGTGGGAAAAGTCTTTGTTGTTGTGCAGTTTTCATGAAGAAGTATTGGAATGAAACTATCCGAAGGGATTTTAGTTATTTGGATCTAAGCTCGAGAATGACCCAAGATAGATCTGAATGAAGGCAAATAATCCATGTAGCTGACCCTACTTAATGTGGGAAAAGGTTGTGTTGTTGTTGTGCAATTTTCATCAAGGTAGAGTGGAGAACTCCAAATACTGCATGAGAGGTCATGGTTCAAGGTGATTGGCTTCGTGGATTAGGTGAAAATCAGGAAGATCTTTGGGATCCTTTTCGTTGGGAGGGCATACATGTGAGGTTGCTAGATATTTGACTCCATTGGTACAACATGCGCTTTATTCTCTCTAAAGTGTGGAAGGTGATGCAACTCGCAAAGGGAGTGGTCCTAGCAAGGGCGGATGAGTTCTATGGTGTAGAACTTCATATGGGCAAGATATGGTAGTGGAGCAAGCCAACGAGGTTCAGGTTTTCCAGAGGGAAACTTTAATACAACCCTTTTATAATCCTATAGGAAGCGATAGACCTGTATTATACTAACAACTCTTTCAATTCTTTGGTCATCCTAAGGTGTTTATTCCCATTTTGCATAGATTCGGTACTGCAAGTCATATCATCTCAACCTTTAGGGAACATTGATCTTCAGGAATCTATGCATGGTTTATGCCATGACAAGTATAGATATTCCTCAATCACTGATCTAGGTTCGTCATATGTTTATTGTCGGCTTAGACGTCGATATGCGTAGTTACTTCACCACAACTACCATGATCATTTATGTCCCCATTGGAATCAAAATCTTTAGTAGGATCCCTACCATGTGAGGAGGTCCAATGCTATATATAACATGTTATTTGTATTAGTGTGAAAAATAATTAAAGTAGCATAAAAGAATAAAAAATAAGAAGTAAACAAGATTTTACATAGAATTCTGCTCCCATTACAAACGACTCTAAGGAGTGGAATTAAACTATAGGAGAACAAGGTTAGATAATGAGTGACTAACTAAACATGAGGATCCAATTACCAATTTAATAAATACCCCTCTAATAAATACTCTAACACTCCCTTGAAGTTGATGTTGAGGATGTTGCAGCTTGTTTACAAAAGAAAACACACCACTTATTTTGACTCTATTCATCCTTGAGGTGTAGGGAGGACACCCCCTCGAAGTAGTCACAACTAGGAGGAGACCTACATGGAGGGAGTCGTACTAGGAGGAGGCTTGTGTTTGATTTGATGCTCGGTGAAGATGGTCGATTGGTAATAGTTGGACTAGAGTGTAGATCTTCATGCAAGTTAATGGGTAACAATAGTTTAAGATAATCCACGCAGTAGAAGAAGTCCATCTGAAGTAGCTAATGTTGAAGTCGGAAGTAGAGTGGTCGCCTCCCATATGAAGATCTCGAGAGAGGGCCTCTCCGAAACTGAAACTATGAGAAGGAGCATTTCCATACATGTAGGGAACTTGAAGAGTGAGTTTCTCGTATAGGGACCTACCCTGGAGTTGAAACCTTTTATGGGGAGCCATGAGGAGTAGAAGATGGGCATGGTATAAAGATTGGGCACATGTCAGATAGAAGAGTAAATATGTTCTCTTAGAAACATGGGGATATTTTTTTAAAGAAGCATGAGAATATTTGACCAAGTTGGAGAACAAATTGGGTAAAAACAAAAATTTCTTTCCTTCCTGGAGGGAGTCGTACTTGCAGGAGGCATATGTTTGAGTTGATGCTCAGTGAAGATGGTCGATTGGTAATAGTTGGACTAGAGTGTAGATCTTCCTGCAAGTTAATGGGCAACAATAGTTTAAGATAATCCACGCAGTAGAAGAAGTCCATCCGAAGTAGCTAATGCTGAAGTCAAAAGTAGAGTGGTCACCTCCCATATGAAGATCTCGAGAGAGGGCCTCTCCTAAACTGAAACTATGAGAAGGAGTCTTTCCATACAAGTAGGGAACTTGAAGAGTGAGTTTCTCGTACAGGGACCTCCCCTTGAGTTGAAACCTTTTATAGGGAGCCACGAGCAGTAGAAGATGGGCATAGTATAAAGATTGGGCAAATGTCAGATAGAAGAGTAAATATATTCTCTTATTCATGTCAGAAACATGGGGATATTTTTTTAAAGAAGCATGAGAATATTTGACCAAGTTGGAGAACAAATTGGGTAAAAACAAGATTTTCTTTCCTTTCTTTTCTTTTCATTATTCTTCTTTTTCCCTTTTTTGCAATCATCCCTTTTTCCTTTTTCATTCATCATCTCTTTTCAGTAGTCATTCTTCAATACATCTATTTTATTTCATTTTTACTGCTCTTTTCCCCCATTTTCTCCTTCTTTATGTTATTGATATTATTTTTTTCCTCAGCTCTTTTGATTTTTTCTTATTGTTTTCCTTCTTTTTTTCTTCTCAATGGCATGTTCTTTTTAATAGACCCGTTTGTTACGATTGTGGCCCATTGGCCCATTGACTTGTTGATACACAAAATTAAAAAAACAACACAATATTTTCATGTGAAGAATAAATTATCGAGAAAAAAAACTCACTATCGAAAGGGGTGGTTCTACCTGTGTTATTTAAAGCAGGATCCATCTATTGTTCATTATGGGAGCAAATTATGGTCCACTATTGAATCATGATATACTGGATGGATGGCGGTAGGCAAGATGCACCTACTTTTGCATATAAAAGTCAATGCCCATCTTGCTTAGAACTCTTTTACTTGATATTAACTCCTACCTTCACTAATAGTACCGTTATAACTTATTGTTGATCGCAACTAAACTATAGACGACCTTCCTTGGTTTTCGACCACGAAGTTGCTAGAACGGAAAGTAGGGAGCCTGGTCTGCCTTTGTTTCTTGTGCTAACCTCTCACAGTTACTACAATGAATCTTTTAATTGTTTCAGGCGCACTTTTGCTTTCTAAGGTGCTATCAAACTAGGGTTCATCCCACCTTGAACTAATTATATATTCCCTCAAAGTTCAAATTACATCCTTTGCTTGAGGTAAGAGAGCTTACAATACACATATTATGTTAGTGTTGATCCCTACCTTGCGCATGGTACAGATAGACAACTAAAGCTATCATCGGTCATTTATTATACTAATAGAATTGCATATTTAATGGAGGATCATATATTCTTTTATGTTGAGCTGTTATCTGGACTTCATGAGTAGTTGTTTACGTAATCTCAACGTGATATCACATGTCATATTTGCCTTATCTATGTTTACATTACTTAAAAGATCCTAAAATAAGATCAATTAAGAAAAAAACTTATAAAAATAAGTAAAATGCTAATTATGCATAAGCTTGTAATTATCTCTAAATATCAAAATAAACGTATAAAATAAAATAAGTTCATATTGGGTATTGTACTAATTATATTTGGTAGTTACACCTAAGGATCTTGTACTTTTAATTCAATATAATTTTGATGTAGTTCATGCCTAGTTTGAGGGGCTAACAAAATTTTACCATGAAAGAAAGAACTACATTTTGCAATTTTATTTATTATGAGGCTTAGGGGAAAGACACGATAGTTTTTGAATACCAACAATAAAACCCTACGAGCCTACCTCTCTCCTCTTCCCTCGCCCTCCCCGAAACCTCTCCCCTTCTTTCACCATCCTTCTCTCTAACTCTAACATTCTCCTTCTTTCTCCTTCCTTCTCCTTCCTTCCTCTTTACCGCCGCTAGCCTCGCCAACCCCTCCTCCAATTTCCGCCGCCAACAACCCCGCTACCATCTACGCCTTCACCACTGCCACCAGGTATCACCACTAGCTTGCTACCACCTAAACTCAATCGGATTCTGCCCATCGCCCTCTCTACAACGCCAAACAACCCCAATGCTCTTGCGAGCCACTACCAAGCCAGCTTTGAATATTCCGATTAAGTCGAACGTTCTATTGACTACCGTTAATGTTTGTTCTCGTTACTTGTTAATCAACACACATTCTGTCTATTTGGTAATTTCAATACTCGTGTGGGAATATTAAATTTTCCTGTGAGGTTGCAACCATTATTTCTAAAGATCTCACTGCTTAATACTATTGTTTGGGCCTTTCTAGGGGTTGTGGTTTACATCAGCAACATCCTGTGGTTCCACTTTTATACTTCGATTTGGATTGTTGCAGTAGGCATTAAGTTACTGTGTTTGCATATGAAGTTAGAATAGTTTGTGTACTTAGTTTGCATCATGTGGTATCAGAGCAAAAAGATCCGATTCGTTTTCATTGTCTTTCATTCCATCCAAAAAAATCATATTACATTTGTTGCGTCCCTAGGCCCTTGAGAACTGAATTTCTATGGCTCGCCACCCTGATCCACATTCCATGGCATGCTTGGAAGCCTTGATAGCAAACCTAGGTGATGAAATCTCACACACTAAGCCTTGAAACCAAACCTAGGCAATGAAATTCGACGCACTAACACCCGCCTAGAAAACATAGTGGCCAACAACACCCAAGAATTGGAGGTATTGAATTTTGATAGAATGGATAGGGAATACAGACGGGAGGGGCACTAGATGGTCTTTAACTTCAAGTATGCAGGATCATAACCCCCGTAATCACTGGAATCTTAGACATGACCCAATTGTCTTTGATTCTAGTTATGAAAGTGATGCTAGTGATGAGCCATCCTTACATTTGGAGTCACTGCCACCCTCAAGCGACAAGGAGGGTGAGAGTCGACTACCCCATAGACGTCGACCTGAAGAAAAAGATAGAAGGAGAGAGCCTGAGACATACGATCGATAACAAAACCAATTTCAAGATTATAATTAAGAACGTGGGACAAAGATTGATGTTGCTAACTTTAATGGATGACACGATCCAGACATCTTCATTGAATGGATTAATCAATTGGAACATTTCTTTGTTTGGAAGGATCGTGGAAAGTTCGGCTTACCATGTTGAAACTGAAAGGATATGCCTTACTTTGGTGGAAACATCTTCAGGAAGAATGTCACCGCCAAGGGAAAGAGCACATTCGTTCCTGGACAAGAATGTAACAGAAACTTTGGGACAAGTTTCTTCCAAAGGAGTATAGACTGAACTTGTACAACCGCCTTTAAAACCTTCGTCAAGACACACACAATGTTAAGGAATACACCGAAGAGTTTCATGTTTTGATAACTTGAAATAACTTAAAGGAAAGCGACTCTTAAAACGGGTGGTTCTATACACTCATGGATTATGAACCAACATCCAAGATGAATTGTACATTTGAGACCGTCAAATAGTGGATGTCGCCCATGATAGAGATGAGAGGGCTGAAGCCTAGTTATCAAGGAACATCACACGATGTTTGACGATCACAACTGCCTTTGCTGGTATGGCCTCAAATTTCAGTGAAATTCAGTCGTATTTCTGTCAAATATCGATATCTCATCGAAATCGAAATTCAACCGAAATGGCCGAAATATGGGGGCCATAGTACAAAAAATGACTGAAATGTGATCGAAACTGACATTTAGGCCCTAGTCCCTCGCACCAAACATCTCTACCGAACAAAGTGGGGTTAACACACAATCAACCGCCAAATCAATTGGACATGTATCTCGTACTACTCTTGGAAGTACAAGTGTTCAGTACTGGCCCACTCATGTTGGGTCAGGAATCCTAGAGGCTTGACCTACTATAGGACCTGCCACCTGCTTCAGGTGCCTTCAGAAGGGGCATCGGGCAACAGAATATCCCAACCTACATGTGGCAAGTGCATGAAGAACCTATCAATGAGACCACCCCTACTGAGGAGAATGAACTAAAATGATGGCTGGATACACCAATACCAATGAGGATTACGAAGATATTGAAGTTGATGCCAAGACTCATGGACCCTTCCTTTTGATTGAACATAATGACTTTGGACGAGAAGATGATGCACCTATCGAGGTGTTGGAACATCTTATGCTAGCACCTAAAGTTGAGAGCAGTGATGCTTGGTTAAGGAGGAGCATCTTTCGCACCAAGTACGCATCCAACGATCATCGTTGTTCTCTAATCATTGATGGTGGAAGTGTGGAAAATTTTGTAGCCGTATAACGTGGCTTGGTTTAAGGGAGGGACTCAAATGCCAATCTAACGTCAATGCCTTATCAAATTTTCCATTGGGCCGACCTATACATACGAGGTATAGTGTCACGTTTGCACCTATGGATGTGTGTCACATCTTGTTGGGGTGACCTTGGCAGTATGATCAAGATATAGAATATAAGGGCAGGAAGAACACCTACAACTTTTTGTTTGATAAAATGCGAATTACCCTCCGACCACGGCGGGATACCCTTAGTCCCAGGCAAACAACAACCATTTCTCACAAAGGTACATCGATTGATCATCAAAACTTTATGATTGCCCAGACACCACCACACTCCAAGTATCTCCTTTCCAATGCCAACTCCAAAAATGATAGGTTGTCTATGCCCTTATTGGAAAGGAGGTTGGGAGTGACATTGTGCATTCAGATAAAGTAGACCTACAAGTGACTCCGATCCTGGAAGAGTATGCGGATATTATGCCAGATGACCTCCTCGAAGGACTTCCACCACTAAGGGACATACAATACCATAAGGGGCATACAATACTAAGTGACCTTGTCCCTGGAGGCTGGAGCTAGCTTGCCCAACCTGTCCCACTACCGAATGAGCTCGAAGGAATATGAAGAGATGCAACGATGGGTAGTGGTGCTTTTGAACAAAGGATATGTACATGAAAGTGTGAGTCTTGTTGTTCTTGTCCTCTTAACACCCAAAAAAGACGGAACTTGGAGAATGTGCGTGGACAGTCGAGCCATCAACAAGATCACGATAAAGTATTGCTTTCTTATTCCTTGGCTAGATGACATGCTGGATATGTTAACTGGGGCACGCATATTCTCTAAGATGGACTTATGAAGTGATTATCACCTAATCAGAATCATATCTAGTGATGAGTGGAAAACAACCATTAAGACTTGTGAGGGCTTGTATGAATGGTTAGTGTTAGAAAATATGATGCGAAAGCGTATAAGAGAAATAAAGAATAAAACATTACGAACATCGGGATTTAATGTGGAACTCTATTCCTTAAGGAGAGGGGTGAAACCACGATAGAACGCCTCAAAGGGTTGATTTATACATTGCACTTTCTCACTGATACATGAGGGTGAATGGCTTCTTATATAGCCTTCACCGAGTCTCCACATCCCAGAGACGGTTGACGTGGGACTAAACAACTGAATGTGGTAAATGGATCTTGGAGTCATCCACTTACCCATCTATACCATAAGTGATGCATAATACATTTACTCCAATACTCCCCCTCAAGCTGGAGCATGCAATGCTCAGTTTGGACATATAGAAAGAAATCTCAAACTCATAATACAAAACACGACAGACAATATCAACTCAATGCACATAACTGTCGGCTGTTGTCGAGGATGTTGCTTCTCATATCGTGCAGGCGAGGAGGAACAAATGGGTTGGAGCGTGAGTCAAACTGAATCTCCTCATCATATAGCATGTGCTCTGTATTGCGCCTATGAGAGACTTCAACTAGAAATGAGTCTCCACTTGGAGAATTCTGGCATGCCACAACATGTAGACAACTGCTCCATCTTTGAAAGGTCCGAACTAAAATGTCGTGGAGACATCTTCGTCGGAGTCCACGATTGTTGGAGAATGGAGTCTAAACAGTTTCCTCATCGGAGAACTGGGTCTTTCACATACTGGCTCAGAGAATGGGATCTCTACTCTAGAGTCCCTATGAAACCACATGAAAACCCTAGCCCACATGGCATCTCTACTCTGGAGTCCCTATGGAACACATGAAAACTTCAACCAAAACAAAAGATGGAGACCACAAAACTGAAGATTGCATACATGTGAATCAACCTGAAGACTCGGAATCTGATCGTCGAGTCTAAAAAACCGTAGAGTTTGAGAATCATCTATATGGCCTCTGGAATATGAAGAATTTGAATCTGGAGAATCCGATATTTGGACCTGTGACTCTACGCAGTACTCCCCCTTTCTCCCATACTTGTTGGAAAATAATGACATCGACAAAGTTGGGAGAAGAAAAGAAAATGGGGAGAAAACATGAATAGGTCGATCTCAATTTTTTTTTCAGCTTTTCTTCTCACATTTTTTGAATCAATTTTTTAAAATAAGCCGTTTCATTTTTTACGGCTTTTCCTTTTTCATCATTTTTTTTCTGCGTACGACTTTTCTTTTGTATGCACCTTTTCTCAAAAAATTTTCCTTTTTCCTTTTTCTTGAAAAAAAATCTCGGCTTAAATAAGGCCAATTTGCAGCAGCCTAACACTGCTGGTCTTTCCCCCTGCTCTCTTATTTTTTTGCACTTGGGCCAACTGCAGCAGGACCCCCTTCTTTTTTTAATGCAACCGTAGCCCAGTTGGGCTTTCTCTCTCCTCTCCTCTTCTTGTTTTTTTAATTTTTTTACAAACCACGGCCCAATCGGGCCACCCTTATTTACGATTTCCATCTGGGAAACCTCTTCGAATCACAACCCCCCGATGGGGTTCCTCTTTCCATTGTCGTCTGGAGATTCTCCCCACATGGGGTAGGAGATATACCACGTGGAGCATCGAACATGACGCCTCTTGGAGCTTTGAGCGAGGGCCATCGCTGGAGGCATGTGCGATGGGAGCATCACATGGAGAGCGGAGATGCGACGCCGCCTGTGACGGAGGGAGCTTCAAGCCCCAAGCTCCGCCTGGAGATGTTGGGGAGGGGCTCTAAGATGGCCTCTATGGCCTCCATGAATAGGCAGAGGTTGTGTGACAACGGGAGGTCGGAGGGGAGGAGCGGTGCCATCGCCTGGAGCCTTCAGAGCCGCCACCAGTAGATCGGGAGATAGGTAGTCTTCGCTTGGGACTTGAGAAGGGTGATCGTCCGCTACTAGATATTCGCCACTACTGAATCTAAGAGAAGAGGGTCTTGTGACTCTTAGAGAGGAGCCGTCTGGAATCAAAGTAGCATCGCTACGAGGAGATCGGTGCGACTTCCTGCATGTCATTTGCATGCGATCTGATTGATGATGTCACCGGGGGTTTCAAAGGAGGATGTTGCAGTTGCGCAATCTGATTGAGGCTACCACCAAGGAGGTTCTAGGTATTGTCTAGAATCTGGAGATAGCTTGCTCGATCAGAAGCAATAGCAGCGCTGTCGCCCTAGAGAACTGGATCTGGATCATGAAGACTAGGATTTCAGAAAACTGTGGTAGCCGCCTCCTTATGCGGAGGATATCAGGATCTCTAGATCTGTATCAAACTCTTTGCAGGCTTCATAAAGCTAGGGTCTCTTAGAAACCATAGAATCGCCACCAGCAGATCGGGAGGTAGGCGGTCTTCGTTTGGGATCAGAGAAGGGTGATCATCCACTGCTGGATATTCGCCACTACCGAATCTAGGAGAAGAGGGTCTTGCGACTCTTAGAGAGGAGCCGTCTGGAATCGAAGTAGCATCGTTACGAGGAGATCGGTGCGGCTTCCTGCATGTCGTCTGCATGTGATCTGATTGATGTTGTCACAGGGGTGGTTCAAAGGAGGTTGTTGCAGCTGCACAATCTGATTGAGGCTACCACCAAGGAGGTTCTAGGCGTTGTCTGGAATCTGGAGATAGCTTGTTGGATCAGAAGCAATAGCACTGCCATTTCCCTAGAGAACTGGATCTAGAAGTTGAAGACTAGGATTTCAGAAAACTGTGGCAGTCGTCGCCTTGTGCGAAGGATATCAGGATCTCTAGATCTATATGAAACTCTTTGCAGGCTTCATAAAACTAGGGTCTTAGAAACCCTAGAATCGAGTCGAACATGAAAGGAGCTAAAATCCAAGAACCGTGTACACAATTATGGTTTTGATAGAAACCCTAGAACTAAATCTCAATTCTATAAATTGAATCTAAAATAAAAACAATAACATGAAATCCTCTAGAATCGAACCTGCTCTGATACTTTGTTAGAAAATATGATGCGAAAGTGTATCAAAGAAATAAAGAAGAAAACATTACGAATGTTGTGGTAGCTTGCTGGATCAGAAGATCCAGGCTTTCAGAACTAGATCTGACATATGAAGACTAGGGTTTTAGAAAATTGTGGTAGCTGCCTCTTTGTGCGAAGGATATCGGGATCTCTAGATATGTATGAAACTCATTGCAGGATTCATAAAACTAGGGTCTCTTAGAATCACTAGAACCGAATCGAACACGAATGGAGCTAAAATACAAGAACTGTGTACATAGTTAGGGCTTTGATAGAAACCCTAGAACTAAATCTCACTTCTATAAATTGAATCTCGAATAAAAATAATGAACATGAAATCCTCGAGAATCAAACCTGCTCCGATACCATGTTAGAAAATATGATGCAGAAGTGTATCAAAGAAATAAAGAAGAAAATATTACAAACACCAGGATTTAACGTGGAACACTATTCCATAAGGAGCGGAATGAAACCACGGGAGAATGCCTCAAAGGGATCATTTATGTATTGCACTTTCTCACTGATACAGGTGGGTGTGGAGCTTCTTATATAGCCCTCGCTGAGTCTCCACGTCCCACAGACGATCGATGTGGGATTAAAAAACTGAATGTGGTAAGTGGATCCTAGAGTGATCCATTTACCCATCTACATATATACTCCAACAATTAGTGATGCCCTTCGGCCTGACCAATGCTCCTAGCACTTGTATGCGCATTACAAACCATGTTTTGTGACCTCTTATTTGCAAGTTTGTGGTCATTTATTTTGATGACATCCTAATCTACAATGACAACTAGGGTGAACACATGAGCCATATGTGCCAGGTGCTCACCATCCTGAGAGAACATAAGCTCTTTTTTAACCTCAAGAAGTGTTAACCACGGGAGAACGTCTCAAAGGGCTGATTTATGTATTGCACTTTCTTACTAATACAGGAGGGTGGGGAGCTTCTTATATAACTCTCACCGAGTCTCTACGTCCCACAGACGATCGATGCGGGACTAAACAACTGAATGTGGTAAATGGATCCTGGAGTGATCCATTTAATCATCTACACCATAAGTGATGCATAACACATATACTCCAACAGTTAGTGATGCCCTTTGGTTTGACCAATGCTCCTAGCACCTTTATGGGCATTATGAACCATGTTTTGTGACCTCTTATTGGGATGTTTGTGGTTATTTTTTTGATGACATCCTAATCTACAGTGACAACTAAGGTCAACACATGAGCCATCTGTGCCAGGTGGTCACCATCCTGAGAGAATATAAGCTCTCTTTTAACCTAAAGAAGTGTGCCTTCCCTACCGACTCAGTTAACTGCATTGTCTCCGCTGACGATATCAAGGTTGAAGCCATTATACGTTGGCCAACCCCGAAGACCCCAATGGAACTTCGTAGTTTTTTAAGCTTAGCTTCCTTCTATCAATGCTTTGTGAAGAACTTCAGTAGTCAAGCGAGTACAATTTTAGACTACTTACATAAGGGCAAATTTTCATGGATGTCAGAAGCTGAAAAATGTTTCCAAAAACTCAAAGATCATCTAACTTATGCCCCTACGCTAGTTCTACAGAATTTCAACAAAGTGTTCAAAGTTGATTGTGATGCCTTCCACATTGGTTTCGATATTGTCCTTAGCCAGGAGGGACATCCTGCTTATTTCAGCAAGAAATCGAATGATGCGTGCTCACGCTACTCCATGTATAATGTGGACTTTTATGCCATTCAAGCTCTCAAGCATTGGCGCTACTACCTTATCCAACATGAATTCATCCTCAATTCTGATCATGAGTCTATGTGTTATCTGCAATTCTAGAAAACTCTCAACAAAAGGCATGTAAAGTGGGCAGATTTCTTGCACATTCCACTTAAAACACAAGACTAGAATTAAGAATCGGGCGGTTGATGCTTTGAGTTGTTGAACCCACCTGCTGGCAGCAGTCTCAGTGGAGACCATAGGGTTTAAATATATCAAAGAGTTATACCAAACTGACCATGACTTTAGCAAACCATACCAATGACTGCCTGAACCATTTGACAAATCTGTATCTCCTCCAAAATGGTTCTCTTTCGTGGGTCGAACTGTGCATTCCAGCCATATCCTTATGGGAAAGCCTGATTTTGGAATTGCGTGGAGGAGGTCTTAGATGATATTTTGGGTGACAAAATCTTAACCTCCTTCAAGAGAGATTCTATTGGCCATGGATGAAGAGGGATGTGATGCAAGCGATTTAATATTGCCAACCTTGTCAACATTTTAATGGTAAAAAACAGAATATCGGCTCGAGAAGACATCACTATAGATTTTCTTATCGGGCTCCTTCAGACTGCTAGGAAAGTGGATACTGTGTTTTGTCATAATTGATCAGTTCTCTAAGATGGCACATTTTATTGCATGTAGGAAATCATCTGATGCATCTCATATAACTGATCTCTTCTTTAAAGAAATTGTCCGTTTGCATGTCACACCTCTTTCATTTATGTCCGATAGGGACATTAGATTCTTAGGTCATTTTTTGAGGGCTTTATGGTCTTAGATGGGCACCCGTCTATAATATAACACTGCATATCACCCCCAAACCGATGGTCAAACAGAAGTAGTAAACAGATCTTCGAGAAACTTGCTTTGTTGTCTTGCAGGAGAACGACCTACTTAGTGGGACTTGGTCCTTCTTCATGCCGAGTTTACTTATAATAGTTCGTCTTGTCAGTCTATCCGAAAATCTCCTTTTGAATGTGTCTATGGTTACCCCATTCCTCATGTCCTTGTTAGAGTTCCTCTTGTTTGACCCGGGCGGGTAAGTGCTAATGCATATGAATTGGATGATCATATCCACCAGTTCCACCAAGAAATACCAAACTCCAACATACCTCCACCAAATATCACCCAAGCCAATACCCACGAAGGGATTTTGGTCATGGCCCATTTTCAAAGAGATTGTTTCCCTGAGAGAACCCCCCACAAATTGAGCCCGGAGAAAATTGCTCTTTTCAAAATCATTGTGAAGATTGATCCGGATGCCTATGTATTGGACCTACCGCCTTAATTCAGTACTTCGCCTATATTTAACATATCTAACTTCTATCCGTATTTTTAGAAAGTTGCAACTAGTCTAGAGATTTAGCCAATGAGTCCTACATCAACAACCACTACAACCGCCCCATCTCCAGATGCCATTGATGCCTGGATTTCTGTGACTTGGCAACATGCCACGGAATGACTCAACGTTTCCTAGTACGATGGATTGGGCACCGCTTGGAGGATAGCTCATGGATTGAAGAGCATGAATTAGAGAAGCTTTGTCATGATCTTTTGCAGAATTACTATAATGTAATATTGTCGGAGCACAATTCTCTCCAAACAGGGGGTAATTGCTGCAGTTCATACCTAGTTAGAGGAGTTAAATAGAATTTTACCATGAAAGAAAGAACTACATGAATCCTTTTGCAATTTATTTTATTTATTATTCAATTTTGTTTTTTGGGTCCATAGTCTAGGGTTTTGGGTATTGTTCCATATTGTTATAAAAGAAGGCTTTGGGGAAAGAGACAACAACTTTAAGATACTGATGAGCCGCAAAATCGGCCCTTTAATATAGTGTTTTTAGCACTTAATAATGTCGTAGCAGTCGGGCCGAGATGGGCTCATCAAAAGATCATTTCATTTAAATATGTGTATAGAAATCAAAATGAGATGATCATTATTATTTTTTACTTGGCAAGATACCAAGGTCGAACTCAGGGACACGAGCCTCTCTCTTATTAATCGGACTTAAGCGTATTTAATCAAGTGTTTGAGTTAAAGGCACATAGGTCAAAGGATGCAAAGACACAACAATGACAAAACAATGCATTAAAGTAAACATGCATTTTTTTAATTCATTTTTTTTATCATGCAAATAAATGTGATGCGATGCAATGGAAATTACAACACAGATATGCCCTAGATCAAGATGATGAGCCAGTTAATGAGCATCAATAAGAAGATGTACTTGATCTCAAAGTTGAATAAGGCATATTAGACACAAAGCCAACAAAATAATACATAAAACTTCATGTGTCCAAAATTAGAAATTAACAATGCCATTAAGAAGTACATCAAACAAGCTTTCCAATGAAACTGAAATCAACTGAATAGGAAACATGATGCTCAAGATATGCATAAAGAAAGACAAGGGCATAAATGCAAGAAAACATGAAATAAACTAGCAGACAGGTCCCTGGGAGGGACGAAAATGTAATAAAAATAAAGTTTGGGACCTTCCCTGTAAATGACCCACACGCACAGGGGCATTTTTGCAATTTTGAAAACCCGCGAGGGTTTCAATACAAATTACCCGCTGTGCGCATGATCTGCACGTGACGCAGGACCAATCTGCAATTTGAAGAAGTCGGTGGGGCCTCAATGCAATTAGCCCAGAAGGCACGCGCCAGGCACGCGCCCTCTAGGCTCGGGATGGCTGGGAGGCTCGGGCGTCGCTTCGGCGTAGGCTCGGAGTAGGCCGAGGCTCCTGCAGGCTCGGTGGAGGTTCGGGATGTCCAAGCCAGGAGGCTCGGTGGCGGAGGCTCGGTGAAGTTCTGGGGGAGGAGACGTGGCGGAGAGTGCACCGTCCGATCCTCAGAGATCCGACGGCATCTGAACGTGACGATCTGGGCGACGTGGCTGAATCTGAGCCGTTGGATCGAGATGATCCAACGGTCGCTGCTACTCCGTCTTCATCCTCGACTGGTGGCGGGGATCGAGCTCCGGCGAGGGAGCTCCAGCTCCGCCGCTCCTTCTCCATCGGTGTGATCTTCCCCGAAGCTCCCTAAGTGGTTGTCGAGGAAGCCCGGAGCTCGGGGAAGATCCACAGGCAACTGGAGACGCTCGGCGGAGCTCTGATGGTCACCGCGACGTTGATGAAATCAGCTCCGGCCGAGCTCCGATCATCGATTGAATCAAGACCTGCAAGGTTAATCGCGCATAGCCGAAGCGAGAAAAAGGTGCGTGCGTGCGACATGAAGTGAGGTGGGAGCTCAGGCGGCGTGAAGAACATGGGAGCTCGGAGCTCCTCCGCCGTGGATGGCGGAGGAGGTGGGTCGAAGGTGACGGGGGGTATGGAAGAAGGAGAAGGCGATCGGAAGCGTGCGTGTGGAAGGGGGGATTGTGGCGGAGCTAACGAGGTGGTAGTCGGAGCTAAGAGGTGGCCGGAGAGGCCTAAAAAATTCAAAGAAAATAACTAAAAATGCAGAGGAAGAAGAAGAAGGAGCTTACCTGATCGGAGGCGGAGCGGAGCTTGGGGGCGAGCTCGAGGCTGAGCTCTGGTCTTCGCTGCACGTCGGCAGCTACCCGACGCAGCTCGAGCGGGCCGAGGGCACCGCAGCTCCGCCGAGAAAGGCGGAGGGTCATCACCGGGGGCCTTGGTCGTCTTCGCTCAACCCTCCGCTTCCCCCTGTCACTGGGAGACGGAGGGGGGCTGGGACATGCCCCTACGTAAAGGTGGACAACCGGCGAAAGGTGGGGGGAGCGGTGTATTTGAAGGGGAAGGTTGGCGGTTTGCTGGCGAAGACGTGAGGTTTGACTGTGGATATGGGGCGACTGGAGGGTAGTTATGGGTCGTGGAGGTGTGCGCGAGGAAGAAGGATGATGGGGGTTGACCGGTAGGTGTTTGGTTAGTGGTGATGGTGGTCGGAGTAAGTGGGGTAATAGGAAGGGGGTGAGGTGTTCATGTGGTGAAATCGTGGGGGGAAGAGGTCATCGGAGGTAGACGACGATCTCCTGACCGTTGGATCTGGAGATCCAACGGTGGAGAGTAAGGCGCGGAGTGACGGCGCAGATGGGATCTGGGGCGATGTGATCGACGGGCGGTGATCGCGCCACGTGGCGAGACGAGGTCGAGGCGCTAAAGGATGGCTCAGATGGAATGCTCAGGCCGATCGAGCGGTTGAGGGGCTTCAAGGGAATGAGCGGCCGAGATGGTTGATCAGGAGCGCGATCGGAGGGCAGATGGCGTGGCCGCGTGGCATGACGAGGCTAAGGCGCCCACGTGCGGTGTAGATTGATCGTGGGGGACATCTGACGGTCGTGGATAATGAGCGGTGTGGAGAGGTCTGGGTCGTTGATCTCAGGAGAAGATCTGATGGCCCAGATCGCGGGCGGGTATGTCAAGAGAGCCGGGCCACGTGGCGCCCCCAGAATGGGCCACGTGGCCCAATCAGATTATTCCGAAGGTTCTTCTTATTTTTGAGGGCCCTATTGGCCGAATTTGAGAAAACTCAAAACATGAAAGTTGTAGATCTTGATGAGACCTACAAGTTTCATGTTGACCAAAACTCGAAAAGAAATCAAACAGGGACCCGAAATATTTTGGAGGGTATTTTTAAGGTTAAAAATACCACAGATTTTTGTTTTGCCATTTTTTTGTGGTTTTTAATTTATTAAGGACTCTGTTAATTATTAGACACTAACAGGGATTTATTGACAAACACTTAAGCAAGGGGGTTAATTATGAGAAATAAAGATGATGAAACTGAGGTTCATCACCCCCCTATACTTAAACTATGCTCGTCCTCGAGCATCAAAAAGAATGACTAAGTTGGATTAACCCCCTTGTGCATGTGAATACCGGATCCAATCTGATCAAGTCGACTCGGCTTCAGAGATCTAAAATTTTAGAGTTCAACCCAGCCTTAATCAAGAGGCTTCCAATTCCTCTACTTCTCTAGACTCTCTCTGATGTACATATAAACTAAAGGATATGAAATTTAGTGTTGACTGCAATTCTGAGAGTAGAGTCTATTTGTCACCCAAAATCTTGGTCCGAGAAAATCTCCTAAGGACCCAATCCTCAGCACTAGGGAATAAATCAAATCTTGCATTTAGTCTACCGTCTCTTTAGTTGTCAGACTTAGAAAATGTGGATGGCAGGCCAGAAAATGGAGGGCATGGGATTGTGTCAATTCTTCTCTCCCTCTCATTGGAACAAGGATTCTCTCTAGTGCCTTTTACGCAACACATTTTTTTTTGGTGTTGATCAGTGCGTCCGTCAAGAGAAGTTGGAGCCGTCTGCACTTGTTTTCCTGGGAGTACACCAGGGTGTGTCTCTTTTGAGTACCTATCGTACCTTCGACACCCAGACTTGTAGCATTTACGATGCAGAGCCCTTTTTTTGGTGCAAGCCCGACTCCTGGTCCTAATAGCGGTGGTCCAAGTGGACACTTTGAAAAGTTTGGGAGCGCTCGCCTTTGGTGGAAGCTCTTTGATATTTGACTTGGTGGAATGAGAGCTTTTCTTTGAATTTCATTGACTTGTATAATTTGTGGCTAGCTCCTCTGCTTTTACCAAGAGTTGGCGCACACTGATCAACATTTTTTATTTATTTTTCACACCCAGGCACTTAGGTCAATATCAAGAGATTAGTATAAGAATCAAGTTCTCATACTGGCTAATATTGCTGACACTCAGGTTTCCTGAAGCCTCCAAAGATTTTATCCCATCCTCGAGCATCATTAGATCAAAATCCAAATTCGACTTCCTCATCCCAATCCCTCAGGTGAAAAATCAACTCATCTCAATCAAAACCGCAGTCGTGCATGTGATGTGTTGATCATATTCTTTTGTCTGAGACTAAGCATGGAATATAGCATGCAAATCTAGAAACCTAGGGGAATATGGATGATTAAGTCGAAGACCCTGATGGCTAAGGCTGGTTATCCTAAAATCTCAAAGACTTCTAAAAGCTAAGTCTTCTTGACCGAATCAGATCCTGGGTGAATGTGAAAATATAGAGGACTAATCCAACTTCTTCATTCAAAAACAAGACACTTTTTTTTTTAACTTCAAGAGATATTATAACTTCCTAAACTCAATTGAGCATCCGTGGTTCAGCCAGTATGGATGTAAGTACAGGCCGAAGCCCGTTGCTTGAGGACGGGGCCTTGCGCGATGTCCTCTAAACCATCCAATCTGCTAAGGGCGAACCCTCACTGAACGCGGCTGACTTAATTGGGCTTAGTTAGCCATTAATAGCTCCTAAAGGTTTTTAGGGGTTTTCTGATTTTTATGGATTTTAATAAGAGTTAAAACACAAGTTAGACTCAACTTTCCTTAAAAAAAGAGATGGCGATTTTTCAAAACCCATGTCACACAAAATAAAAATTTTCAAAACATTTTCAAAAATCATTTTCAAAAATATTTCTATAAAATAGTGTAACATAATATCGAAAAACCGCGAAATCCTTTGAGTTCTCTTAGTCCAATGAATTTTACCTTAGCCAAAAAGTTTTTAATTTTTCAAAATTTTCAGATTTATAGCTAAAGTAAATATACGGTATATACGGTATACCCCCCTATACTTAAACTTTGCTATGTCCTCATAGCACTAGATGTTACAAGAACATAGGTCCATTTAAATATAGAAGAATATACGGGACATAGAGGGGCTCCCCCTATACTTAGGTTAGAAATAACCTAAGTATAAAGGCAAGAAAAGATGAGTAGAGAAATCACAGGGACTTGGGTCCCCCCTATACTTAGGCTGAGATTAGCCTAAGTATAAAGATGGAATTTGATGTTGGAAGGGACCCAAGATGAACGAAGAAGAGGGATGAATATACAAGTGAGCGGTTTTGAATCTTGTAGATGGAATGGAGTGACTACGGTTTTGGGGTTGTGTCTCGTAAAACATACGGCTCAATCAAGCAAGCAAACCCGTATTTTCACCAACTCACACATCAAACCAACCTAAGTTGGTTTATTATCTTGTCTATTTTATTGGTGATAAAACATTTGATTTTTACGCAAAGAAAAAATGTGAAGGAAAATTATTGCGTAAGCGAGGGTATTGCTCTCCCAAAACCGAATTTTACTCCATTTTTGGTTGACTTGCAATTAACAGTCCCAATTTTATTTTAAATTATCACTGAATTATGGTTAGCCATCAATCAGAAAATCATCGTCTACCGTTCATTCCATTTTCCATTTATCCTAGGTGATCAATCTAGAAAAATGAAAGCCGAGAAAACATGTATACGATGAAGAAAAACGCGATCTAGACTAAGCGAGAAATCATGCAATGATTTGACGATAAAAGCCGCAAAAAATCTGGGGCCGTTTTGAAAACCAAAATCAAACATGTATGCAAGTCGAAAAAGCCGCACCTAATCATGCATCTATTAGCGGTGTTTGATCTTCATTAATTTTAGCTAAGTGATACGAGATTATGTGCGTCTTTATTTAAATGTGTCCTAACCTACGATCAAGCACATAAGATATGAAAATTGAGCTCGGAGAGCCGTGTGCCTAAGTCCTAGGTCGACACTCAAGTGGGGACGATCCCCACACAACCACGATCGTTCGATTACATACGCGAGTCTTCGATCGAAGACCGCTGTAAAAGACGAGTTTATTAACAATATAATGCAACAAAAATGAGAGACACATTTTTTTTTCTTTTCTTCCTCCTTTGCTCCAAGCATGCTCCTGCGGCTCCTCGCAGCGGGGAACTTCCTGCTCCTTGATCCATCAAGGGCCCTGCCACAGAAACAATTGTTAGAGATCAAATAAGGAAGGAAAAACTTTATATGCAAAATATATGACTATTTAACCTATAAAAAGAAACACTAGATTAATCACACAAAAATCCAAAAAATAAAAGAAATGAGCCGTGTCCCCGGCAACGGCGCCATCTGATGAGCCGCAAAATCGGCCCTTTAATATAGTGTTTTTAGCACTTAATAATGTCGTAGCAGTCGGGCCGAGATGGGCTCATCAAAAGATCATTTCATTTAAATATGTGTATAGAAATCAAAATGAGATGATCATTATTATTTTTTACTTGGCAAGATACCAAGGTCGAACTCAGGGACACGAGCCTCTCTCTTATTAATCGGACTTAAGCGTATTTAATCAAGTGTTTGAGTTAAAGGCACATAGGTCAAAGGATGCAAAGACACAACAATGACAAAACAATGCATTAAAGTAAACATGCATTTTTTTAATTCATTTTTTTTATCATGCAAATAAATGTGATGCGATGCAATGGAAATTACAACACAGATATGCCCTAGATCAAGATGATGAGCCAGTTAATGAGCATCAATAAGAAGATGTACTTGATCTCAAAGTTGAATAAGGCATATTAGACACAAAGCCAACAAAATAATACATAAAACTTCATGTGTCCAAAATTAGAAATTAACAATGCCATTAAGAAGTACATCAAACAAGCTTTCCAATGAAACTGAAATCAACTGAATAGGAAACATGATGCTCAAGATATGCATAAAGAAAGACAAGGGCATAAATGCAAGAAAACATGAAATAAACTAGCAGACAGGTCCCTGGGAGGGACGAAAATGTAATAAAAATAAAGTTTGGGACCTTCCCTGTAAATGACCCACACGCACAGGGGCATTTTTGCAATTTTGAAAACCCGCGAGGGTTTCAATACAAATTACCCGCTGTGCGCATGATCTGCACGTGACGCAGGACCAATCTGCAATTTGAAGAAGTCGGTGGGGCCTCAATGCAATTAGCCCAGAAGGCACACGCCAGGCACGCGCCCTCTAGGCTCGGGATGGCTGGGAGGCTCGGGCGTCGCTTCGGCGTAGGCTCGGAGTAGGCCGAGGCTCCTGCAGGCTCGGTGGAGGTTCGGGATGTCCAAGCCAGGAGGCTCGGTGGCGGAGGCTCGGTGAAGTTCTGGGGGAGGAGACGTGGCGGAGAGTGCACCGTCCGATCCTCAGAGATCCGACGGCATCTGAACGTGATGATCTGGGCGACGTGGCTGAATCTGAGCCGTTGGATCGAGATGATCCAACGGTCGCTGCTACTCCGTCTTCATCCTCGACTGGTGGCGGGGATCGAGCTCCGGCGAGGGAGCTCCAGCTCCGCCGCTCCTTCTCCATCGGTGTGATCTTCCCCGAAGCTCCCTAAGTGGTTGTCGAGGAAGCCCGGAGCTCGGGGAAGATCCACAGGCAACTGGCGACGCTCGGCGGAGCTCTGATTGTCACCGCGACGTTGATGAAATCAGCTCCGGCCGAGCTCCGATCATCGATTGAATCAAGACCTGCAAGGTTAATCGCGCATAGCCGAAGCGAGAAAAAGGTGCGTGCGTGCGACATGAAGTGAGGTGGGAGCTCAGGCGGCGTGAAGAACATGGGAGCTCGGAGCTCCTCCGCCGTGGATGGCGGAGGAGGTGGGTCGAAGGTGACAGGGGGTATGGAAGAAGGAGAAGGCGATCGGAAGCGTGCGCGTGGAAGGGGGGATTGTGGCGGAGCTAACGAGGTGGTAGTCGGAGCTAAGAGGTGGCCGGAGAGGCCTAAAAAATTCAAAGAAAATAACTAAAAATGCAGAGGAAGAAGAAGAAGGAGCTTACCTGATCGGAGGCGGAGCGGAGCTTGGGGGCGAGCTCGAGGCTGAGCTCTGGTCTTCGCTGGACGTCGGCAGCTACCCGACGCAGCTCGAGCGGGCCGAGGGCACCGCAGCTCCGCCGAGAAAGGCGGAGGGTCATCACCGGGGGCCTTGGTCGTCTTCGCTCAACCCTCCGCCTCCCCCTGTCACTGGGAGACGGAGGGGGGCTGGGCCATGCCCCTACGTAAAGGTGGACAACCGGCGAAAGGTGGGGGGAGCGATGTATTTGAAGGGGAAGGTTGGCGGTTTGCTGGCGAAGACGTGAGGTTTGACTGTGGATATGGGGCGACTGGAGGGTAGTTATGGGTCGTGGAGGTGTGCGCGAGGAAGAAGGATGATGGGGGTTGACCGGTAGGTGTTTGGTTAGTGGTGATGGTGGTCGGAGTAAGTGGGGTAATAGGAAGGGGGTGAGGTGTTCATGTGGTGAAATCGTGGGGGGAAGAGGTCATCGGAGGTAGACGACGATCTCCTGACCGTTGGATCTGGAGATCCAACGGTGGAGAGTAAGGCGCGGAGTGACGGCGCAGATGGGATCTGGGGCGATGTGATCTACGGGCGGTGATCGCGCCACGTGGCGAGACGAGGTCGAGGCGCTAAAGGATGGCTCAGATGGAATGCTCAGGCCGATCGAGCGGTTGAGGGGCTTCAAGGGAATGAGCGGCCGAGATGGTTGATCAGGAGCGCGATCGGAGGGCAGATGGCGTGGCCGCGTGGCATGACGAGGCTAAGGCGCCCACGTGCGGTGTAGATTGATCGTGGGGGACATCTGACGGTCGTGGATAAGGAGCGGTGTGGAGAGGTCTGGGCCGTTGATCTCAGGAGAAGATCTGATGGCCCAGATCGCGGGCGGGTATGTCAAGAGAGTCGGGCCACGTGGCGCCCCCAGAATGGGCCACGTGGCCCAATCAGATTATTCCGAAGGTTCTTCTTATTTTTGAGGGCCCTATTGGCCGAATTTGAGAAAACTCAAAACATGAAAGTTGTAGATCTTGATGAGACCTACAAGTTTCATTTTGACCAAAACTCGAAAAGAAATCAAATAGGGACCCGAAATATTTTGGAGGGTATTTTTAAGGTTAAAAATACCACAGATTTTTGTTTTGCCATTTTTTTGTGGTTTTTAATTTATTAAGGACTCTGTTAATTATTAGACACTAACAGGGATTTATTGACAAACACTTAAGCAAGGGGGTTAATTATGAGAAATAAAGATGATGAAACTGAGGTTCATCAGATACAAACAAAAAAAAAACCCTACGACCCTACTTCTCTCCTCTTTTCTCCCTCCGTCCCTAAAACCTCTCCCTTTCTTCCGTTGTCCTTCCTCTCCAACCCTAACATTCTCCTTCTTTCTCCTTCCTTCCTCTCTATCACTGCCAGCCTAGCCAACCCCTCCTCCACCAATTTCTGCCGCCAACAACCCTAACATTCTCCTTCGTTCTCCTTCCTCTCTGTTGCCAACCTCACCAACCCTTCCACCAATTTCTGCTGCAAACAACCCCACTACCAACCACACATTCACCACCGCCACCCGGTATCACCGCCAGCCTGCTACCACCTAACCCCCATTACATTCTGCCAACATGCCACCCATCACCCTCTCCACACCGTCCAACAACCCCAACGCTCTTGCGAGCCACCTCCAAGCCAGTCAATGCATACCAAACTGTTGTTGCTCTCTGATACCTCTTGCCTAATTTGGGTCGGGCTTCTTTTTTTCCCTTGTTCTGTCCTGGAAGTTAGAAATCGTATGATCATACATACGAGGTCTAGTGTCACGTTTACACCTATGGATGTGTGTCACATCTTGTTGGGGTGACCTTGGCAGTATGATCAAGATATAGAATATAAGGGCAGGAAGAACACCTACAACTTTTTGATTGATAAAATGCAAATTACTTTCCGACCACGGCGGGATACCCTTAGTCCCAGGCAAACAACAACCATTTCTGACAAAGGTACATCGATTGATCATCAAAACATTCTGATTGCCCAGACACCACCACACTCCAAGTATCTCCTTTCCAATGCCAACTCCAAAAATCATAGGTTGTCTATGCCCTTATTGGAAAGGAGGTTGGGAGTGACATTGTGCATTCAGATAAAGTAGACCTACAAGTGACTCCGATCCTGGAAGAGTATGCGGATATTATGCCAGATGACCTCCTCGAAGGACTTCGACCACTAAGGGGCATACAATACCATAAGGGGCATACAATACTAAGTGACCTTGTCCCTGGAGGTTGGAGCTAGCTTGCCCAACCTGCCCCACTACCGAATGAGCTCGAAGGAACATGAAGAGATGCAACGATGGGTAGTGGTGCTTTTGAACAAAGGATATGTACAAAAAAGTGTGAGTCTTGTTGTTCTTGTCCTCTTAACACCAAAAAAAGACGGAACTAGGAGAATGTGCGTGGACAATCGAGCCATCAACAAGATCGCGATAAAGTATTGCTTTCCTATTCCTTGGTTGGATGACATGCTGGCTATGTTAACTGAGGCTCGCATATTCTCTAAGATGGACTTATGAAGTGATTATAACCAAATCAGAATCAAATCTAGCGATGAGTGGGAAACAACCATTAAGACTTGTGAGGGCTTGTATGAATGGTTAGTGTTAGAAAATATGATGCGGAAGCGTATAAGAGAAATAAAGAATAAAACATTACGAACATCGGGATTTAACGTGGAACTCTACTCCTTAAGGAGAGGGGTGAAACCAAGGTAGAACGCCTCAAAGGGTTGATTTATACATTGCACTTTCTCATTGATACATGAGGGTGAATGGCTTCTTATATAGCCCTCATCGAGTCTCCACAACCCGCAGACGGTTGACGTGGGACTAAACAACTGGATGTGGTAAATGGATCTTGGAGTCATCCACTTACCCATCTATACCATAAGTGATGCATAATACATTTACTCCAATACTCCCCCTCAAGCTGGAGCATGCAATGCTCAGTTTGGACATACAGAAAGAAATCTCAAACTCACAATACAAAACACGACAGACAATATCAACTCAACGTACATAACTGTCGGCTGTTGTCGAGGATGTTGCTTCTCATATCGTGCAGGCGAGGAGGAACAAACGGGTTGGAGCGTGAGTCAAACTGAATCACCTCGTCAGATAGCATGTGCTCTGTATTGTGCCTATGAGAGTCACTTCAACTAGAAATGAGTCTCCACTTGGAGAATTCTTGCATGTCACAACATGTGGACAACTGCTCCATCTCTGAAAGGTCCGAACTAAAATGTCGTGGAGAAATCTTCATCGGAGTCCATGATCGCTAGATAATGGAGTCTAAACAGTTTCCTCATCGAAGAACTGGGTCTTTCACATACTGGCTCAGAGAATGGGATCTCTACTCTGGAGTCCCTATGAAACCACATGAAAACCCTAGCCCACATGGCATCTCTACTCTGGAGTCCCTATGGAACACATGAAAACATCGACCAAAACAAAAGATGGAGACCACAAAACTGAAGATCGCATACATGTGAATCAACCTGAAGACTCGGAATCTGATCGTCGAGTCTAAAAAACCGTAGAGTTTGAGAATCATCTATATGGCCTCTAGAATATGAAGAATTTGAATCTGGATTATCCGATATTTGGACCTGTGACTCTACACAGTACTCCCCCTTTCTCCCATACTTGTTGGAAAATAATGACATCGACAAATTTGGGAGAAGAAAAGAAAATGGGGAGAAAACATGAATAGGTCGATCTCAATTTTTTTCTCAGCTTTTCTTCTCACATTTTTTGAATCAATTTTTTAAAATAAGCCATTTCATTTTTTACGGCTTTTCCTTTTTCATCATTTTTTTTTCTGCGTACGACTTTTCTTTTGTATGCACCTTTTCTCAATTTTTTTTCCTTTTTCCTTTTTCTTGAAAAAAAATCTCGGCTTAAATAAGGCCAATTTGCAGCAGCCTAACACTGCTGGTCTTTCCCCCTGCTCTCTTATTTTTTTGCACTTGGGCCAACTGCAGCAGGACCCCCTTCTTTTTTTAATGCAACCGTAGCCCAGTTGGGCTTTCTCTCTCCTCTCCTCTTCTTGTTTTTTTAATTTTTTTACAAACCACGGCCCAATCGGGCCACCCTTATTTACGATTTCCATCTGGGAAACCTCTTCGAATCACAACCCCCCGATGGGGTTCCTCTTTCCATTGTCGTCTGGAGATTCTCCCCACATGGGGTAGGAGATATACCACGTGGAGCATCGAACACGACGCCTCTTGGAGCTTTGAGCGAGGGCCATCGCTGGAGGCATGTGCGATGGGAGCATCACATCAAGAGCGGAGATGCGACGCCGCCTGTGACGGAGGGGGCTTCAACCCCCAAGCTCCGCCTGGAGATGTTGGGGAGGGGCTCTAAGATGGCCTCTATGGCCTCCATGAATAGGCAGAGGTTGTGTGACAACGGGAGGTCGGAGGGGAGGAGCGGTGCCATCGCCTGGAGCCTTCAGAGCCGCCACCAGTAGATCGGGAGATAGGTAGTATTCGCTTGGGACTGGAGAAGGGTGATCGTCCGCTACTGGATATTCGCCACTACTGAATCTAGGAGAAGAGGTTCTTGTGACTCTTAGAGAGGAGCCGTCTGGAATCAAGGTAGCATCGCTACGAGGAGATCGGTGCGACTTCCTGCATTTCATTTGCATGCGATCTGATTGATGATGTCACCGGGGGTTTCAAAGGAGGATGTTGCAGTTGCGCAATCTGATTGAGGCTACCACCAAGGAGGTTCTAGGTGTTGTCTGGAATCTGGAGATAGCTTGCTGGATCAGAAGCAATAGCACCGCCATCGCCCTTGAGAACTGGATCTGGAACATGAAGACTAGGATTTCAGAAAACTGTGGTAGCCGCCTCCTTGTGCGATGGATATCAGGATCTCTAGATCTGTATGAAACTCTTTGCAGGCTTCATAAAGCTAGGGTCTCTTAGAAACCCTCGAATCGCCACCAGCAGATTGGGATGTAGGCGGTCTTCGCTTGGGACCGGAGAAGGGTGATCATCCGCTGCTAGATATTCGCCACTACCGAATCTGGGAGAAGAGGGTCTTGCGACTCTTAGAGAGGAGCCGTCTGGAATCGAAGTAGCATTGTTACGAGGAGATCGGTGTGGCTTCCTGCATGTCGTCTGCATGCGATCTGATTGATGTTGTCACGGGGGGTTCAAAGGAGGATGTTGCAGCTGCGCAATCTGATTGAGGCTACCACCAAGGAGGTTCTAGGTGTTGTCTGGAATCTGGAGATAGCTTGTTGGATCAGAAGCAATAGCACCGCCATCTCCCTAGAGAACTGGATCTGGAACTTGAACACTAGGATTTTAGAAATCTGTGGCAGTCGTCGCCTTGTGCGAAGGATATCCGGATCTCTAGATCTATATGAAACTCTTTGCAAGCTTCATAAAACTAAGGTCTTAGAAACTCTAGAATCGAGTCGAACATGAATGGAGCTAAAATCTAAGAACCGTGTACACAATTAGGGTTTTGATAGAAACCCTAGAACTAAATCTCAATTCTGTAAATCGAATCTTAAATAAAAACAATGAACATGAAATCCTCGAGAATCAAACCCGCTCTGATACTTTGTTAGAAAATATGATGCGGAAGTGTATCAAAGAAATAAAGAAGAAAACATTACGAACACTGTGGTAGCTTGCTGGATCAAAAGATCCAGGCTTTCAGAACTAGATCCGACACATGAAGACTAGGGTTTCAGAAAATTGTGTTAACTACCTCTTTGTGCGAAGGATATCGGGATCTCTAGATATGTATGAAACTCATTGCAGGCTTCATAAAACTAGGGTCTCTTAGAAACCCTAGAACTGAATCGAACACGAATGGAGCTAAAATCCAAGAACTGTGTACATAGTTAGGGCTTTGATAGAAACCCTAGAACTAAATCTCAATTCTATAAATTGAATCTCGAATAAAAATAATGAACATGAAATCCTCGAGAATCGAACCTGCTCCGATACCATGTTAGAAAATATGATGCAGAAGTATATCAAAGAAATAAAAAAGAAAACATTGCAAACACCAGGATTTGACCTGGAACACTATTCCATAAGGAGCGGGATGAAACCACGGGAGAATGCCTCAAAGAGCTCATTTGTGTATTGCACTTTCTCACTGATACAGGAGGGTGTGGAGCTTCTTATATAGCCCTCGCTGAGTCTCCACATCCTACAGACGATCGATGTGGGATTAAAAAACTGAATGTGGTAAATGGATCCTAGAGTGATCCACTTACCCATCTACATATATACTCCAACAGTTAGTGATGCCTTTCGGACTGGCCAATGCTCCTAGCACTTGTATGTGCATTACTAACCATGTTTTGTGACCTCTTATTTGCAAGTTTGTGGTCATTTATTTTGATGACATCCTAATCTATAATGACAACTAGGATGAACACATGAGCCATATGTGTCAGGTGCTCACCATCTTGAGAGAACATAAGCTCTTTTTTAACCTCAAGAAGTGTTAACCACGGGAGAACGTCTCAAAGGGCTGATTTATGTATTGCACTTTCTTACTAATACAGGAGGGTGGGGAGCTTCTTATATAACCCTCACCGAGTCTCTACGTCCCACAGACGATCGATGTGGGACTAAACAACTGAATGTGGTAAATGGATCCTGGAGTGATCCATTTACCCATCTACACCATAAGTGATGCATAACACATATACTCCAACAGTTAGTGATGCCCTTTGGTTTGACCAATGCTCCTAGCACCTTTATGGGCATTATGAACCATGTTTTGTGACCTCTTATTGGGATGTTTGTGGTTATTTATTTTGATGACATCCTAATCTACAGTGACAACTAAGGTCAACACATGAGCCATCTGTGTCAGGTGGTCACCATCCTGAGAGAACATAAGCTCTCTTTTAACCTCAAGAAGTGTGCCTTCCATACTGACTCAGTTAACTGCATTGTCTCCGCTGACGATATCAAGGTTGAAGCCACCGAAGACCCCAATGTAACTTCGTAGTTTTTTAAGCTTAGCTTCCTTCTATCAATGCTTTGTGAAGAACTTCAGTAGTCAAGCGAGTACAATTTCAGACTACTTATGTAAGGGCAAATTTTCATGGATGTCAGAAGCTGAAAAAATGTTTCCAAAAACTCAAAGATCATCTGACTTATTTTCCTACGCTAGTTCTACAGAATTTCAACAAAGTGTTCAAAGTTGATTGTGATGCCTTCCACATTGGTTTCGATACCTTCCTTAGCCAGGAGGGACATCCTGCTTATTTCAGCAAGAAATCGAATGATGCGTGCTCACGCTACTCCATGTATAATGTGGACTTGTATGCCATTCAAGCTCTCAAGCATTGGAGCTACTACCTTATCCAACATGAATTCATCCTCAATTCTGATCATGAGTCTATGTGCTATCTGCAATTCTAGAAAACTCTCAACAAAAGGCATGTAAAGTGGGCAGATTTCTTGCACATTCCACTTAAAACACAAGACTGGCATTAAGAATCGGGCGGTTGATGCTTTGAGTCGTTGAACCCACCTGCTGGCAGCAGTCTCAGTGGAGACCATAGGGTTTCAACATATCAAAGAGTTACACCAAACTGACCATGACTTTAGCAAACCATACCCATGACTGCCTGAACCATTTGACAAATATGTATCTCCTCCAAAATGGTTCTCTTTCGTGGGTCGAACTGTGCATTCTAGCCATATCCTTATGGGAAAGCCTGATTTTGGAATTACATGGAGGAGGTCTTAGATGATATTTTGGGTGACAAAATCTTAACCCTCCTTCAAGAGAGATTCTATTGGCCATGGATGAAGAGGGATGTGATGCAAGCGATTTAATGTTGCCAACCTTGTCAACATTTTAATAGTAAAGAACAGAATATCGGCTCGAGAAGACATCACTATAGATTTTCTTATCGGGCTCCTTTAGACTGCGTTTGTCGTAATTAATCGGTTCTCTAAGATGGCACATTTTATTGCATGTAGGAAATCATCTGATGCATCTCATATAACTGATCTCTTCTTTAAAGAAGTTGTCCGTTTGCATGGCACACCTCTTTCATTTATGTCCGATAGGGACATTAGATTCTTAGGTCATTTTTTGAGGACTTTATGGTCTAAGTTGGGCAGCCGTCTATAATATAGCACTGCATATCACCCCCAAACCGATGGTCAAACAAAAGTAGTAAACAGATCTTCGAGAAACTTGCTTTGTTGTCTTGCAGGAGAACGACCTACTTAGTGGGACTTGGTCCTTCTTCATGCCGAGTTTACTTATAATAGTTCGTCTTGTCAGTCTATCCGAAAATCTTCTTTTGAATGTGTATATGGTTACCCCATTCCTCATGTCCTTGTTAGAGTTCCTCTTGTTTGACCCGGGCGGGTAAGTGCTAATGCATATGAATTGGATGATCATATCCACCAGCTCCACCAAGAAATACCAAACTCCAACATACCTCCACCAAATATCACCCAAGCCAATACCCATGTAGGGATTTTGGTCGTGGCCCATTTTCAAAGAGATTGTTTCCCTGAGAGAACCCACCACAAATTGAGCTCGAAGAAATTTGACCTTTTCAAAATCACTAGGAAGATTGGTCTGGATGCCTATGTATTGGACCTACCGCCTTAATTCAGTACTTCGCCTATATTTAACATATCTGACTTCTCTCCGTATTTTTAGAAAGTTGCAACTAGTCTAGAGATTTAGCCAATGAGTCCTGCATCAACAACCACTACAACCACCCCATCTCCATATGACATTGATGCCTGGATTTCTAAGACTTGGCAACATGCCACGGAATGACTCAACATTTCCTAGTACGATGGAGTGGGCACCGCTTGGAGGATAGCTCATGGATTGAAGAGCATGAATTAGAGAAGCTTTGTCATGATCTTTTGCAGAATTACTATAATGTAATATTGTCGGAGCACGATTCTCTCCAAACAGGGGGTAATTGGTGCAGTTCATACCTAGTTTGAGGGGTTAAATAGAATTTTACCATGAAGGAAAGAACTACATGAATCCTTTTGCAATTTATTTTTATTTATTATTTAATTTTGTTTTTTGAGTCCATAGTCTAGGGTTTGGGGTATTGCTCCATATTGTTATAAAAGAAGGCTTTGGTGAAAGAGACAACAACTTTAAGATACAAACAAAAAAAACCCTACGGCCCTACTTCTCTCCTCTTTTCTCCCTCCGTCCCTAAAACCTCTCCCTTTCTTCCGTTGTCCTTCCTCTCCAACCCTAACATTCTCCTTCTTTCTCCTTCCTTCCTCTCTATCACTGCCAGTCTAGCCAAGCCCTCCTCCACCAATTTCTACCGCCAACAACCCTAACATTCTCCTTCGTTCTCCTTCCTCTCTGTTGCCAGCCTCACCAACCCTTCCACCAATTTCTGCTGCAAACAACCCCACTACCAACCACACATTCACCACCGCCACCCAGTATCACTGCCAGCCTGCTACCACCTAAACCCCATTAGATTCCGCCAACATGCCACCCATCACCCTCTCCACACCGTCCAACAACCCCAACGCTCTTGCGAGCCACCGCCAAGCCGGTCAAAGCATGCCAAACTGTTGTTGCTCTCTGATATCTCTTGCCTAATTTGGGTCGGGCTTCTTTTTTCCCTTATTCTGTCCTGGGAGTTAGAAATCGTGAGCTTTCACAACAATAACAACAACAACAAAGCCTTTTTCCCATAATTAAGTGGGGTCGGCTACATGGATTCTTCGCCTCCATTCAGATCTATCTTGGGTCAATCCCGGGCTTATATCCACAAAACAAAAATCCCTTTGTATGGTCTCTTTCCAACATTTCTTGGGCCGTCCCCGACCTCTTTTAGCCGGCTCAACATCCCAACACTCGCATCTCGTAACTGGTGCATCAGCCGATCTTTTGCAATTGACCATACCATCTTAAGCGGTTTTCTCGCATCTTATCTTCGATCGGAGCAACCAACTTTCTTTCTGATTGCCTCATTTCGAATCCGATCTTTACGTGTGTGTGTGTGTGTGTCCACACATCCACCTTAGCATTTTCATTTCTTCTACAACCATTCTCTGCACATGTCTATGGTTCACAGGCCAACATTCAGCTCCATAGAGCATAGCAGGTCTCACGGCTGCTTTGTAAAACTTTCCTTTAATTTTTAAAGGAATTTTCTTATCACAGAGAACATCAGAGGCTCCTCTCCACTTTAGCCAGCCTGCATTTATTCTATTAGTAACATCTCCATCAATTTCCCCATAATGTTGAAAAATAGATCCCAAATATCTAAAAGCATTTCTCTTCTGAATATCACCAATATTCACCTCAGTTCCTTCACCATTGCTTCCATCAAAGGTGCACTCCATATATTCTGTCTTAGCCCTACTTATACGAAACCCTTTACTCTCCAACTCATTTCTTCAGACCTCAAGCTTCTCATTTACTCCATCTCTAGTCTCGTCAATCAACACAATATCATCAGCAAATAACATACACCAAGGTAACTCATCCTGAATGTGACTTGTCAACTCGTCCATAATCAAAGTAAAAAGAAATGGACTCAAAGCTGAACCTTGATGTAAACCAATGTTGATGTCAAAATAGCCAGTCTTCCCAGACGGGGTCCTTACACAAGATAAAGCCCTATATCATACATGTCCTTTATGAGGTTAATGTATAGGACAGGCACTTTTTCTTCTCCAAAACTCTCCACAATATCTCTCGTGGGACAGAATCATAAGCCTTCTCCAAATGAACAAAGATCATATGGAGGTTCTTCCTTTTATCTCTATAAATCTCCATTCTCAGCAAATGGATGGCTTCAATAGTAAGCTTTCATTGAACTAAATCTAAGCATCCTTTTTTCTCATGTTCAGTATGATCCATTTATTTTCTAGTAACCAACTTCGAATAGTCCGATTAAGTTGAACGTTCCTGTTAGAAAATATGAATACATAAGCATATCAGAGAAATAAAGATAAAATATGAAGAACACAGGATTTTAACGTGGAACCCTCCTCCCTAAGGAGCGGGATGAAACCACAGGAGAATACCTCAAAGGGTTGACTTGTCTATTGATTTTCTCACTGAATACAAAGGGTGTGGGGCTTCTTATATAGCCCTCACTGAGTTTCCACATCTCACAACTGGTGGATGTGGGACTAACCAACTGGACGTGGTAAATGGATCATGGAGTGATCCATTTAGCCATTTACAACATCAGTGACACATAACACATATACTCCAACACTCCCCCTCAAGTTGGAGCATGTAATGCTCAGTTTGGACAAACAGAAAGAGATCTCAAACTCATGTTACATGACACTATGGACAATATCAACTCAACATGCACAACTGTCGGCTGGTGTCGAGGACGTTGCTTCTTATGCCTGCAGATGAAGAGGAACACTGAGCTGGAGTGTGAGTCAAACTGGTATGTTCTGAACTGCACCTATCAGAGCCACTGAAACCGAATGATTCTCCACTTGGAGAGCTTTGGCCCGCCACATGTAGAAGATTGGATCATGTGGACAGTTGCTCCATCTCTGAAGGGCCGAACTGGAAAAGCAGTGGAAAACATCCTCGTCGGAGTCCACGGTCGCTGGAGAATGGAGTTTGAAGAGTCTCCTCATCAGAGAGATGGGTTTCTCCCATACCGGCTCAGAGAATGTGATATCTACTTTGGAGTCCCTATGAAACCACATGAAAACCCTAACCTATATGGCATAGGGAATGGGATCTCTACTCTGGAGTCCCTATGGAACAAATGAAAACTCTGAGCCGACTAGAAAAGATAGGGACCTCACAACTGATGGCACACATGTGCACATCGAACTGCAGACTCGGAAAGCATCTGAACATCGAGTCTGAATATTTACAGAGTCCGAACAATCTACCTGGTCTGGAATCTGACATCTAAATCTAGAGCAGACATGTGACTCTACACAATACCTCCCCTTTCTCCCATACTTGTCAGAAAACAATGGCATCGACAAAGTTGTGATCTCTACTTTAGAGTCCCTATGAAACCACATGAAAACCTAACCCAAATGGCATAGGGAATGGGATCTCTACTCTGGAGTCCCTATGGAACACATGAAAACTCTGAGTCGACTAGAAAAGATAGGGACCTCACAACTGATGGCACACATGTACACATCGAACTGCAGACTAGAAAAGCATCTGAACATCGAGTCTGAATATCTGTAGAGTCTGAACAATCTGGGGTGTCTGGAATCTGACATCTGAATCTGGAGCAGGCATGTGACTCTACACAATACTTCCCCTTTCTCACATACTTGTCGGAAAACAATGGCATCGACATAGTTGAGAGAAGATAATAAAATAGGGAAATCAAAACATCAGAAATGAATTTTTTGTTTGCAACTATTTCTCTTTCCTTTTTTATAGCTGTCACATTCCTTTTTTTCAAATAAGCTGTTCATATTTTTTCGGGCTTTTTTTCCTCTTCTTTTTTTAAAATCTCTCCTTTTTGTACAACTCTCAGCCCATATAGCTAGGCCCAAACAGAAGAAATATTTTTTTAACACAGCATGACCCACTTGGGCCCCCTTTTTTCTGCTTATTTACGGTTCCCAATTGGAAACCCCTTTTCTTGAATATTTGTCGCCCCCGATGGGGGAAACTATTCTTGTACGCCGCCTCGATGGGGGCACCTGTTGGAGATGAGTTGTGGCGCTGCCACTTGCGAGGAGGAGCAGCATCACCGCGGGGACTTGGGATAAAGGGGGAGGGGTGCTTTCGCCCGGAGCCCTCGTCGCCTAGAGATGGAGGGTTTCCTAACATTGCCACTGAATCTGCTGGAGGAGATGGTGGCACAGCATCGTGATCATCGTATCGAATACGATGAAGAACGACTAGTCGTACTAGTTGTTCGATGCAGTAGAATTTAAAATTTTTCATGCGATGAAACCACATGATCCAAGAAAGATTCTCGGATTGTTTCATCCATAACCACAACAAGTATAATGCAATACCTCTTGAAGCGTGGTTGATCAAGTCCCTATGAAAAGAGACCTCCTGTCTCAAGTCCGATCGTCGGAGAAGTAGCTTGCGAGCGCGGGGATGAGTCGTGTGATCCTCGCAATCCAAAAAGTTGATCCAAGCACGGTGAACTCCTGATCTTGTCGTACGAGATCAAACGTCTCCTTCGTGAGAGTAGTACTTCAAGAAGACGGAGAACCGTAGAACGTCGAAATGGCAGCGCGGTGGCGAAGGCGACGACGATGATCTCCCTTAGGGTTTGGTGGACGTCCACCAAGGAGAGGGAAAGAGAGTTGGCGTGTGGAAGAGAAAGAGAGAGAGATGTGCTTCCAAAAGCTTAGCCCTAGAGAGCATGGTATGCCTCTCTATTTATAGGGTCCCAAGATCCATGGATCTCAATCCATGGGACTCATAAAATTAATGGTTGAGATTGATTTATGATCAATTCAATGGTCAAGATTGTTGTTGGTAAAAGCCAACAATTAATAGTTTAATTTAGATTAAATATATTTGACAAATCAAATATACATCAATCCTAAAATTAAACCAATCAAATAAGGAGATAAATTCCATGGAGATTTCATCTCCCATTGGAATATAGTGGACGACCACCAATTCCAAGTAGGACTTGATAGCCGTCCACTTATTACCAAGTGGGGCAATCTCATGAAATCTCATGAGATTGCATATCTCCATGTTCTCCAATATTTAATCCAACAACTTTTGTTGTGATTTATTTTCCAAAAAATAATTCATAATTAATTTTGAGAGTATTGCAATATTGCCATTGGAAAATTGTGAATCACATTCACAACCCAAAACAAAATACAATTTACATTTTCAATTAATTACACAATGTGTATCCAATACACATTAATAATTAATCAACAAATATAAATTATAATTAGCTCTCTCTTAATACATTATAAATCATATTTATAATATATTATGAATAATTGGATATTGCTATTCACATTATTCTTATCCACAAAAAAATAAATCACATTTAATTATATTGGATAATTTCCACATGCATCATGATAATTAAATCTCATTTAATTATCAATTTCTCAATGCTTAGATCTTATGAAATTATTCTTGAACCGTTCAAGAATAATACGATTTCTCCTCAGATACTTGGAGATAAGGACATGGTGATTGTATTGTTCCACATATAGTGACTTGGATATTGAGACCACAACTCAAATCCAGATCCCATGGACCTCTCATAGAAGCTTGATTAAATCAAGGCTGTAAACCTAATCTTCTCATTGCATCTGAATCTCATTCAGATCAATGTCCAATACATGGACTAAGATTAAGTTACTTCTCTACTGAGAGGAGACACTAAAATCCAGACCTGTTTCATCACTCCCTCGGAATGGAAGTGTCATGCTTATATAATCGTTTGTGATCAAATCACCTTGCATACTGGAAGACCTATGATCATCCTGAAGATATAGATCATTTTTACACTATCATCTTCATGGTTTGATCACTAAGTTTCTCTATCTTGGTCCTTGGGATTTGGTACAGATCATATGCTTTCACAAAGCATGCATCTTACCTTCAAATTCATGTCATGCTTCGAAAGCATGACGACCATGCATGGAATTTGATCAGTCCCAAACCTCATGAGTGAGCTCATGTCTCCCGGTTCACACGTGAACCTGTATGATCCCTTTGAGAGATCGTATTACTCATATGCCCTTACATGCACACCAGCTCGCCGGTGTATAGACCTTGGTTAGGTCATCAACCTATTGGTCTGCCAAATGTACATACTCAGACATATAGCAACACATCTGTCTCTGGTCGGAGGATGTGTGCCTATGTTGAGACAGTATTCAACATAGGTCTTTGGTTATCTCGATCTCGTTAAGTCAACCCTTTGACTCAACTAATCTGATACCTCCAAATCATTATTCCCAGGCAGAGGACCTGCATCAAGAGGTCGATCAGATATCAGCCTAATGAGAAAGGATTGCCATCTCCTACTCAGTCTAGAGATCATCACTTGACAATCATTTGATGATGCTTGATGAGTCCTCTATCTAACTCCTTAGATATTCATCCAAGCATCAGCCTCTACGATTAATCAATGAATCAACAGCTGTATGATTATCAAGTTGGCCATGGTACATAACCCTTATTGTACAGAGGGACCTTATAGTGCATTCATTCAATCAATCTCAGAAAGGGAGTGAAACATAATCAATAACTTTTATTGATAAATCATCTATTACAATAAAATTTATTGCAGGAATGGTTCGCCTCGGGCTCATATTGCTAACAATCTCACACTATCCCTCAGAACCATTCAGGAACAATCCTTAAACCCATACTCATTACATGTTGGTCGAAAACCTTCTGTGTTAGAGGTTTGGTAAGAGGATCAGCAACGTTGTCGGCAGAGGCCACCTTGGTGATGATGATGTCACCATGCTTTCGAATCTCCCAAATGATGTGGTATTTCCTTTCTACGTGCTTGCTCTTCTGATGCCATCTGGGTTCCTTTGCCTGGGAAATGGCTCATGTGTTATCACAGAGTAGCGAGATGGTAGTATCAGAGGAAACTACGCCAAGTTCCAGGACGAACTTGCGCAACCACACCGCCTCCTTTGCAGCATCCGATGTGGCAGTGTACTCGGCTTCTGTTGTTGAATTTGTTGTAGTGTCATGCTTCTTGCTTCTCCAGCTCACAGCACCACCATTCAACAGGAATACAAACCCTGATGTCGACTTTCGATCATCAATATTCGATTGGAAGTCAGAATCTGTATATCCCAAGACTTGGAGATCACCATCTCCATAGACCAAGATGTAATCTTGCGTCCGTCTTAGATATTTGAATATGTTCTTTACTGCATTCCAGTGTTGTTCTCCATAGCACAATTGGTAACGACTTACCACTCCCACTGCATGGTAGATATCTGGCCTTGTACACATCATAACATACATTAAGCTTCCTACAGCTGATGCATAAGGGAATCCAGCCATGGCTTTCTTTTCCTCAACAGTTTGAGGAGCCATTCCTTTAGATAGGTGGATACCATATCTTAAAGGTAGGAATCCTTTATTGGAACTATCCATACAGAATCGTTCAAGAATCTTCTTAATGTATCCATGTTGTGACAATCCCAAAATCCCCTTTTCTCGGTTTCTGAATAACTTCAGTCATAAGATGTAAGAGGCTTCTCCAAGATCTTTCATCTCAAAGGTATGGGATAGCCAAATCTTCACACTGGTCATCATCCATGTATCATTCCCAATGATAAGGATGTCATCTATGTAAAGCACGATGAACACAATAGTGCTCCCACTAAGCTTCTTGTACACGCAAGGTTCATAAGGATTCTGCACAAAATCATTAATCTTTATGGTTTCGTCAAATCTGATGTTCCAGCTACGAGAAGCTTGCTTGAGCCCATAGATGGATTTCTTAAGCTTGCATACTTTACCATCCTCAGTTATGAATCCCTGGGGCTGCTCCATGTAGATATTCTCCTCGAGGTATCCATTGAGGAAAGTCGTCTTGACATCCATCTGCCAGATGTCGTAGTCAAGATATGCAGCTATAGCTAGCAGTGTCCTGATGGATTTAAGCATAGCCACTGGAGAGAATGTCTCATCATAGTCGATGCCTTCTCTCTGTGTGTAGCCCTTGGCTACGAGCCGTGCCTTGAAAGTCTCTACTTTCCCATCAGGTCCCCTCTTTCTCTTGAAGATCCATTTACACCCAATGGGTTTTACCACTTTAGGTGGATCCTCTAGGGTCCATACACCATTCTTATGCATGGAGTCAATTTCTGACTTCATTGCTAGCATCCATCTATCCATGTCATGATTCGCGAGTGCTTTATCAAATGAAGTAGGATCATTTTCAGTTTTACTTGACATATGGAATCCATACCTTTCAGGTGGTACAACCACCCTCGAACTCCTTCGAAGAGGTATGGGTGTTTCATCTTTATTTATCTCTTCAGTTTCTGGTCTAGGAAGCTCAAAATCCTCAGGGGATTCAATGAGTTCTTCTACTTCATTTTTGTCTTGACCTTTAAGGAAATCATCCTCCAGAAATTTTACATCTCTAGAGACAAAAACCTTTTGGGTCTTAGGGTCATAGAGCTGGTATCCAATACCATCTTTAACATACCCAATGAAGTAACACTCACGAGTACGAGATTCTAGCTTACTTGCGTCCACGTTCTTCGCATGAACCAAGCAACCCCAAACCCTCAAGTGATTAACACTAGGTTGGTTCCATACCAAAGCTCATGAGGAGTCTTAGGTACAGATTTGCTAGGAATCTTATTCAGGATATATATTGCAGTCTCTACTGCATATCCCCAAAAACTAAGTGGTAAATGTGCTTTGCTCATCATTGAACAGACCATATCCATGATGGTCCTGTTGCGTCTTTCAGCAACACCATTAAGTTGGGGAGTTCCAGGAGTAGTGAGATTGTAGACAATTCCATTCTCTTTAAGGTATTCCTTGAATTCATCTGAGAGGTACTCGTCACCTCGATCAGATCGAATCCGTTTAATCTTCCTATCGGTTTGGTTCTGAACCAAAACCTTGAATTCTTTGAACTTTTCAAAGGTTTCAGATTTATGACGTAATAGGAAGATAAACCCGTATCGCGAATGGTCAACATTAAACGTCAAATAATATCGATATCCATTTCGAGTCGCGGTACTGAAGGAACCACATACATCGGTATGTATTAGGTCAATAATACCTTCGCATCTTGTAACCTTGTTACGGAAAGGCATCCTAGTCATTTTACCTCAAATGCAATGTTCACAGGTAGGTAAGGATTGAACCTGTAGAAAATCCAAAGGTCCATCCTTTATCAATCTATTGATCCTATCAACGGATAAATGACCAAGCCTTTGATGCCAAATCATATTTGAATGATTTTTATTCTCCCTGGATCTTTTAGGATTTTTATTAGTGGTTATAACATTCATGACATGCTCATTAATGCACAATTCATAGAGTCCACAAGAAGTCAAAATACCATCTGCAATATATTTATCATAATGATTTATGACTAATTTATTACAGAAAAGGAATGAATATCCACTTCTAACTAGCTTAGATACAGATATCAAATTCCTCCTGACTTCAGTACAAAAAGACACTCTTTAAGTACTAGGACTCTACCACTAGATAATGATAGTCGACAATTCCCGACGGCGACTGCTGCAACACTTGCATCAGATCCCATCTGGATGACTATCTCCCCTTCTTCAAGTTTTCTAGTTTCCTGAAACAAATGCAACAAATTGCATACATGAACAGAAGCACCAGAATCAACAACCCAACTTCTTTCTCGTCCAACGAGAAAGCTGGTTTTAATGATAAAAGTAGATTTCATACCTGCTGGGGCTTTACCTTTGTCGACCGACTTTAGGTAATCCGGGCAGTTACGCCTCCAGTGCCCCGGCTTCTTGCAGTGGTGACAGGCGTCGGTTTTCTTCGACGCCATTAGAGTGGATGCATTGGAAGATGAGCCAACACGTTGTCCCTTCTTCTTCCTCTTCTGGGTCGGGCCCTTCCGAGAACCTTGCTTCCGACCGTGCTTCCCTCTGACCTGTGCAACCATTGCACTGCCAGCGAGACCATCTTTCTTCATTACGTCTTCTGCATACTTTAATGCAGCAAGAAGCCCATCGTTTGTCAATTCCAGCTGTTTATGTGGAATGAAACCATAAATTTATTGAAAGACTTGGGTAACGACAACAGAATGAAATCAGATTGCATGTCTGCATCCATGGTTTCCCCAAGTGTCTCTAGCTCCGATAAGTACCCAAACATTTTTGAGTGTATGTTCACGGACCGAAGTTCCTTCTTGCATCTTGCAGCGAACGAGTTCTTTCATAACGTTGTATCGCTAGGTGAGATTAATGTCACCAAACATATCTTTCAGATTCTGCATTATCTCCTGGAAAGTACTCATCTCCACATGTTGCTTCTGAAGAACATTGGAGAGAGAACCCAAGATGTAGCATCTAGCCAAGACATGATCTTCATCATACTTGTCATTGTATGCTTTTTCTTCCTTTGATTTAGGGCTTTCATGCTTGTCTTTTGAGAGCACATAACTTATGCGCTCAGCCGAGAGTACAAGCTCCAAATTACAGATCCAATCTGAGTAATTTTGTCCGGTCAACTGGTTGACCTCCAGAAGCCTACTTAGTGGGTTCATCGACTTCATTTTCTGAAATTAAGAATGCACTTCATTAGAACATATAATCATACATTCAATTTATGATATTTGATTAAGGCATTTTAAATCAAATTAGTCTTGCTCTGTCAACTATGAAAGTTTATTTCCTTAATCACTTTCAAAGTAAGAGATATACTTACTGCTATATCTCAAGCAAGAACTGGGATCTCATATTTATCTTTATCATATCCCAATAATATGAGAACCTATGACTCCAATAAAGAGAAGCGGGAACACATTCCGCCTTGCAAGTCCAACTTGCATTTCTCAATTAAGTCTTTAATACCCGGGCCCACTACCCCTAAGGTGATGTTGACCCATCATTAATTGAACCAACCGTCAACAGGACTACAACTCGCTATGCGCAATTTAATATCGCCCCAATAATATGAGGACCCGATATTGGGGTCACTATGCATACGCCCTTACTCTTTCGAGAAGCGACGAGCCCGGTCCAATGGATCATATGTAGGAGTTGTCACTTCGGATAGGCATCTCCTACATATAATATCTGGCGACGAAACCCTTCGCCTTGACGGGAGACCATGGATGTCACTTGTGTGATCCTCCATCTCATATTCAAATTTTAATTAATTATTATGAATCATATTCATGTAATTAATTCTTCCAAGGGAATTAACAACTCTATTCATAATAGCGTATTTTAATTGGACATAATTAATTCAATCATATTAAATTAATTATCAATCCAGTTCAATCAATCAAATTTGATTGTTTTACTTGAATATATATATGGTATTATTCTCAAACTACGTATTAATTCGAATTTTAATAATTAGAAAATACATCTTGATTTCTTCGGTATTATCAAGTCCCTACCTGCTATCATGGCTAGTACCGACGAGAGTGGGACGGACCACATACGTTGCAACCCGCTACCCCAGCGATCTCCGACTAGACACCATATCTGCCTCAGGAAAGGATAATGTCAAATAGATCAATTTGTACTTGAGATGATCATCGGTTATTCAACCGAAATTATACCATATAGTAATAATCAACACATTTTTGATTATAAGGAAATTTGCTAGACAAATTCCCAATCCTATTCAAGCAAGGAGTTTGATGATTGTGTTACCAATTATGATCTAGATCAAATCTAATCAAATTATTGGTTGAGGCCAAGTCAATTAAGGAAATAATCATCTTCCAATATTTCTCAAGTATTTTCCATAATTATTTCTTGAATTAACAATTAATTTCATTAATTGACAATCACATGATTCTTGATTAGGACCGTAATTTCAGCAGTGACCCCTACTTACTAAAATTAACATATCTCAATCATTTTAAAACCAAATTAGATAAAATCAATTTTCAAAGATTGCTAATTTGATTTAGGACAGAATCTAAGTGATATTTCACGCATTTCGAGGCAGATCATAACAGTAATTAACTCATTAATTATGTTAAGATTTGCAGCTCCCGCAACAGTGAATACATGTTCATTAAAACAACCATATCTCGAGCAAATGAAATCCAAATTACGTAAACTCAGATCCTATGATTTCCTTATTTAATGGAGAACAAAATCCAAGTGATTAATTCGTGTTTAAACAATTTAAACAGGGCCGAATTCATTCACTAAACAGAAGTGCGAAAATCTAATGCGATAAAAACATTCGCGACCTCTACGAACCCAAGTCATCCTAGGTTTGTGGATTGTATCCAAAACCTTCGATCTAAGGCTTTGATACCACTTGAAGGATATGGAATAATCCTCAAGCGCATCACGGAAGCATGATCGTCGTATCGAATACGACGAAGAACGGCTAGTCGTACTAGTTGTTCGGTGCAGCAGAATTTAAATTTTTTCATGCGATGAAACCACATGATCCAAAAACGATTCTCGGATCGTTTCATCTATAACCACAACAAGTATAATGCATACCTCTTGAAGCGTGGTTGATCAAGTCCCTATGAAAAGAGACATCCTGTCTCAAGTCCGATCGTCGGAGAAGTAGCTTGTGAGCGCGGGGATGAGTCGTGTGATCCTCGCAATCTAACAAGTTGATCCAAGCACGGTAAACTGCTGATCTCGTCGTACGATATCAAACGTCTCTTTCGCGAGAGTAGTACTCCAAGAAGACGGAGAACCGTAGAACATCGAAGTGGCAGTGCGGTGGCGAAGGCGACGAGGATGATCTCCCTTAGGGTTTGGTGGACGGCCACCAAGGAGAGGGAAAGAGAGTTGGCGTGTGGAAGAGAAAGAGAGAGAGATGTGCTTCCAAAAGCTTAGCCCGAGAGAGCATGGTATGCCTCTCTATTTATAGGGTTTTGGGATCCATGGATCTCAATCCATGGGACTCATAAAATCAATGGTTGAGATTGATTTATGATCAATCCAATGGTCAAGATTGTTGTTGGTAAAACCAACAATTGATAGTTTAATTTAGATTAAATATATTTGACAAATCAAATATACATCAATCCTAAAATTAAACCAATAAAATAAGGAGATAAATTCCATGGAGATTTCATCTCCCATTGGAATATAGTGGACGGCCACCAATTCCATGTAGGACTTGGTAGCCGTCCACTTATTACCAAGAGGGGCAATCTCATGAAATCTCATGAGATTGCATATCTCCGTGAAATTCTCCATTATTTAATCCAACAACTTTTGTTGTGATTTATTCTCTAAAAATAATTCATAATTAATTTTGAGAATATTACAATCTTGCCATTGGAAAATTGTGAATCACATTCACAACCCAAAACAAAATACAATTTACATTTTCAATTAATTACATAATGTGAATCCAATACACATTAATAATTAATCAACAAATATAAATTATAATTAGCTCTCTCTTAATACATTATAAATCATATTTATAATATATATGAATAATTGGATATTGCTATCCACATTATTCTTATCCACAATAATTAAATCACATTTAATTATATTGGATAATTTCCACATGCATCATGATAATTAAATCTCATTTAATTATCAATTTCTCAATGCTTAGATCTTATGGAATTATTCTTGAACCCTTCAAGAATAATGCGATTTCTCCTCATATACTTGGAGATAAGGACAGGGCGATTGTATTGTTCCACGTATAGTGACTTGGATATTGAGATCACATCTCAAATCCAGATCCCATGGACCTCTCATAGATGCTTGATTAAATCAAGGTCGTAAACCTAATCTTCTCATTGCATCTGAGTCTCATTCAGATCAATGTCCAATACATGGACTATGATTAGGTTACTTCTCTACTGAGAGGAGTCACTAAAATCCATACCTGTTTCATCACTCCCTCGGAATGGAAGTGTCATAGTTATACAATCGTTTGTAATCAAATCACCCTCAGGTATTCCCAATACATGTACATCCTGTATACTTGAAGACCTATGATCATCCTGAAGATATAGGTCATTTTTACACTGTCATCTTCAGGGTTTGATCACTAAGTTTCTCAATCTTGGTCCTTGGGATTTAGTACAGATCATATGCTTTCACAAAGTATATATCTTACCTTCAAATTTATGTCATGCTTCCAAAGCATGATGACCATGCATGGAATTTGATCAGTCCCAATACCGCATCAGTGAGCTCATGTCTCCCGGTTCACAAGTGAACCTGTATGATCCCTTTGAGAGATCGTATTACTCATATGCTCTTACATGTACACCAGCTCGCTGGTGTATAGACCTTGGTTAGGTCATCAACCTATTGGTCTGCCAAATGTACATACTCAGACATATAGCAACACATATGTCTCTGGTCGGAGGATGTGTGCCTATGTTGTGACAGCATTCAACATAGGTCTTTGGTTATCTCGATCTCGTTAAGTCAACCCATTGACTCAACTAATCTGATACCTCCGAATCACTATTCCCATGTAGAGGACCTGCATCAAGAGGTCGATCAGATATCGGCCTAATGAGAAAAGATTGTCATCTCCTACTCAGGCTAGAGATCATCACTTGACAATCATTTGATGATGCTTGATGAGTCCTCTATCTAACTCCTTAGATATTCATCCAAGCGTCAGCCTCTACGATTAATCAATGAATCAACAGCTGTATGATTATCAAGTTGGCCATGGTAAATAACCCTTATTGTATAGAGGGACCTTATAGTGCATTCATTCAATCAATCTCAGAAAGGGAGTGAAACATAATCAATAACTTTTATTGATAAATCATTTATTACAATAACATTTATTGCAGGAATGGTTCGCCTCGGGCTCACATTGCTAACATGTACGACAGGGACATGTTGCCACAGAGATGCACCGCCTGTTGTTTGATGCTTGAACATGATTTTTACACAGAATCAAGGTTTTCAAAACCCTAGATCGTGAACAAGAATTGAACCGTTGCGAAATCTAGAGATGATTGTCACCGAGTAAAAATTATGGTTTCAATAGAAACCCTAGAACTTGGATAGAACTTGAACTTACAGTAATAATCATCTTCAAAAACAAGGATCAAAAAATGAATCTCGAATAAAAAGAACATGAAAACCTCGAGAATCGATCTGCTCTGATACCATCTTAGAAAATATGAACGTGGAAGCATATAAACGAAATAAAGATAAAATATGAAGAACGTAGGATTTTAACGTGGAACCCTACTCCCTAAGGAGCGGGATGAAACCACGAGAGAACACCTCAAAGGGTTGATTTGTCTATTGACCTTCTCAGTGAATACATAGGGTGTGGGGCTTCTTATATATCCCTCACCTAGTCTCCACATCTTACAACTGGTTGATGTGGGACTAAACAACTGGATGTGGTAAATGGATCCTAGACTGATCCATTTACCCATCTACAACATAAGTGTCACATAACACATATATTCCAATAGTTGCATTCAATGACGTTAATGTTTGTTCTCGTTACTTGTTAATCAACACACGAAATGTTTATTTGGTTATTTCAATACTCCCGTGGGAATATTCTGTTTTCCTGTGAGGTTGCAACCATTATTTCTAAAGATCTCACTGCTTAATAGTACTGTCTGGGCCTTTCTAGGGGTTGTCATTTGCAGCGACAACATCCTGTAGTTTCACTTTTATACTTCATTTTGGATTGTTGCAGTAGGCATTAAGTTTCTGTGTTTGCATATAATGTTAGAATAATTTGTGTACTTAGTTAGTTTGCATCATATTCTCTTCATGAGCCGACTTTGTTGGACTCTTTACTTTCTTCTTTTCCCTTTAAGTTATACTACATGAGAAAGCATCAACATTAACATTCCTTTCCTTCTCACTTGTACACAACCTGAGCAGTAGCAACCCATGTCACTTGTGAGCGAAGGCATGCTATTAGATTGCATCACCATTGGATCCACAAGCCTCTCCCCTGATCCTCGAGAGGATCTGCTTCACCATAGAGACCACGTACCTACTCTTTGCTTGACATCGTTGAAGATCCAATTGATTGAAGGCGAGCTGACAACCCAGCTCTCATCTTCCTCTTTCTCGCTATGCGACGGAGAAGTTGGACTTCTTTCTCAACTACCAACCTGATTGGCCCCCGAAGTTGCCATGCATTCGCCACTCCTTCCCTTACATCTTTTCCCCCACTCTCTTCTCTCACGTGCGCAACCACATAACATCCTTGCTTGCTACTGGGTAGGGCTCACTCATGTCCATTATACCATAGCCTTGGCAGCCAAGTTCAGTGCGGAGCCTTGGCATGTCATTTTGGTCATGAGGCTCTGTTGCCCTATCCTTTACTTACCTTTGGAATCTTCGATAGGTATGCCATCATCCTCTTCAGCAGTTAGCCCTCCCCGCTCGCAATCGCCTCCTTATCCATCCTCCTTCATCTTGGACCACCTCGTCGACCACGACACGTGCCTTAGCTTCACGCATCACCTGCAAGAACGAGTAAGACATGGGAGGTGGTTGCTATCACCTAGGATTTTGCTTCTAGCACTATATATGTTGCTATTACGCCAAGAACAAGCATCCACCCCTCATATGTCTCCTATGCAGGTATTTCAATGATAAGGGATCGGTGGAGGAGAGAAAGGTGTGAAGCTCTTGTATAGGAGGCCCATCCAGGCCATGGAGGGCTCCTACAAGTGTATGAATCCACGAACTTCATGTCATAGTGTAACGTTTCATGTGCCTAAGCACCCAATCTTATTGCACTACCATCCTCGTGCTTCTTCCACACCCCTACTACCACACTTATACATTATGGTATCGATATTACCTTCCCTTCACCTTTAATGGTTACCACCTTACAACACTTATTGGATGAACCTATCTCGATCAGCATCTATTCCTCCTCCTCAGCTGGAACCAGAGCCACATCCTACTCGCACCACAGAGCTGCACTGAGAACCCAAGGGCAGAAGAGCACCTTTACTGCGGTCTCCCTATCGAGAAAGGGTTCACTGTAACACTCGAGTGGTAGCTGGAGCAATCAATCTAGGCATCAGTTTAGCACGAGGGCCTTGAAGGTCTGGTTGTAACTCATCGTACAACCGGTCGACGTCAGTGTTAAGGAGTCGAGCAACATGAGTGACAAGAAGCCACTATGGTGACACCCTTCTTTTCTATTTATTTCCTTTGCGGTAGTTCTCTCACTGATCCACCATTCATTGATCTGCCTATTCATCAGGATCCATGCTAAAAACAAAGTGACACATATCAACATACTCCAACACACCCTCTCAAGCTGGAGCAGCACCCAATCTTATTGCACTACCATCCTCGTGCTTCTTCCACACCCCCGCTACCGCACCTATACATTATTATATCGATATTACCTTCCCTTCACCTTTAGTGGTTACCACCTTGCAACACTGATTGGATGAACCATCTCGACCAGCATCTATTCCTCTTCCTCAACTGGAACTAGAGCTACATCCTACTCGCGCCACAGAGCTGCGTTGAGAACCCAATGGCAGAAAAGCACCTTTACTATGGTCTCCCTATCGAGAAAAGGTTCACTATAGCACTTGAGTGGTAGCTGGAGAAATTAATCTAAGCATCATGTTTAACACGAGGGCCTTGAAGGTCTGGTTATAACTCATCGTTCGACCGGTCGACATCAACGTTAAGGAGTCGATCAACATGAGTAACAAGGATGAAGAAGTTGCTATGGTGACACCCTTCTTTTTTATTTCTTTCCTTTACAGTAGTTCTCTCATTTATCCACCATTCATTGATCTTCGTATTCATCAAGATCCACACTTGATTAGTTTTCGCCTGATTCAAGCCTCTTTGCACCAAAAGTTCATCTGATGAAATGACCATCTGATCTGTTGCCTAAAAAGATAGAACGAGGTCACTGTATCGACCAGATGATATCTACAGAAAAAGATTTATCTTAGATCCTTTTATTTATATTCCTAACAAATGTGTATATGTATACTCCTAATAAGCGAATATGATGTGTTGCCAAATAAGGTGTTGGGAGTGTTGAACTCAGGGAGGAAGCTTTCAACTAAGTAGTGATGTGTAGTTATATCAAGATTTTTTTTACTATATTCAAGGATTTTTTAAACAATTTTATGAATTTTATATGTTTTAATAATTGTTTAATTAATTTTAAATGTTTTATATTTTTTATAATTTTATTTTAACTTTTTAATTGATTTTAATTTTGAAATATTTTATGTATTTTTAATGTTTAAAATAATTTATGGATAAGATATATACAAAAACAAATAAAAGAGCCTTTTTATAATTTTAAAATATGTGGAATAAAATCAAACATAAGAAAAAAATATTTTTATGTTTTAGGTATTTTTATCTGTTTTTGATGTTTTTTTGTGATATTTTTATATTTTATGGATTTTATATTGAATTAAATTTATAAAATAATTTAAAAGAGAAAAATAAGCTACTATTTTGGGGATTTTTTAAATAAAAACAAAGGCAAAATTCTAGTAATCAATTCTATGTAAAAATAGTTTATTCAAGATTCAAAACAAGCGGATATACAAATTTTTATGATTTTTCTCTGATTTTATATAATTTTTATAAGGTTTTTCAATATTTCAATTTTATGGTTATTATTTCATATTTTTATGTGATTTTGGTATATGTGGCAGAATATGATAAAATATAGATACATGATTTTTTAGAATTTTTCAAAGAGTTTTCAATTTTTTATGAGATTTTAAAGTTAAAAATAATTTTATGTACTATTTTTGAGTTTTCAAAATTAGAAAATCAAAAGTAAGAAAATAAAATGTTTTTTGTTTTAGATATTTTTCTCTCTTGTGTTGAGTTTTGTGGTATTTATATATTTTTTATAGATTTAATATTGAATTAAATTTGTAAAACAAATTAAAAGAGAAATAAGCTAATGTTTTGGGGGTTCTTCAAATAAAAATAAAGGCAAATTCTAGTAATCAATTTTGCGTAAAAATATATTATTCGATCTTCGAAACAAGGGGTTACACAAGTTTTTGTGATTTTCTATGATTTTATATAATTTCTATAAGGTTTTTCAAATATTTCAATTTTTATGATTTTCATTTCATATTTTATGTGATTTTGGTAATTGTGGCAAATTATGGTAAATAGAGCTACATGATTTTTTAAATTTTTTTCAAAGTATTTTTGAAATTTTTATGAGAATTTAAAGTTAAAATATTTTTATGTACTATTTTTGAATTTTTAAAATTGGAAAATCAAATTAATTTTCAAAACTATATTCCTAGAGTTAGATGTAATTATTAGGTACTTAAATTATTTTTTCTGGAATTTGTGAATAACAGAAACTATTTAATCCAAGCAATAGAGACAATAAAAGAAATGTAGCTATGAACATGGACTGAAATGCAATTAATATAAACTTGGAGAATTAGACATCTAACCTGTAATAACAACGACCCAATTGCAAGAGTAGAGCTCTACCAATTGAGCTATATCCCTACGAATCAAATGGAACATGCAAGGAGTCAGATGCTTTTTCTATTCTTTTCCCTGTGCAGATGGGCCATCTTGCACTTGAACCAGAGACCTCAAAGTAAATCATTACACCTACGATCCATCCATCTCAATGGTAGAGCACACCCCTGGTAATTGCGTCGTTATGCTTTGGTTGTGAGGGCTCTCAGCTTCATGGATAGTTCAATGTGCTCATTAGTGCCTGACTCGAAGATGTGGATCATCCAAGGCACATTATCATGGTGTACTCTTGTTCGAATTGAAGTTTGAAACCAAACTTCTCCTCAGGAGGATAGATGGAGCGATTAAGATAGATCCAATGTGGATCTAATTTTCTATTCACTCGTGGGCGACCAAGACACCCTTTGACCCATGCTTGTGTCCTTATATATTTCTCATATAAGTTCCCTTGGTCTTCCCCTTATAATGATGCTGCTCAAAGCATTATCATGGAAAGCACGAAGAAGGGTGCCTCTCTCTATCCATGTCCTGTCGAGCTCAAATAACTAGCTTTTGTAACTCGCTATCCTCTTGCCAAAGATTTATCTCTGTAGAAAGACTGGCACATTGATGAATAGGTGATTCATCACTCTAATTAGCTGAAAATAGAGCTTCGTCCTCATAATTTAGATTCATTTGCATGTTAACTTCATAAAAGTAACTTTCAGGCACCTGTAAATCATTTGCATAAATTAACACCATATTGCATTCATAATCAGCCATGCATTTTCACCTATTTTCACCAATTTTTAATTAATTCATGCTAACTCCAATTGATCTGAAACCAATTCCATTGTATACGTATCACTAACCTTATTCCAAGAAAAATCCTAAAAAAATGCTAACATATAAAATAATCTCAAACCCCAATTTCAGGACAGACAGACGAAAACACTGATATCTCTCTCAAACAATGTCCAAAAGAACTCTACTCACTTTTGAATTAATGTATGCTCAAAAATCTACGAATAGACCAAATTCGAAGGAATCGGAGTCCATTTATGAAAATTGGATTTTGAGACCTAACTCTACATTTCACATTTTCGTTGATTTTGACCTATCATTTCATGTGCATATTTCATTTTTAATTATTTCCTTTTTAATTTCTTTATTTTATTCTTTGTTTTAATTAATTACATAAAATTTAAAATAACAAGATGAGAAAGGCAATGAAAAAGACCAATTTTGACTTGAACTTTCTAACATGATCCATCTGTACACATTCCACATCCCTAATTTATTTTAACATTAACTCAACCCATAAAAATCCAAAAATATCAACATTGAGTCCAGTGCATCATTTCATAGCATGTTTGATTTTTGCGTCCATTTATTCAATCACAGAAAATCAAATAAAAATATACATAAAAGTCAAAATCCAAAAAAATCTGAAAAGCAATGAAAAAGACCAATTTTGACTTGAACTTTCTAATATGATTCATCTATACACATTCCACATCCCTCATTTATTTTAACATTAACTCAACCCATAAAAATTAAAAAAAAACAACATTGACTCTACTACATCATTTCATAACATGTTTGATTTTTGCATGCATTTATTCAATCACAGAAAATCAAATAAAATTACAAAGCTAAAAAAATGGTATTTTATACATAAAATATCACCAAAAAAATTGCATATCTTTCATTCCACAGCTCATGTGCATTGAGTCATTCATGAACATCCTAGATCACATTTAGTCGAACATTTTCGTGTTATGCATTTTTACATCAAAGTCTGTTTGCTATTTTTAATGTATTTAATTTATGCATTTTAAGCACTGGTCAACTTTCCTGGTCAATGTGCCACATGTCGCAACAACATTGGGCCACCTAGCCTTGGTCACCCATCTGTTTCTCTCTCTATATGCTGGGCACGTGTTCTTCCCCCGACCCTCTCTCATCACGTGCCCTGCACGTGAGGGTTTGCCTCTCCTCAACATCTTCCCGGTCGCGTGCCTAGCACGTGACCCTTACCTCTTTCCCCTTCACATGCCTAGCACATATCCTTCTTCCTCCCCTCATGCGCTAGGCGCGCTTCCCTCTCTGCTACGCCCTGCAGCGACGCTGCCCGACACCACCTTCCCTCTCCATCGAGCCCCAGCCGTGCGCCACCTACTCCTCTCTTCTCCGACCATCCTTTGTTCAGCCACCCAACCATTTGGAAACCCTAGATCAGATTTCACAGTATTCCTTCATCGCCATTAACCCCTCGTTATCCCTTCTTCGTCGACAATAACCCTAACCACCCTTATCTCCGTTCCCCTATCTTCGGTAACAACCCCAACCCGACCAGAACCCTAACCTCCCTCAACCTCTTCCATCTTCTTATCTTATCTCCTCCAATCAATTGAGCCCCCAAACTCTCGTTGATAATCTCTCTACCCCCTCCGGCTACACCCCCCTTCCTCTCCTATTAGATACCCTCCTTGTCAACGTTCAGATGCATCACCGAAATCCACCATATCCGACACCTTCACGAGTTAGCGAGAGAGATAGAGAGAGCATTCCTAATACATGTAAATCTTGCATATTGGAGGACCCAGAATAAACCCGAAGTATAAGATCAATTTTACATTGTCTACTTCAGGGATTTATCATTTCTCATTTGACTATTGGGAGTTGGTATTGATCATATCCTTTCCAAAAGCATATATCATACCCAGGTGTAGATCATATACTTTCCAAAAGTATATATCAAACCTACAAATTCACTCCAGCTTTCAAAGTGAGATGACCGTGCATGAAATTTGATTCTTCCCAATATCTCATGAGTGATCTCATGTCTTCTGGTTCAGCAATGAACCTGTATGATCCCTTTGAAAGATTGTATTACTCATATGCCCTTGTATGCACACCAGCGCGTCGGTGTATAGACCTTGATTAGGTCATCAACCTATTGGTCTGCCAAATGTACATACTCAAACATATAGTAACACATCTATCTTTGGTCAGAGGATGCATGCCTATATAGTGACAACATATGACAAAGGTCTTTGGTTTATCTCGATATCGTTAAGTCAACTCTTTTGACCAAACTAATCTGACACCTCTGAATCTTTATTCCCATGAAGAGGACCTATATCAAGAGATCGGTCAGATATCATCCAAGTGAGAAAGGATTTCCATCTCCTACTCAGGATGGAAATCCTCTCTTAACAATCATTTGACGGTACTTGATGAGTCCTCAATCTAACTCTTTAGATATTCATCCAAGCACCAGCCTCTATGATTCAATAATTGAATCAACAGTTGTATGATCATTAAGATGGCCATAGTACATAACCCTAATTGTACTAAGGGACCTATTATGTAAATTAGTTATTCTTCATTTCAGATCAGGGAATGATATTCGTATCAACATTTATTACATAATGGGTCGCCGTGGGCTCGCATGTCCAACAGGAGATGATGTGGAAGATGATGCTCTCTCAGTGTTCCGATCTCCCAAACTCAACTGGTGCATAGGCGGCTGCAATCTCCTACCGCTCCTGAGATGAATGGCGTTAGATAAACATGTAAAATCAAGGGACATACCTATCTCGGGGTTGGGTGGGCTATTGGCTACCTGCTCCTTGCGTCTGAGTTGTTGGGGTTGGCTTCGACCTATGCTGGAATCTGTGTCTTGATTGTTGTCATGTCGTCGATCCGTTGAGTCAGTTCGTTCATGTTCTTCATGAGCAATGCAAGTTGGTCCAGTGCTGGGTTGACTGAAGGGTCCTCAGGGTGCTCATTGACTGGATGTCGCTGAGACTGATAGTTTGGAGGTTGTTGGTAACCATATGGATTTTGATAGTGAGGAGGAGGAGGATGTTGTCCATAATATGCAGTCTGCTGATGGTTAGGTTGAGGAAAATACATAAACTGATGTTGTGGTTGGCCTTGTCTCCAGTTTTGGAACTGTGGTGGAGACTGATAGTGAGGATGGAACTGTTGGTGATGGTATTGTTGCTGTCTGCCTCCCTGAAATGGGTGGGTGGGTCTCTGACCCTGCTGTGAACCCAACTAGCCTTGTCCTGATGGACAGGGCTGGCTTCGCTCATGGTCGAACTAGATGTCGTTCACCTCGTATATGACAGGTGGAGGTGGAGACTGCTGCTTAAGAATGTAGGCTACTTCCAGTTGGTATGGAACTATCTGATGTGAATGTTGCTAAATCTGATCAGGGGTCTACACGTAGTAGACATGTTGAACTGTGGATGGTCCTCCGCTACTCTATTGGGTGGAAGAAATCTTCTCCCTAGTAGAGATATCGGTTGCTGCACTCACATTGTGAACTGCACTGATCTTACTCACAAGAAGATCCAGGTGCTTTGTTATCTCATCCAGCTTATCCAGATTCTTCGTCCTCTGTTCGATCATTTGAAGATTCTCAAGCTCCTTGGATCATTTCTCAATAATGTCCACTTTGGATAGGTGGTTTCCTATGATGGTCAGGTTAGAGCTGTCCACCCTATTAACTTCATGTAATGCATTCATATTGACAGCCTTTTGGGGTACTGTAGGGGAGGTGACGGGGTGCCTCTGAAAAGCACGTGAAGAAGAAAGAGCTAGTGAACTCTCCACCATCTCCTCAAAATTTTGATAAAGGACATCCACGTCCTTGTTGAAGTGGCTCCCCCTACAAACGGCATCTACCAGCTTCTGATTCTCTACGCTTAGACCCCCAAAGAAATTTTGCACACGGCTGGTCTCTGGAATATCATGACGGTAGAACTTCTCCTCAGATCTTTAAATCTTTCCCTCGCCTCGTAAATCGGCTCCTGGGGCATCTGGGAGAAATTAGCAATCAAGGATCGCATTTGGTTGAGTCATCCTAGTGGGTAATATTTGTTCGGAAATGCGGACCTCATCTCCTTCCATGTAGTGACAACCTTCCCCAAGTGATTTAACCAATAAAGATTTGTCCATGATACTGAATGGGAAGGCGGTCATCTGCACTATCTCTAATGGGACATTTGGGTAGTGTATTGTTCCACAAATGCAATCGAACTGTTGGAGGTGTATATACGATTCTTCATTAATATTTCCATGGAAGATTGGGAGAAGAGGTAAAATAGCGGGCTTAAGCTCGAAATGCCCATGAATTGTAGGGATTTATATCTAAGAATTTGTCTATCCAGCCCCTGTATTATAAGCATCCTTTAATGTACGCTTAGACACAGGTTCTATGTCATGTTCTTCTCCCCCATTCCCACCTCCAGCATTATTTTTATCCTCCTCTCTCCTATCTTGTCTCAACTCGAGAATCATGTCTCCTCATGTGGTCTAAAAATTAGCCCACTCTATTAACTAGGCTTAAATTGACCGAATGGATGCTAACATGGTGTTGTTGATCTTGCTCTGCTCCGACATGGTTCCCTTTCCCTTTGGTGGCATCAAGTGTCCGGTGTCTGACTCTGAAAATGTGCATGACACTCGATTAGTAATTAGAAATGATGGAGTCTCAAATACTAATTCGAGATTAAAGCCAATCTCAAATAGTGGGTTGATGGATGTTGTGAAGGGTGAAGTGGAGAAAGAGGAATATTCGGGAGAAGGTGAATAGTTCGGAGTGTAGAATGGGTTCGCAAAGTCCGAATGAGAAAGACTCCGGTCCGACATCTTCGAAATCAATAGGTAGGATGCGAGAGCACGAAGGTCAATGTAAGAGTGAAAATGAGTGAAGGAGCAAATTGCGCGGAAGGATCTCTATCACTAGCAATCAAACACAATACAAACCCCTAGTTCGCCAACTTAGCGCAATGTGAACACTGTGAAGGTTCGGACAATTATCTTGTCAATTTTTAGAGTTTGGTGAGAAATCAATCTATCATAGTTGTTAAGCGAGCTGTTAGGAACCTAATGCTCCCAGGAGACTATCCCAATCTCACAACTAGTTTTTCCCAGCCAATATGGGTGCGAACCGTTTACCAGCTACCCAATCTACCCACTCTGCTAAGGAAGCCCCGGACTGATTACCGGCTACCCAATGAAGTCCTCAATGGAAAACAACTAATCACAAGACTAATAGTCTGAAGAGAGTTTGGGCATGCCTCTATCCTAGTGTGCGGGTCGCTTTCTCGCTGCAGATAAATCAAACAAGGAGGGGGCGACTCTCCCCAAAACAATGATTTTTCCCTACTTTATTTTCGGGTCGAGTTTTCTTTAGCGGTTCTGAATTTTTGGCAGTTGTCACTTGGTTTGAATATTTTCAATGAATTTCCTACCGAGTGTCCAATTTTCTTTTTAACATATGTGATTGAAAACAAGGAAGGAGATCGGAAGTGCTAATGCGTGATTAAACACAATGTTGCATGCAGGGGTTAGAGATGCGTACCTTGTCGCCAGCACTCTACATACAGGGTGATCCACGTAGAATTTAAATAAACAAAAAAAACTAACCTATATGATGCAAGTGAACCGTCCCAACAATAGCTTCTATTAACAGGCAAGAAGCAATTAAATTTGACTAAGTCCAATTACGCTCTATTCTATAGGTACACAAATTCTTATTTAGGTTGTTTGGACCTAATTAATTACCTAGCCCAAGCTAATAAATTAAAGCAATCAATAGGTAGCTAATGAAATCCGCGTGAAACAAAGAAAAACAAGGCGATGAAAACAAATCCAGTAAGGTCCCCCAAGTGCACCAGCACTTGGCGAAACAGACCCTGCAACAAATGATTATCTGTTTACAAGAGTTCAAATGCTAGAAATAAATAAAAGAAAGTCTTTTTTTGCTAGGTCTCCTTCAAATCTTCCTCTCCTCCTCTCACGCTCTCTTGCGGCTTTTAGAAGAATCAAGACGTCTCTGTTTCGCTTGAGTGCTTCGGCTCTCCTAGGATCGCCTCCTTTGCTCTGCGGGCCCTCCAAGAAAAAGAAAAGAAAGAAAGTGTAAGAAACATAATTATCAAAAATATGAGCAAGAAAAATGAAATAAATACAGTGAATATGAACAATGGAATGAATGTGGAAAAATATAAACAAATATATACATCAAAGAATAGCAAGTCAAGAGAGAAACCTAACTACCCTCGTCGTGTCTCCCCGACAACGGTGCCATTTGGTTGAGAGATTTTCTCTGGGTTTTTAACACAATATGAAAGTGCAATTGTCATTGCAACCCAATATCCTGAAAAAAATTATTATTATTTTCAAGCCAATAATTACAAGAAAATGTGGTAGGAGATTTTGCTACTTATTTAACATGTATAGCAACATGATCGAACTCAGGGAGGATACAATTCCTGAGGGTTATTCAAATAATCAAAAAATCTAACTACCTTAGTTTTTGTGAAATTTTTATCTTTTTAAAAAAATATTCTATTTTTTATTTTCATTTTTTTAATTTTTAGTGATTTTAATTTTTGCAATTTTTAAATTTTCAGAAATATGATTTTCAAAACAAATTCATGCATAAAAGAAATGCAATTTTTTATTTTCGGATTTTTCACATATAACAAAAATGCGAAAATTATTTTATTAAAAACTAGAGGAAATTATCTACAAAAAGGAACTCAAATCACATTTTTTATTACTCTACAATTTTAGATATTTTTTTAATATTTTTAGTATTTTGCAATTTTTTAGGTTTTATAAATAATTAATGCACGAAAATTGGACAGGAAATTAAACACACAAAAAACTACTCTAATTTTTTAGAATTTTTTAAGCAATATTCGCATTTTAATGATTTTTCAAAGTTCAAACATGGACATATGCAATATTTTTATTTTTTAATAATATCAAATGAAAATAAATGCAATGAAAGTTATACACAATGAAGATGCACACAACAGGAGTCCAACTTGATTTTGGGGGAATTAATTGAGCAACAAATGCTATTTATTCCAATCAAAAGAACATGCAATTTCAAAGTCTAGATAACAGGACTGGAACGTAAACAATTAATTTTTTTGCATAAACAATTAACAAGAAAGAAAAGGAGGACTGAAAATGCAAATTACTCAATAAAACATGTGAAGCATGTACATGAGGTTAGTAGGGGCTTCTGCATAATTTGAGAAATCATCGGGGGGAGGAAAGCAATTTTTCCAATATCTTTTAATCCCCGTTAGGGTTCTCACTTTGTTCTTTGTTCGTCAAATAAAAGGAAGGGGCACGGACCCTTTGTCTTCTCCTCCAACAAAGGCCGGTGATGGCTTGTGGGGGATGGCGGTGGTTCCCAAGCAGAGGTCATGGTCCTTGTGTGGGGATGCGGGTGGCCAACAGAAGGCTTGCGGCGGCTGTTGACGGTCGGATGGAGGATGCGGTTCCAGGAGCAGAAGCGGACTAAGCATGGGTGACGCGCACACTAGCGATGGATGGGCAGCTGACAGCTCAGTCGAGTCGCAGCAAGCTTCAAGGCAGTGGATGGGTGGTGGCGCTGGCTGGGCTAGTTAATGATGGGTGGATGGAGACGGGGGGTCCGGAGGTGGAGGACGATGGGGTCACACTCACAGCGGTTGGTGAAAGGGGAGTCGTGCCTCAGCCGACACATGGCCGAGGGCAGTTGTTGCTCGCAGTGGTTGCGGTGGTGGTGGTCGATGGCTGGTGGCATATCTAGGAGGGCATGACGGACGTCGGTGGCGGTGGCAGCATAGTGCCGCCAAAATATTTTTTGTAAAAATAGAAACTGAACTATAAAATTATTCATTTATTTATTATTTATTTTGTTTTTTTTTTGAAAAGACATTTTTTTAATATTTTTTGTATTCTAGCAATTAAAATATATATTAAAAACAATTCGAGCAACAAATAATCAAATAAAGAATCAGTAGGCGAAGGGGTTCCATTGTAGATGGTGGAATGGAACCGAGTACCAGACCACCATACGTGGCCTGAGATGAGAGGTCGTGTGAGGTAGAACGTGAAGGTGGAGAGATCGAGAATATGAGATGAAAAATAGAGATCGATGGCAGATCGAATCGTGATGAAAAATTAGGAATTAAAATCAAAGATCTAGAATTAAAAATGAACGATGAAAAAAAGACTAAAATTAAACCTAAAATTATCTAGAAAAGAGAGCGAGAAATAAAGGGATGTGGATCTCACCGTGGGAGTGGAAAATACCGTAATCGCCTCAACGAAGGCCGACTCGCTGTTACCGGACGGCTCGGAGGCTAGGCACCTCTCTACAACAAGAACACTCTTGGAGAATAGGCTCCTCTCACCAAAAATTAATCAAATTGAAATAAGGGAGGAGGAGCCATATTAATAGATAAAAGAAAGGAGTTTGAATTTCAAAATTTGGAATGAACATAAGAGATAAGGAAAAAAATTGAAATAAGATAAAGATAAGAAGGAAATTAGTGTTAAAATTATTTACATAAATATTTTTATTTATTTTTGTCACTTTATTAAATTACATAATAAATGTTTTTTTATTTTTTGTGAGGGTTATATATGGGATTTAACTATATACATATATTATATACATACAGTACATTGTATACATGGTTAAATAAGGAAAATGATTTGTTTTAATTTTTTAATTTTTTTATTTTTATTTTAAATAATTATAATAAAAATGATTTACAATTATTTACAAATACAATATTTACAAATAAATGTTAAAATTGTACAAACCACCCCAGAAAATCATCTCTCAAACCTTAACTCTAAAAATTATGAAACATAGCCATTTTAAAGATAATTTAATTTAGAATACAATGGAAGGGAATTTGATTCAATGTGAGTTCATATGGAGCCAGAATTGGTCTTTCAATTATTGCTTTATGGCTTTTTCTAGATGTGGTTACTTTTATTCTATACATGATTTTATTTTGCAATTATTTTTATTATTTAGGAAACATTTTTATTTACAATTTTATTTTAAAAATTATATAATTTGAGGTCAATTTATATACAAATAAAATAGTGTAAATATACAAATATACACAGAAAAATATTTACAACACATTTTCTTTGGATTTTATGATTAAGGACCCTATCTCCCCCTACTTTATTCCTGGTCGATCAGGTCAAGTCTTGACCTTCTCTCGGGGTTCGGGTCAGCCTGTATCTATTACATATATACAGTCTCTCTCTCTCTCTCTTTTCTTTTTTTTCCTTTCTTTCTTTATTTATTTATTTTAGGTTAAAATAATAATATATGTACAATATTTACACACATATGCAAGTTAATAAGAATATGGAGTTAGTATTATATATAGATGTTTTTAAGGGGTTTTAAGCTAAAATAAATGAATAAAGATGATGAAATGCATATTCATCAATCCATAATCAATAATGGCTTCATAGTAGCGAGGAAATGTTGACCCAGGATGATTAGAGCATGCATCATGGGGGTGGAGGTTTCCATGGGCAATACAAAAAAATCAATGGGGTAGCTCATACCCTGGGCCTTAATGACATTGTTTTCAAGAATACCCTTTGGATAATTTATTGATCGGTCAACAAATTAACAAATCATCCTAATTTTCTTGAGAGGCCTAAGATTGAGTGTCTCGACAAGTAAGGAGGGTAATATATTAATCAATGTGACGCTATCAAGGAGAGTATGATCAAAGTGGTAGTAAGAAATCTCACGTCTAACAAAGGGTGTACCAGTGTCCCCTTTTTCATGATGTAGATGATGGGTGATACGTGGGTAGTGGCCATAGTAATTATTCAATATGTGAACCCACGATGAGCCATTATGAAATAAATGTTATAGCAATTAGCTCCTTAATAAGAAATGAGAATAACTAATTTTCATAATATGTCCTTAGTACAATTAGGGTTATGTACCATGTCCATCTTAATAATCATATAATTGTTGATTCAATGGTTGAATCATAAAGGTTGGTGCTTGGATGATAACTAAAGAGTTAGATTGGGGACTCAACAAGCACCATCAAATGATTGTAAAGAATAGATCACCAGCCTGAGAAGGAGATGGCCATCATTCTCTAAAGGATAATATCTGACCGACCTCTTGATGTAGATCCTTTGCATAGGAATATAAATTTGGAGGTGTTATATAAGTTAGTTCAAAGAGTTGACCTAACGAGATCGAGATAACCAAGACCAATGTCGTGTGTTGTCATGATATAGGCACTCATCCTCTAACAGGAGATAGATGTGTTACTATATGTCTGAGTATGTACATTTGGTAGACCGATAGGTCGATGACCTATTCAAGGTCTATATACCTGTTGAATCGCTAAATGCATAGATTAATTTGTATCCATTGTAGCACGGGCACTTAGCGGATCATGCATAATCGAGAAAAATCTCAGTGATGAGGTTCTCGGCTTAAATTTATATACCTGGGAAGTCCAGGGTCGAACACAGAGACACGAGCCATAATACAATCATTTAGATTTTTAATATTTATATTAAGCCATTTATAAATTATCTAGGTCAAGATAGAGAGACAAAAAACATGCACATGCAATGCCAGATAAAATGCATATCACAAATGCATGCATGGATGAGACAAAAATGTGATTTAAAAAGGAATTAATGCATATTAATAAAATGATATAATGACCAGAATGATGTAACTTTAGTACATGCAAGTATACACATTAATATGCCCTAAAATGATTTGTTAAACTTAAGCAAAAATTTTATTTAAATGTAAATCCAATTTAGCACTTAATCAAAAATCATGTTTCCTTTCATATGACTAAAATCGTCGATAATATCTCTAATTAATTATAAGTTAAGCATCAAATCATAGAATTAATGAATCCATATTAAAGATAATGAAACAAGGATAACAATGAAATTGAAATCATCTCAATTGGATATAAGAGGCTTAAGATATTTGTAATTAAGTTCACGGGAAAAAATGTGATAAAAACACGAGAAAACATAGCAGAAATATAACATAATGGTCCCTATAGGGACTTAAATGCAAATATGAAAATCAGCTTGCAATTTTATTAAATACCCCATGTACGGGGACATTTTTGTTATTTCGGAAACAAGCTGGGGTGGATCTGCAAATTGTCCAAAGGCCCCACATGAAGTGCACGGCCCCTTTGACCTAAATACAAACCCGAAGAAATCCAGGCCCTTTGTTGCAATTTATCCAAGCATGCATGTGTTCCTCACACACAATAAGGCTCTAACCAAGGCTCGGTCGGCTGCAGATGGTTTGGGCCACGTGGTTGGATAAGGCGCTTCGGGGTTTGCCTCGATTCCTCTGAGGCTATTGGTTTGAAGTGCTGCTTCGGGATAAAGATGGGCCATCAGATCATCATGATCCTACAGTGCATGTATGTCAAAGAAGGTCGATCTCCTCCATGAGCGATGGCATAGCAGCAATGCCCCGATGACTTCCTACGAGCTCCTTTGCCTCCTTTCCTTGTTGACGGTTGGAAAACCTCCCCAACAACCGGGCGAAGATCCTGTATGGTTGCCGAAGGCATGGCAATGGTTGACTCTTCTGCTCTATGGTGGCTCAATGGAATAGAAACTCTAGAACGGACAACCTCTGAAGTTTCCAATCATTGAAGATCTCAATACCTGCATACGTTAGAAAGCATCCCAGTATGCGTGTGTGAGAGGCATGAGTAAAGTGAAGGCCTATGTGCGTTGAGAAGCTGACGGCCCACAATGGGTTCCTCTTCGTTTGACCAGAGAAGAAGGGAGGGACTGGTCTGAGGTATGGAGGAAAGAAGAAGATGAAGTCGACCTCCGGCGTTCATCACTGACGTACGACGAAGGTTGGAACGTGATCAAATCACGAGAAAATTGCATGTGCATGTGATGAAAAATCGACAAAAATAACAAGACATAAAAATTTTACATTGAAGAACTTCACATGGATGGATAAATGAATTAGCATTGGATTGAGGGTAGAAATACCCTTGGGTTTTTGCTTGACTCGCGTAGTAGGTGCGAGAAGCTCAAACGGCCTTGAAGTGGTCGTAACATGGCGGTTTTGCCATGGGTCTTACCAACAGCCGATCGCCATGATTGCTCAACTTCACCGCCTTCTTCCTGTCACGAAGAGGAGGAAGTGACTAGGGGTGACTCCCTACAAGGGTGGACAACTGTCTACAGTGGCTGGTTGAGGGGTATTTGAAGAAGAGGCTTACAACAATGCTTTCCATTGTGGTGGTTTCAACCGCCACCCAAGATCGCATAGATGGTTCTCAAAGGTTGAGGAGGTTAGTGCGAAGGTTAGGGAATGAGATGGCACAGGAGGTTGGTTGAGAAAGTGGTTGACGACGGAAGGATAATTCAAAGAAGAAGGGTGGTTAGCAAGGATGGAAACGCTCCTGAGGAGCAGTTAGAGGAAGAAGACACACGGCGACCGTTAGATCACGAGATCCAACGACCGCAAAAGAAGCACACAAGAATGGCTCTGATTACATCTGATCAAAGATCAGATGGCTGAAAAATAGGCGCATATGAGTAACCTAGATTCAATAGAACCAAAGATCCAACGACCAATAGTGAATGAAAGTGGTGTGAAATGAATGGGCCACATGGTGCAATTAGAAGGTGCCACGTGGCCCAATCAAAATTAAGGAAAATAAAGAAATTAGAGTTAAATCAAAAAGAATTAGTTAGAGGGAGAACTAGAAAAAGCGATAAACATGAAAGTTGTAGATCTCAATGACACTACAACTTTCATGCAGAAGTCAAACAGATCAGAGATCATCTATACATAGATAAAAATTAAATACATATGAAAACAATATAAAGCAATTTTCTTTTATTTTTCTTTTGATTAATTTTTTGTATTTTGATATAATTTTATGTTATTTTATTTATAATGTCATGGTAATGGGTTATATCATATATATAATTAGTGTCAATTATTTACAACACATAAATTATTACTTGGTGTTAGTTGTCAATGAATGTTGTTGATTTACTAAGTAAAAGAGGTAAATATATTAAATAATGTAGATAAATCTGTGCTTTATCAACACCGGTGAGTCGGTGTGCATACAAGGGCATATGAGTAGTACAATCTCTGAAAGGGATCCTATAGGTTCATTATTGAACGGGAAGACATGAGCTCACTCATGAGATATTTGGATCAAATTTCATGTAAGGTCATCTCGCTTTGGAAGCTTGATTGAATTTGTAGGTATGATATATGCTTTTGGAAAGTATCTGATCGATACCAAGGTATGATATATGCTTTTGGAAATTATATGATCGATACCAACTCCCAATGATAAAATGAGAAACTTAATGATAAAAACCCTAAAGGAGATAGTTCAAATGTGAACTAAAATGTCGGGTTTATTCTAGGTCTTCCAGTATGCAAGATGTACGGGTATTAGGAATACTCGAGGGTGTGATCATAAACGATTGTATAACCAAGATACATCCATTCTGAGTGATGAAATAGGTTTGGATTTTAGTGACTCTACTAAATAGATTAGTAATCCAATCTTAGTCCAAATGTTGACCATTGATCATAATGTGATTTGGATGCAATGAGGAGCTAAGACTTACAGTTTGATTTCATCAAACATCTATTAGAGGTCTGCGAGATCTGTATTTGAGATATGATCTCAATATCCAAGTCACTATACATGGAATGTACAATTGCCTTGTCCTTATCTCTAAGCATCCATGGAGGAAGCACATCATTCCTGAAAGAGTTCAGGAATAATTCCATTATTGATAATATATCTGAGCACTAAGAATTTGATGATTGAATGTGATTCAATTATCACAAATAATATGAATATGATTAATATTATTTAAATACATTAGAATATTCGTCCAAGAGAATTAATAATGATTTATTTATCAAGGATATGATTAATGTGGATACCACTATCCATGATAATCATAAATAATATAAATATGAATTATAATATGGTGGAGAGATTTAATTATAAATAATATTTAAAAATTAAATGTTAATGTGACTTGGATTCACATTGAACAATTAATTATAAATGCATTTTATATTTTATATTGGATGCAAGAATGTGATTCATAATTGTTGATGGCATGATTGAAATTATCACAAAGATTTTGGAATTATTTCGGTGAATAATTTTGCAACAAAAGTTGTTGCACATGTGGAATATTTGGAGAGATATGAGATCTCTCAATTAAGTAATATGGAATTCACCTTCCCCTTTAAGAGGGTGGATGCAATGGAGCCGTACTCTATGTATGGTCATCCACTCTATTGAAGGAAGGATGCTTGTCCTCTTTCCTTTATTTACACGTGAGATTAATTTGAATTAAATTGAATGTGTTGTAACATATTTGTAGCAAATTTAATTTATTTTAAATTGATCATTTGTTGTTGGAAATTTATGCGACAAAATCATGGCCATTGATTAAAAGCACAAAGTTACCTAGACCCTTCATTATGAATGTACATGGATTGAGATCCATAGACATCCAATTTAGTATAAAGGGAGGGGTAGCCCTAGCCTTTTCTACTTGCAACAATTGAAGAGTAACAACTCTCTCTCTCTCTCTCTCCATATTCTCATGCACGTCATCCCTCTCTTCTCAAAATTGTGGTCGTCCGCGTTGTTGACATAGAGAGACTCGCAGTCGTCGCAACACTGTTGTGCCGCCGGATCGACTGCTCATGGATATCCTCCATCTTCGATGCTTCTTTCTCGTGAAGATGATATCCAATTTCATGAGACAAAATGAGGAGACTCCTCCTTCAGGTCATTAAATTGGATTGCGGGAAGCACATATCTCATCCACTCTCTCGCAAGTGTGGCCTTCATCAGATCGGACTTGAGACAGGAGGTCTCTTATTTTAAAGATAAGGGATCTTAAACACGATTTAAGAGGTATTCACATAACTCATTTGTGATCTTGATGAAACGATTTGAAAAGTGTTCTTGAATCATATGGTTTCATCTATTTAAAATTTTAATTTCTGTTGCCTAATGCAACTAGTATGACTAGTTGCCCTAGGTCGTATGTGATGCGACCTACATGCTTTCGTGATGTGCTAAGGCCTAATCCCTAGCCTTCGAGAATTTGATGCTCAGTCCTGCGACATCTCTATCTCTTGGAAACAGGCAAAAATTCCATGGCTTTGCAAAGTGGTGTTTCAATGATATCCTAAATAGTAGCCACCACTTCAGGATCAGATAACATTTTTTTGAATTTTTTATCTCTTCCCTTACAAGGAAGATGTCAGAATCAGAGTAGGATTCCACACTTATTAGGGAATTAGTGTATACACAAGGGACACTAGAAGAAGGTTGTACAATGTCATCCTTGATAGGTGGGGTGATGGGAATTATGGTGTGTATTCGTGTGGGCATAGGTTGTGCAATAGGTGCCTATCCTTACAGTCTGCCCTCGTCAGATGACTCCCATTATTATTATTTTGATATTTTGTCCATTTTTTTATTTTTGGTGAAGGGTTTCTCCTATGGGTAGCCTCTCGTGACACCGACTCACCAAAAGGTGAAGCTCTAATGTGGATCTTATTCTGTGTTGTGAGGTCATCTAGCTTTTATGCATTCGCTCCTCTAACCGAGTCATGTAGCCAAGAGTGCAGTCCATGGGAGGGAAATACAAAATCTTAGCAATGGGTGGGGGTGATGGTGGGTATTGTGTTCATGGTGGTGGGGATGGTGGAGGAAATTACTCAAAATATGGTTGCTAAAACTGTGGGTGTGCAGGATTCCATGATTGGTATGGTAAGTCAAAGTATGTAGGCTGCATGTGTGGCCATTTGAAAAGAGGGTCCATCTTGATAGGTACGTTTATTGGTGGATATGTAAAAGAAGAAAATCAGGAAGATAGTCATCATGACAAAATAGAGATGCACCAACTGAAGTGGAATGAATGAGGTTAGCTAAGTCCAGATAAAAATTGCTCCAATCTACCATCTCTACTACAAGAGGCAGGGATCATGGGGATCACGATGGTAAAGCTAAAATATGATTAGAAAAAGATACAAATGCGCAAAAGGATCCAACACACACAAAATAAACACAAATCAAACCCCTCCAGCCAACTCAACACTATGAGAACCGTAAAGGTTGGATCTTTTATCTTGTTTTTTTAGAGTTAGGGGTTAATGCAGTTATTTACAAGCTCACAGATGACGTCTAAAAGAATAGTTTTTGTCCAAGTCGATGAATCACACCTACTTAAACAAAAACTACTCCAATTAATATCTAAGGCAAGTTCTTGCAGCAATAACAGGACCCAAAAGTCAGTCCAAGTGCTTAGAGAATAATTACAGGGATTAGGCTCTATTCCTTTGTATGTGCATCACTCAGTCTGAAGAATACCTACGAAAATGGCGGGGTTAATGTCCCCAAAACAATGAAACTTGTCCTTATGTTAATTTTTAGGGTCGAGCTTAATTAGTAGTCCCAATTTTATTGGCTATCACTTTTTTGAAGAAAATGTCTAACAAATTTTCGAATTTCCTTTTTATTTAAATCGAAGAAAACTAGGGGAGAAAACCAAAAAATACAATGTGTGTGAAACTATGAATGCATGCAAAGTAAGAATGTGTACCTTGCTTCAGCACTTTACATGCAATATGATCCACGCAAGAATTTAAAATTAACATGTTATGCATTCGATGAAATCACCCTAAAACCAAGAATTTCTATTTCGTGAAGAACTTGATTAATTTGACTAAGTCCAAGTACGATAGACTATAGGAATATAAAGTGTATCCTGGCTAGGCACTTAAATTACTGTGTCATGCAATCCTAGATCTAATGGCTCAATCAACAAAGATGTAAAAGTAAAAGAAGGCGAAAAACACAAAACATGCGAAATAAAAAAAATAAAGTAAAATAGGGAAAATAAAAATGAGAAACGAAAAAATGTGTAAAAGCCAATCAGGTCCACCAAGTGAACAAACACTTGACGAAATGGGTCTGCGAAGTATCTAAGAGTCTGAAAGTGCTAGTCATTTCAATTATTTCTCAAAATCGCTCTCTCATAAAAATAAAAACTACACAAGGCTAAAACTACTGCTCTTCTCGATCTCATGCTCAGCTTTTGTTGCTCTCTCTCGTCAGCTCTGTCTGAATGAGCCAACCTCTACCTCGCTCGGGAGAGTCGACTCTCCTAGAAGATCTGTCCTTACTCCAGGCGCCCTCGCAACAAAATCAAACAGAAGATGTGATTAGAACAGATAAACAAGTATACACAGAAAGAAATAAAGACATGTGATGAAATAAAACAAGATTACAACAGTTCCTTAACTATTGTTATTCCCCATGAACGGTGCCATTTATTGACTCGAGCAAGCCTATATACTATCTAACCAGCTAGAAAGGTAATCGATGCACTGACCGACTGTCAAATCAGCAACAGTTAGCACACAAATAAATAAATCAATCAAGTGTTTGCAGGTCAAAATTTATTATAACTCTACATAAATAGGTGTATAGGTGTAAGTAGGTAGTGTGTCGAACACTAGGATGTCAAATGGAGGGTACTAATTACTACTAAATATTGCTAATTAATAATAATTTTTTAGAGTTTTCTTATTTTTCTTATTTTTGTGTGTTTTATTATAGTTAATTTTTAATTATTTCATATAATTTTATTTTTTATTTTTTTTCATTTTTGATTTTATTTTTAGTTCTAAATTTTTAATTCCTTTTTCATTTTTAAAATAAGCTATATAATAATGTATAATAATATTGAAATTATATCTTATATAAGTAGCATATAATATATATAATATATCTTTTATATTTTTATTTAAGTGAAACAAACTCAAAATGAGAAAATAAGTTGCTTTGTGTTTTTTATATGTTGCTCTATTTTGGTGATTTTTAGGTGATTTTTATAAATATTATGGATTTTTAAAGTTGAAAATATATAAAAATAATGAATATATAAAATTTGTTTTGGGTGTAGTAAATATTTATAAGTCCAAAATTAACCCTAAAATATTTTTAATATATAGTTTATATAATAAGGAAAATTCACAAACATAGAAGATATATTTTGGATTTTTATAGAATTTTTTAATTTTTATAAGATTTTAAGGGTTTTGTTATTTTTATGTTTTATATTTTGTATTTTTTAGTGATTTTTGGATATGCGAGAGAATATAGTGTAATATAGCTAATATAATTTTTTTGGAAATTTTTAGAATGTTTTATAATTTTTATATATTTTTATACGCTAAACAGAGAAAAAATGCATGTTCTTACATTTTTAAATAGAAAATAGGTTAAAATGCCAAACAAAATTTATGTGTGATCAAGCATGGTTACATGCAGCTAACATAATTTTCCAACTTTTAGCATAAATAAAATATTTAATATAAATAAATATAAGAATGAAAACATATAGTACACATGGACCTATTTGACTGTAATAAACTAAGAATTCATTTTAGAACATGCCCTGAGAGTTTAGGGAATAAAATGCAAATTTTATAATGTCTCATGTGGTGTTACATGTAAGATGAAAGGACCTAAACGCAACAATACAAAAGTTCGAGGGTCCACTTGCATATATTCCTAAAAAATATTAAACTTAATATTATATTTATAATACTAAAATGAAATTACAAAAGGTGTATGGGTGTCAGCGCTATTTACCTAGGGGAGATCGTGCATCTCGCGTGGGGACTAATGGACAGCTATAGTGTTGCCACGTCATGTCACTTATGATCAGGCATGTCTGATCAGGTAGTTGTTCTCCTTGATTGGATGACCCAAACAAGATCTGGGTCGTGATCTTGATCTGTCAGCTCTAAGGGGCCTCAGAAGAACAGGGAAGAACTCTTCCCTATCTTCGCTTCGATCTTCTATATCTATGGCCTCCAGCTTCTCACGGCATGTTGCCCAGCTCAAGCCCTTCTTGGGAACCATCCGTGGTTGTAGGTGGGTTCAATGGTGTCCATACCTCGTTAGAGGAGGCCTAGAAGGGTCTTCTTCAGACACATAGGAACCAAGTTCTTCAATCGATTCCCCTTTCCAGTTGCATTTTCGGAGATCGTTCCTACACAAAATGGTTGAGGGGCTCAAGAGGTATTCTCTCGACCAAAACTAAAACTGGATTGCATGAAAATGGAGGTTTATGGTGATCTTCGACGATGTAGTAACTGATGGAGATCGAATTCACTTATCTGAGGAAGATCAGGTTGATCTGGGCTCAAAGAATCGATGGAAAAGTGATGTCTAAGCTGTAGGAGGTGCTAGGTGGTTGGAATAGAGGGTGAAATAGCGAGGAACAGTGGCCGAATATGAATCTCCAACAAACTACGATCTTGCGATTTAACGTTAATGTAACAGAAATGGAATTAAACTAAGCCTTGATCCATTCTAAGAAACTAAAATGTAACCTAAAAAGCTAAATTAAACTAGGCCTAAATAGGAAAATACCTGGAGGCAAAGACCTTCGCCTGAGCTTCTCCAACGAGGTGGATATCTCCTCAAAACTCCTTCTCCACGCTACAAATCAGGCACTCCACCTTCTCGTCACCAAGGGGATCAAGCCAAGAATGATTCCATGGGTTACAGTGTCTCAAAGAGGATCAAAAATTAGATTGAAGGTCTGGGGTTTTATATATAGATAAGGTGGAGGCATTATCTTGTGAAGGTGGTTAGTGTGATTGGGTGGTGGTTGGTGGAGTCTAAGAGCATGGTGAGGATGATGGAGTAATCATAGTTAGTGAAGAGCTCAAAATGATCAGGCGCATGGAGAAGGCGTGAAAAATTGAAGAAGCTAAGGGGCTCAATGTTCTAACAGAAAGGGGGTCAATACACCCTCGCTCCTAATTGATCCACGCAGGACCAAGTCAGGACAAAACAGAATTAAAAATACATATAAATTCAATAAAAAATAGTAAATGATTTCATTAAATAAACCTTAAAACATAAATAATGTTTCCTATTTTATAAACTATTTTATCATGATTTTTATTTATTTTTACAATATTATTTATGATATGTTAATATTTACATGTACATATATAGGTACATATACCTATATTCTATATATTATATTTTTATTTTGTACTTTATATAAATAATATCATATTTACATATTATATATTTATAACATTTTTTAATATATATATATATGACATTTTTTATTTTATTTATAGGTATAATTAAATAGATGGATGTACATTACAGGTATAATATACATATGTATTTAACTTTATTATTTATTTTAATTGTATTTTAAATGTTTTTTTATGTTTATATTTTAGTATAATAATACAATTATTTAAAAAATAAAGAAAGTAAAAATGTAGAGAATAAAATAATCGATTATTTGTACAGATGCCTAGTACAATAGCACCCCAAAAAGCTAGATTTTGTATCTTAGCTCCATTTTTAATGAAGCCACTTTCATTATATGGATAATTAAATTTAAAATTCAATGTAGATGAGTTTGGTTTAATTTGAGTTTGTATGGAGTAGATATTGATCAATGAAGTTCTATTGGTGGGCTTTTCGTCTGTTTACCATGTGAATTGTGTATGTTTTATTTTGGTAATTATTTTTTCTAATTTTCTATACATTAATATGTACAAGTTTTATGTTGAAAATTTTATTATTTGAGGTGTGGTATGAATGTGAATAAAATAGTGTAAAAATAAGCTATATACACATTATAGAATTAGGGTTTCTATGTGTATTTGGCCCTTATCTCCCCCTACTTTATTCATGGTTGACCTAGTCAATATTGAGTTCGTCTCAGGATTTAAGGTCATTCAGTATCTTTGATGCTTCACTTTTTTTCTTTTCTTTTTTAAATTTTTGGATTTTAATCACAAGTATTTACACACTAATTACATATCAATGTTATGTGTTAATTTATGCAAAGTAGTAGTATTGGTAGGTGTTTTATAAGGGATGTAAAGACAAATGGAAGAATAAAGGTTAATGAATGGTTATTCATTAGTCCAGTTGATTCTAAATTGATATGGTGTACTAACAACCTAGCACACTCAATTGTTGCATCGACCAATTAAGAAATCAAGCAACAATCAATCCACAATTAAATTAAGCGATTAAATATGAGTCAAAATTTATTATAACTCAAAAAAATCATGTGTATAGGAATAAGCAAGCAGAGTGTCGAACATTGGGAAACGTAAGCGGGTAGTTAATTATTACTAATTATTGCTAATTAATAATAATTACTTTTATTTTTTATCTTTTCTTTTTTTTATGTGGGTTTTTTAATTATATTAAATTTTTATGGATTTTTAATTTTTTAGGATTTTTAAATTTTGTGGATTTTTTATTTTTATTTTGTTTTTGATTTGGATATTTTCAATTCCATTTTTAAATAAGATAATTAGTATATAGATAATATAGATATTATAGTATATATAAGTAACATAAAAAATATAAATAATACAACTTTTAGATTTTTATTTAAGCCATAATATAGTTAAAATTTAAAAATAAAATGTTTTTTATTATTTTTATTTTTTTTCTCTATTTTTGTAATTTTTGTAGTCTTTTTTCTAATTTTATGAAGTTTTTAAAGTTATAAAATATGCAAAATAGTGAAAATAATAAATATGTTATCTTGTTTATGGTTTGATAAATATTTATAAGTCCAAAATTAACCCGAAACCATTTATAATATATATTATATAATAAAAATAATTTGAAATAAAAAGATGTATTTTTAGATTTTTAATGAATATTTGCACATTTTTATAAGCTTTTAAGGGTTTTATGACTTTTAAGTTTTATATTTTATATTTTTAGTGATTTGTGGATATGTGGTAGAATATATTATTATTAAGTTAATATAATTCGTTTTGGAATTTTTGGAGGTATTTTCGAATTTTTATGGATTTTTAATAGCTAAACGTGGAAATAACGCATGTTTTGTATTTTTAAAAATATGAAAATGGTTTAAATACTAAACAAAATTTATGCATGATTAAGCATGGTTCTAGACATCTATCCTAAATTTCCTACAATTTTAGCATAAAGAAAATATCTAATACATATAATATGCACAAAAATAGAATACGCGATAGTAGAGGGACCTTATTGTAATTAAAATAAACTATGTTCTCATTTAATAAAAGGCGCTACAAGTTTAGTAATAAATTTGTAACTAACCCAAATACGCCTCACGTGGGGGACCACGTGAGGTGAGTTGGACATTACCTAATAGCAAATACACGACTTCATGGGTCCGCATGCAATTTAAACTTGAGTTTTTACACAGTATATAATATTTACAATACTAAAATTAATTACAAAATAGAGGAGGGCACTGGCAAAATACCACTTGAGACAGAGGGGAGGGTCGTACCATCACCACAAGGTAGGAGCGAAGCCATTGAACTGTCCTCTCACAAAGCCCAAGTGATAACCTTAACAACTATCCCATGCAATATATATATATATATATATATATATATATCAATCAATGAATAAGCAGGTGCGAAAAATTTATTACAAACCCTACAAATAAATGTGTATAGTGACAAGCAGAATAGGGTGTCTACCACAAGAAGCATGAACTCAATATTATTTATAAATAAATAATGAGTCAATAATATATGTATGCACACAATTAATCAAAGAATGTGGGTTTAAAAATATATTTTTCGCAATACATTTTTTATTAATTATGCATCTTAATATACATGTATTGATTTTAATATAACTATAAAATATTTATAGTAATAAATAATATTATAGCTATATATTAACAAATAGATATATATAATACTCTATAGGGTAAATAATTTATAAATATAAGTAAAAATAAAAAAATGGCAAGATCGAATATTTTTGGGCTTTAGATAATTTTTTACTATTTTTGTAATTTTTGAAGTAATTTTGCTAATTTTTGGAGATTTTTAAAGTCCAAAATGCACAAAATCAGTGACTTTTTAATTAGGTTGACTTGTCTTGAGATTTAAAAATACTTAATAAGGTCGAAAATTCTCAAAACTATTTTAATATGTTCTAATATATAAATAAAAATATAAGAACGGATAAAATTTTTTGGATTTTTAGAAGTCTTTATATTTTTATAGGATTTTGGAGCATTTTAAATTTTTATCATTTTATTTTTTATTTTAGGGATTTTCTATCTGGGGGTACTATAATATAATAAACGCACACTATTTTTTGGGAAGTTTTAAACATGATTTTATAATTTTTTGGATTTTTTAAAGCAAACAGGGACTATCCATGAACTATTTGATTTTTAATAAATATGAAATATGCGTAAAATTCACAATAAAAATTATGCGTGAAAGTATACTGCATTAGGCACATTATCCTATTTTTGGTAATTTTTTGGAGCACAGAAGATATTTTTAATAAATAGAAAACAACACACAAAAATCCTTAAACTAGCAGGGTATTTCTGCAAATAAAATAAAGATCAAGAGACACAGTACAAATAAACCCAAAGTTTATAGCTAATTTCCAAACTTAATATATTTAACAATAATTAAAATAACCCACTAGGGTTCACATGCAATTCTTACAGCATATGTGTCCTAGTACATGTGACTGGGGAGGATTTAATTACAAATGAATGATTATAGAGGGGTTCCATTGCAATCAGTCCAAACAAAATTACACTACTCCTAACCTTAAATATATTACAACTAATATCAAAAAGGTGGATGGCTTCTTCAATATTTACCATCATATAGGTGCTGACGAGCGGTTCTGGTAGCGCCACATCGATGCCACTTAAGTCGATCTGATAGTGATGGCACACGTCGCTTCATCTCGCATTGGATGGCTGAGATTATAACTGGTGAAGGGCTTCGATCCAATGGCACCTGAAGTTCTTCCAAGAACGAAGAGTACCTCGAAAGGTAAACTTCGTTCTTCGATTCAGGCTGACTCCGGGCACCAATCTCCTTGCTGTCAGGGGCAAAATGTTCCTGGAGTTCCTCCGCATCAGCAAGTACATTCAGATTAGGTTCAGGTCTCCTCAATCGGGACATGAGCTCACTTCCACCTGGGACTGTAGGCGAGGTCCAAAATAGGCCCAGGTGAAGCTTATTGGCTTAAAACCTGTACGAAGATGTTACATGGCTCGAGGTAGTGATCCTAGACCCAAAAAGGGTTGTTGGGGCTACGTGGATGATGATAGCGATGAGGATCCAGTGATGGCAGGGAGGCAAGCCTCGAATCACCTTGATTCGAGTCGAATCGAGGGGGGCACAAGGTGGATTCGATGGAGAAGTAAATAGGGAGCGATATGGGGTGCACAACTGGTCGATTAACTAGTCGAATCATAGTGGAACGAACCTAGAGCCCAAGCTCGAAAAGTACACTCTTTTTGGATTTAACCCTAAACTAATTTATTAAACCTACAACTAATTGTAGAATTGGAATTTGAGATAAGGAAATTACCTAGAAACAGAAGATGGGGGCTCAACTCGGCTAGAGCGAGGAGCTACAACCTCACAGCCGCATGTGGCTAGAGATGGTGAATGCGCTTCTTTCGTCAGCACTCCCCCTCAGAGCTGGTCAGCAGCTACGCCAACCTGTCTGGGAAGATTGGGCTTTGGCTTTTTATTTAGAGTATAACTTGTACATTGTATATTATTTTTCTATGAAATAAATTTTTTATTTGTATTTTTATCTAAAACTTTCACTACAAAGTTTATTGATTTGATGAGTAAATAATAAAGAATAAAATAGGTCTCAAAAGGTAATTATTGGCCTATTTTTGTAGGGTTCTCCGACCATGTTTTCTTTATAATTGGTCGCCTTATCTACCCCTACTTTATTCCTTATCGACTAAGTCATCATAATGACTGAGTCTAGGGGGCTAGGTTCAGTCGACACCAACACTGTCTTATTTCTTTTTCTTTTCATTTCTTTTCTTTGTTCTTTTATTTTGGTAATAAATGTAGTATTTATACAGTACTTTCTACAGTTTTTAGTACAACGTATAGAGTGTTTATTTTGGTAAATTAACACTATATACATGCATTTAGCTAGGGTTTAAAGGCCAAAATCAAAGAATAAAGGTGATGAAATGAGAATTCATCACCCCCTATACTTACCTTTGTTAGTCCCTAGCAAATACTTATACATATAAGTGAAGAAAAGAAAGTAAAGAAAACAAAAGGAAATAACTTGGAATAATATTTGTCTTTTAGACTTGTCTTAATAAAGTCAAAGTTTGGAGCTCAGAGAAAGCCTTCGGATTAATGGTGTGTTCGTAACCACAAAGAAATTAGGAAGTATGACATAACAACCCTTAGGTTACATACTCCTATTATACATTCCAATTCACATCCAGGTCAAAACCATTCTCTCAGTCGCATACTCTTGCTACCTTGAAATGATAGAACCATGTGTGTGAAATTGTTCATCTCTCCCCTAAAAAACCATTGAACTATCGAGGCATTTGCTCTACTGATACTCGTTCTCGTGGAGACAGATATTCCCTTCTAAGGTTAGGTGCTCCTGGTCTTTACAACCGAATGGGGTTAGAAGTTAGAAGAATGTGAAGAGAAGTGGGAATAGATTAGTGTAGTCTTCTTTCCCTTGTGAAGTCAGTTAGCGTAACCGATTCTTCACCAAGAAGCAAGTTTTTTCTGAAGTCGAATTTTTATGGAAATGTTGGTTGTAGGCTTCTTTGGATATTTTCTTTGACTTTCCATAGCATCTACATTCTTGTTTGTGCCCCAGTGGATATATTTTATTTTGTTCCACCCAATTTTTGGGGTCTTCAAAAAAGTTGTGTCGGTAGACCATCCCTCATCTGAAGCACTGTTTCAATCCATCTCTAGTCTTTAGATATCGTTGTTATCAAAATACATGGATTAGAGTATCGGTGTCAACAATCCCCAAGAATGGCTCCTGAGACACCCTTGACGAAGCGGCCTTGCATCGTCCCGACTTAGACTCCAAGATTTTTCAACAGTCTACCAGAGTTGAGATAAGTGATAGGTGCGAGTTTTCCAGTCAAGTCACTATCTCAAGAGTCTTACGGATGATATGAAGGGTTTTATTTAGGCACATTGAATTGACTCATGAACATAGTCTTATGGAATCTAAAGAATTAAGTCAAGGTGACCTGAAATGTCTCCACTTCCAGTCCTCAATGGGTTCCTCTCAAAGTAAGTGCATTAAGGTCGATTCCATGCTCCAATCTTTGGACTTTATTTGGACTCGTTCAATAGCCTAGTTATACCGAAAAATGCCAATGCTATATACAATGCAAGAAAATATTTTTCTAAAGCAATTTTCTGATTTTCAACTCTTTTATGGATTTTTGAAAAAGTTTTGCAAATTTTTATGCAATTTTTTGAAAAAGGTTTTGCAAATATTTTTGGAATGTTTAATTTTGCAGATTTTTAGGGAATTTTAAAAATAAAAGGTTTTGGAAAAAGACATAGGTACAGATATTTACTCGGGAGTGCATCTTATTATATACAAGGGTTAGGGTTTAGGAATTTACAAGAGGTATTTACATGTACTTAATTATTATTTATAGGTTAACATGTTAGGTTTGTAGAAGATATTTTTTAAAATTATGTATATAGTTCTTAAAATAATTTGAAAAAAATTTGCAAACATTTTGAAAACTTTATTTTGTAAACTATTTTGACAAATAATTTCTGCAAATATTTTACAAAATTTTGAAAATCATTTTGCAAAGATTTTTCAAAATAGTGTATATAGAATTTTTGCAACCATTTTTCAAACCATTTGCAAATAGATTTACAAAACATTTTATTTCACCCAAAGAAAGGAATTTTTTACAAACAAAACATTTTTACAAAGGTTGAAAACGCTTTACAAAATATTCTTCCAACAGTTTTCAAAAGATTTTTCAAAAGGATTTTCAAACTATTTTGCAAACATTTTGCAAAACATATTTACCCAATTTATTAATCGGTATATACAAAGGGTTTTAATGACTTTTATACAAGTAATTTCTTTATGCTCATTTATTTGTTTTTATCCATACTTATTGAAAATACGAAAGTATGAGTTATGGCTAAAATATATACAGAGTATATATTGATCCCCATATACATAACTTGAGCTATGTACTCATGGATCAAAGAGAAAAGGAAGACATAACTCAGACAAAGTATAGAAAAGCATATACTACGACGACTTAATAAGAAGTCAACCATCCCCCCCTATACTTAGGATTAATTAATCCTAAGTATAGCAGACTGTATTCTACATACAGGGAGGGTCGAGGGTGGGAACGAATAAACAAATCATCGGTTCATCCTATCTCCCCCTATACTTAGGGTGAAATATCCCTAATTATAGAAAGATTATCAAGAGTTGAAGAGACATGTGAGGGATCAAAGAATGAGTAACCCGAGGGCGGTCACCCCCCCCCCCCACAATACTTAGGATGGAGCATATACTAAGTATAACATAGATGAATGGGGTGAGAGTAGCATGGAAGAAAGAATTTGAAGAATGAAAAGGAAAAGAAGAAAAAGATTAACTAATCAAAAATGTTTTTGATTGCCTCATCCGATTATATTGATGTTGCGGCTGTGAATTCTTCATCATAGACCACCTGAATCGAATCCACCACAGACAGAAACGTATCATGTTCAAGATAAGGCTTAACTGTCTGTTGATCACAAATGGCTATGCGTCAGCTAACAAACAAGATACAACAAAGCTTACATTACCACGCACATGCTTGACTATGAAAGGCTCGGTCCACTTGCTTTTCAACTTCCCTGGGAATAGTTTGAGCTTGCATCAAACAGCCAAATCTTATGACCCAGTTTGAAAGTCTTGCGGCGAATGTACTTGTCATGCCACTTTTTGACCTTCTCCTTGTACATTAGGTTGTTGTTGTATGCATACTCACGGAATTCTAAAAGTCGATCCTGATTCAGCTTTTTATTTTTTCCGGCCTACTTGGAATCCAAATTACAGACATTGATTTCCCATAAAAATTTGTGAATGACTTCTATGGAAAATGGCATTGCTTGTCGTACACCAGGTGGTTGGGAGACATTCCTAATATTAACTTGTACGCGGTCCGATAAGCCCAAAGTACTTAATCAAGCAACTGTGACCAATTCTTCCTATCGGGGCACACAAGTTTCTCTAGAATTGTCTTTATCTCCCTATTTGAACATTCAGCCAGGCCATTGGACTGTGGGTGGTACAGAGAGGCGATGCGATGTTCAAATCAGAATTCTTGAGTCAGCTTCTTCACCTCTATGTTGATGAGATGTCTACCCCCATCTGATATGAGAATTTTGGAGATCCCGAACCATGCTATGATGTTTTCGCTTAGGAACTGAGATACGACGCGACTATCGGCAGCTCAGGTTGGGATAGCCTCCACCCAACGGCTCATGTAATCGACAACAAGCAGAATATACTCAAAACCTTGATTGTTGGGGAACATGCCCATGAAGCCAATACCCACGCATCAACCACGTCTGAAATTTGAATGTACTTCAAGGGCATTATGTCTCTCACTACATTAATACCATCCAGTCTTTAACAGTTAGTACAATGCTTAAAAAATTCTTCTACAACTTTGAATAGAGTCGGCCACTTAAGGCCTGTTGTAGAACTTTTGATGTTGTTCTTCTCCTAGAGTGGTGTCCTCCTGGTTCTCTATTATGATAGTGATCGAGGACACTCTGGACTTCCTATTGAGGAATGCACCTCCTCCATATGCAATCGGCACCCTCACAAAATAGATAAGGATCCTCCCACTGATAGAAATGAATATCCAACATGAATTTGTTGACTTTCAACTTCGACCAATCTTGTGTTGTTCTCTTGGACACAAGATAATTCAAAATATCAATGAACCAGGGGAATGAGGTGACTGAGAGAATGTCTTCATCTGGGAAAGTTTTCGTAATCGACATTAAGTTCTGCTCAGGAGTATCCAGCTCTGGCAATATTGACAAGTGGTCGACCACCACATTTTTAACTCCAAGTTTATCACAGATTTCTAGATTAAACTCCTGGAGAAGAAGGATCCATATAATAAATCTGGGTTTGGCATCCGTCTTGGCCTGCAAGTACTTGATGCCACAGTGGTCTATATACACTACTACCTTGGATCTAATCAAACGGGATCTGAATTTCTCCAGGGTGAAGACGACTGCTAGCAGCTATTTTTCAATGACAGTGTAGTTTCTCTGAGCTTCATCTAGAGTCCTACTAGCATAGTGAATTGCAAATGGTAGATTATCTCTCCGTTGTCTTAGAACCACACCAATGGTGTAATATGTTGCATCTGTCATGTTCTCGAATGGAAGAGACCAATCTGGAGGTTGAACGATAGGGGGCTTGGGTGATCAATTCTTTCAATCGTGTGAAGGCTTGGAGGACTCTATTATCAATAATAAAATCTGCCTCCTTTCCCAGAAACATAGTCAACGCTCAGGATATTTTGATAAAATCTTTGATGAATCGTCGGTAAAAATCGACGTTCCCTAGTATCATCTGACTTGCTTCAGATTTATAGGTGGCTCGAACTTTGAAATCACTTACACCTTCGCAGGGCCAACCTCCATGCCACGTTTTGAAATGACATGGCCCAATGCAATATCTTCTGACACCATAAAACAAAGAAATATATTCTCATTTCATTGTAAAATATTTAGGCAATTACCCTTATACCACAAAATAGAAGATTATTCAACAGTTATACTTAATTATGGCACATACTGACGTATAATGCTTACTTTAATTTAGTAAATCTAAAAGAATTGAGAACAAATAGCTTGTTCAAATATTTGCAAAAAATAAATGTACTTTAGAATCCGTAATTTATTTAGATAATCTTTTTTTAACCATCGATGAGTAATAGTATACGGATAATATTCTCTCTAATACAATCGACAAACGTCGTCCACACGTATCTGTTGTAGTTAAGAATCTGTAAGTAAGATTATATCGTAAAATAAGAAGCATTAATTTTAGATATACAACTATAAATTACTGGGGATCAATAAAATGAAAGAGTAAACATACCATCTCATCGACCATGACAAAGTCAACACTTATCAGCGAGTCGCCCGTATAGGGATTAAGCGAATCCCAGACACGAACAATCCGTACCCGAATCTTGAAATTCCCTTTTGACAAAGTTATTTCTGAAAGAAAACGGTAATCAAGTCCATGGTATACCTGGAACGTTTGTAAAGAAAGATCAGTTACAGAATGAGAGGATATTACAACAAAATATTTAAAAGTACAACGAACGAAACAGAAGTCAGCAGAATCTTACAAATAATATGTTTAAGTCAGATTATCAAAGACTTCCTTATAAACGATATTGCACATATATCCTTCGAAGTTCTCTCCATGCTTGTGGGAAACATATATTTTCAGTCCTTTCCGTGATGTAACCCGTGATGAAGCTACATACAACTGTCCATGGCAGAAGACAGGAACTGGAAGGTAGAGTCCTATTTTCTCAAGAGTTTGCCCTTGACTTTTATTTATGGTCATAGCATAGCATACTCTAATGGGGAATTGTTTTCTCTGTAAAATAAAAGGCCATTTTGTTTCCTTAACCTCTAAAGTAATTCGTGGTATGTACACTACAGAGCCTCCATGATTTCCTGTAATAATTTTTGCTTCAATTACCTTAGATGTCAATTATGTTACCAACAATCTAGTACCATTACAAAGACCATTACTCTGATCAATATTTCGCAATAACATAATTGGTGTGCCCACCTTTAATTTGATAACGTGATTTGGAACCCCATTAAACTTCAAAGTATTCAGAAATTCAACATGATATAATAGCTCTTCTTCATCTTTGCATTTAGGCGACTTACCTAATGAATCACAACTTAAATACAATTTCTCCTCACTTGGTACCAAGGGAAACATGTATTCATTGATTTCATCTACAGCATTGTTCGTAGGTGTTATAATGGATCTTTCCTTCAAGTACTGCAGGTCATCATATCTTCTCGAGAAATCATCGTATATATCAACCGAAAAATCCTCAACATTTTTTTCATCTGAAGTAACCAGCAAGTCTCGTGGTATTTTTATCCATGTTGCCTCCTCCTCATCTTCATGTTGTTTGAACATTGGGATGTCTCCACTGCCTATATCTAATATCCACTTCGCAAAATTCATCGATTCTAATAAAGTACCCTCATCCAAATTTCTATGCGACAGCCTCATATTCTCTGTTAATCTAAAGACCTTGCAATATTTCCACAATATTGACTTGTTCACTGAAGCAGCCACTATATCTTCTCTTTTCCCATTATTAATAACCGACAAAATTTGCTTAAAGTCGCCACCTAAAATAACAGTTATACCTCCAAATGGTTTATCAACAACCCCATAATCACCTGATATCATGATATCCTTCAAACTTTTATCTAAAGCCTCAAAACAATTTCTATGATTCATAGGTGCTTCATCCCAAACGATAAGGCATGTTTTTTCCAATAACTTCGCAAGATTAGTCCCCTTCTTTATCTCACATGTGGAGTAATCATCCAACTTCAAAGGTATCTTGAACCGGGAGTGTGCGGTTCGACCACCCGGCAAAAGCAATGAAGCTATGCCAGACGAAGCAACAGTAAGAACAATATTACTTTCAGATCTTAACCTTGATATTATTGTTTTCCACAGAAAAGTTTTTCCTGTTCCTCCGTGACCATAAACAAAAAACAAACCACCGCTTCTACTATCAACAGAACGCATAATAGATTCATATACTACTTTTTGTTCAGAATTCAGTAAGTCTATATCTTTTAAGAATTCATGCAAAAGGACAGTTGTATTGTAATTCATTTCCTCAGCAACCAGTCTATTATTTTCAATATCAACTAATGGATTTGAAGGAACCTTAATATTAAAATCAGTAAGAGAGTAGGAATTTTGATTCAAAATCTGCTCTATTTCAATTAATGCATAGGATTTCAAGGATTGTTCATGTATGGATTCATTAGAACTTCGTGCTTCCACCCCTAACATATGACTGTAATCTTCAGAAAGCAGACACCAATTATTCTCCCATAACCTATTAGGATCTGAAATGCGTGAGTGCAATAGGAGAGTAGCAAATAAATGTTGCATTGCCCACGAACTTGCCCATTGCGATGCATCTCGAATAGCATCATTCCATTCCTTATCATCACCTAATAAACCAAGAGCATTACATGCTTCTTGGAATGTTGGATGTATTATACCATTTACTGTCTTAATTTCATCATAATTTCTTTGACCTTTTACTAAGTTAAGTAACAACCTCATATAATATAATTCTCCAGAATTAGGGTGCACATACACGATCCTTCCGACACACCTACCTTGTTTTCTTTTTGTCCATATTCTAACCTTACTATTCCAAACCCAATATCTAGGGAAGTCTGCATATATCAAATCTCTTGCATCCGCATACAATGCATTTGCTTGCTTCCAAGATGTAAACATGGTTGACTTGACGTATTCTTTGTCCATAATGGTTTCCATATTATCATCATCTCTAAAAATTATATTGTTCATCAAAGGTAGGTGAATCACTAACCTCTCTACAGAAGGATCATGAAGCTGTATTGGAAACTGAAATATGCGCCACACTGCTTAGTAAGCTGATAAGTATCTACAATCCAAATCTATTACTATATCTTAAAGTCCGTCAAGTCCATTATACTTTTGCCCACAAATGCCAATTTTACCCTTTTGATCCCATCCTCCCGTCATCATTCCAAAAAAGCCCCTCGGCAATCCCCAAAATCCCCTCGCCTTCGCCTTCTACCGCGAAGGCAACCCTATCTCCCGTAAAGGGCTTCTGCTCCCCCCGCCTCTGTTCTGTTCACGCCGTCCTCCGATCATATAAGTGCTCCACCATCTCCCACCCCCATAGCGCCACTGCCGATTGGATTGGCATTGGCATCTTCTGTCTCGCTCTCGCCCAGCGATGCTCTGCCCTCCCCACCTGCTCCCCAATCGCCTTTTCCCTCCTCTCCGTCAGGGATGCTCCCTCTCTCCCGGACTCCTCCGGTTGGACCTCCTGAAGAGCTCCGGTTCATGATGGTCGAGGTTGACTCCAATGGCGACGGCTTCATCTCCCTCGCTGAAATCATCAACCTCAACATACGGAGTGTGCGCCTTGACGACGCGCTGGAGGACCCCCGTCAAGCCTTCGACATCTTTGATCTCGACCTCAATGACTCCATCTCCCCCAACGAGCTCGCCAAGGTCAGACGGGAGCTCAGCGAGGGCACCACAACCGCATAATGCAAGCGGATGACAAGCGACGTGGATCGCAAAGGCGACGATGTCATCAACTTTGAGGAGTTCACGGAGATGATGACGAAAAAGTGAACGGTTTGTTTCCAGAAACCCCATGATTTTTGGTTTTTTCGCTGGATTCGAATCCACAATCGAGGAAGTTGTTTCCTTTTTCAATGGTGACAGGTGTTCATTCCGTGGTTTTGTTTTATTGCTAGATTCATATTCGATCGACAACAAATTTGTTTCCTTAACCCATTTCATGTTTGTGTCTATTTGTTGCCATATTTTGAGATCGGGAGTAAAAATGATAATTTAATTTACGAGGACGGTTCGTTGGTTCATTCTGTTGCCTGAACTTAAAAGGCAAAATTTTGTATCATGTAAACACAACAAGGAATATTTGTTGTGGTCCTGAAGAGGCATATTGATTTCGATTTTGAATCGTGACCACTTATCTCTGACAGTACGAAGGATCTCATTTGAAAGATGCGTTGTTCTCGACCTTCTGAGCGCTTAACTGCTCATGAAGTCTCATGTAATTTTTATAGAGACCTGCATTCAGGATATGCACTCTTTTTACAGTCAAGTTTCAGATTTATATTCAATCTGGAATGAGGAAAACCCATTATTATTGATTGTTTTTTTAGTGGCATAAAACATGTCTGCTTGTGTTTTTGGTTTCTCTTGATTAACATGGATCTGTTTGTACAATGATTCTAAATCTTTTCTCCCAGATTTTTTCCAAAAAGCTTTTCTGGAGATCTGATCACCCAGTTTATTGAATTTTCATAGAATTGAAATATCCATACTATTTTCATGATACATAACTTTATGCGTATCATACATGGCGTGTTCACTTTCACTGTATAGACCATCCATGGATATGTCAACATGGAGTTGCACCTGACATGGCATTAGATCGTGTTCTTTGTCCACTCAAGCAATTCTCGGCTAATAAGTTTTAAAAAATGGCCTTAAGAGTTAAGAGTAAGTTCATCTGCCTTTGGCATCGTACTTTATGATGCTGGTAATTGATGCTTATTGTAGTGAATTATTATACATTTACAGTATGAATGCAAGATTGTAAATTTATTATAATTCGATTCTTAAGTAGCCAACAATATCGCCCTCATAATGCTACAACATGGATGAATTCGAGTAAGTAACAAGAGGTCAATGATAATAGATTCAAGTTTGTCCGTAAAGTACGTTGAAGATGAGTGCTGATGTATAATACATAGATACAATTATCAACACGATGACATACATAAGAATTACATAAACGCAAGCATAGAAGTCGAAGTCGGCTAAGAAAGTCGAAGCACATAAGTCAGGAAGACGACGACGATGTAGGGAGAAGAATAAAACGTACAACAAACATTCCTATCGGAGTACTACTCAAGCATTATCATATTTGCAAGGAAGAGATATGTGATATTACTTCTATGGATTCCATCCCAATATTATAAAATGTATCTTATGGTACGTTACAAAATAAAATAAAGAGTACATTCTTTACAATAGAGAAATTGTGATCTCATTTCATTGTCATGGTTATATTCTTGATTTACAGAGGAAGGAGATAGTCTACTACGAAGGTTCCAGGAGCAGGATCTCGCTCCAATCACCGGAGCTTGCCAAATAATTTCACAATGAATAATATTTGTTATCATATATATATATACTTAAACTATGAAGATATCGCAATAAATATTTAAATTATTTGTTGTTGCGAGTCAATTTTGTTGTAGTATATTGATGTTAGCTAAGCTATAGATCTTGGAGGGCATCTTGGAGTTAATTCTTTAAGGCCCTCCCTTTAAGCGGGGACAACAAATTACATTGATCAAGGTGAATCAAAGGTGTTTTGGATATGTACATAGTTTCATCCTTTAAAAAACCATACATATTTTCAAAATTAGAGATACTATATAAGGCTTTTCCATAAGAAGAAGATTACATAACTTCAAGAAACGAAGGTATTTTTTTATAACGATGTTAGAATCCAAATCATTTTTGGATATCGCTGATTAGGCAATGTTCAATGATCAAAATATATTTAATTCAATTCCGCTTAACTTGACTTATTAATGCGTGCAAGTTAACAACGACCCAGTTAAGTCTATAAGGTTTTTTCGATTAAACGGTTGCATCAAATAATTCAACTTTTTCCGACTGATATAAATATGGTAACAACATTTTTATCTTCACATCTATCTAATGCCAATTGTTTAGATATGAATCAAATTACCAATTTCGGGTAGATATAATTTTACTTCCCATATAGATTAGAAGTATATAAATTCTTACAACATTAATCATCTATGATGTCGAACATATAAGTAATGAACATATTCTTCAAAGGTTTGCTTGGAAATTTTCTAAGCAAGGGATCACAAGTACCTTCCTATAGACAAATGAGTAAAGGAGGCAAAATTATGAATATGAAAATTGTTCGTCAAAGATAGTCCTACCAATTTTTATATAGTTATATAAGCCTAAAGCTTGAAATCTAATATTATAAATGTTCATTGTTGGACTGGACACCCATGAGATGTAGGAAGTATGTATCGAAAGTGACTTTGGTTCATCAATTAGGCTTTTCCTTATAATGCCACACTTGTGAGATATTATTTATTCAAGAGTTGTTAATATGCTGGCATTATTTACAAATATTTTAGATTATTTACCTTTAATATTTTATATATTTTGCTCTTATTTATATGTAAATAAGTTTTAGAAAACTAATTCGCAAGGTATTGAATAACATTTGTAATAATGCAAGTTTACGGTCTTACTTACAAAGATGACCCTCTGAATTCACATTTATGAGATTATTTATTTAAGAGTAGCTAAAATGCAGGCACTGATTATATATCTTTTTGCTTATTTACTTATAATGTTTTATATATTTTGCTATTAATTATATGTACATAAGTTTTGGAAGACTATTCCGCATGGTAATGAATAACATTTGTAATAATGCATGTTTACGATCTCCCCTGTATAGATGACCCTTAGAATTTTAATTTAATTAGGCTTTGTATTCTGTACTTTTCATAAATACCATTAAGAATATTTGCTCTTATTTAGATCCATATATACATATTGTAACAACTATATACGTAGATGATTTTTAGATATTTCTATATGATATTTGCATGCCCATTCAAGCCACATTTTCAAGATAGACTATTTGAACATTCTATGTTATATCAATTTTCATTGTGATCTTTTTAACTTTACTTTGCAATGTACTATAAAAAGAAAGTTTCTTTTTGCTAATATCCTTTACTCGTGCGAAGCACGGGTATGCACCCTAGTACTCCTTAATTTCATCTATATCTTGTCTATCTACAGCTGATAAATTTCTACTTTGTCGATCATTTTCTAGAACAACACGAATTCTGTCAAGTCCTTTAGTTATATATTTGAACAAATACTTGATCGCTCTCGCCTGGTTGCACCATTCAATGGTAATATGTGCTTGATACCTAACAACCAAATGTCTATTGTAAGGAACCACGTACTTGTTGTCTAGTTTTACACCGGCTTTGACGACAAATTCACCACTGTCTTTTCTCCTATACCTAGCAAATCCATTATCGTCAATTGTTGTTTCCAAGTTAAATTCTTTTGGAAAATGTTTGGAACACTTGCCCTTCGCCATACACGGTGCTTTCTTATTACAAACACCGCATGGACCATGCATCATAAACTGTGAGACAACATCGTAGCCTAAAGGATCTTCTTGATGATTGGGTAATTCTGTCGTTATCAAAGAATCTATGAATGTGTTGTTTTGTATGAATTCAGTCACTTGCCATATAAGAATATGTGCATGAGGAAGGCCCCTTTTCTGAAACTAAACTGTATATATGATGGCAATAATTTTATGAAAATCTTTTATTTCTCTTAAATAAGAGATCAAGTCATTGAGTTTCATCTTGAACACTCTACTAACTAAATCAGGCCTGTCTTCTAGTCTTTGTCCAGGAATAAGTTGTAATGCACACTTTATTTCTTTCCACTTAGCATTACATGTGAATGTCATGAATAAATTTGGATGTCCAAAGACACGACATATACCCATAGCATCCTGATAATTTTGCAACATATATCGTGGTCCACCCGTAAAGCTTGCAGGCAAAACAATACGCTTCCCAACTAACTTACCATCATTATCACCTCTACTTAAAGCATCTCGTATTCCTTGATATATTTCTGATCTCAATTCTTTCTGGTTATTTCTTATGTAATCCAATCTATCTTCCTCAATGCAGCAATAAGCGTCAACCATATACTGTTGCAATAAGCGTCCACCCCTCAAAAGAGTCTTCCCATCTTCTTGGCGATATTGGAGTCTATAAGAGTAGAACTCTCTCATGGATATTTTCTGACGTTTTTTCTTACACTGATCAGTTGCATCCGTATGTGTCAAGTCAATGTGGTAACCATCTTCTCCATACGGGAAAAGTAAAGGATATTGCATAGCCATAAACAAAGGGTGTATATCTCTTATCCTTTTTAATCTTTGCGTCTTGTGTTCAATAACAATATCACGATCTCTCCCTGAACATCCAAAATCACCTACAATTAATCCAGCAATTTCTGAAACTGTTGGTACACTATATGTAGAGTCTTTAGTGTTCCTCAGCGCCGTAAATCTTAAATGTGTACTTTCCATGGGTTTAAGTATCAGTCGGTCTCTTGCCATCCTAAAAGACTTGACTATTTCATTTGTTTCATCCAGCATCCTTAGTAATTTCTCTATAATTGTGTAGTCTACTTCTTTATTTTCTCTATCATCCTTATTTATTAAACAAAATCTATTTGAAACCTCATTCTCAGTGTCATATATATACAATTGAGAAAACTTTGGAGTTTCCCCACAAACGGGAAGCAAAGATCCTATAAGGTGACAATTTTGTCCAGATAATCGGAAAATATATGGACCACGACCTCTGTTGATGTGGTGATCTATCTTTGCTCCCATAGACGTAAACACAAACAAAGAGTTGTAAATTTGAATTTTTTCGCGGAACATATTTGATTTAGTTCCTCTCATTGGACTGAGAAGATCATCTAAGATTCGTGGTGTGGGTGGCAGTAATCTCAATTTTATCTTCCCTTTATTACAACACACAGGGAATATTTGTAGTCTGGCAAATTTTTTACCCTTTAAACGTTCAGTCATCCAGAACAATGCCCCACAATATACACATGTATGATCTAAAGTACCAAGATCTAGAACTCCCCTCCCATTCAAGTAATACTCGGTCAGTACATGATAAAAAATTCACAACATATGAGTAGAGTATAAACATAACATTCTAACCTTCATCTGACGTATGCATATTTAGTTCTGAGTCAAAGTGGATATCACCCACATGACATTCTCCACCATACAAAGATGGACGTCTACATTGGACTTCACGCAAACTTTCACATGTACTCCAATTACCCACACCAAAGCGGGATATCTCTTTTTCTCTATGGCTCAAACGAAGAGTTTCTGTTTGTTTCCTTTTACGTTTCATTACCATTTTTCTGGCATACCTATTTGCCTTATATTGTTCATAAACATCATAAACAGAAGAGCCAGATGCAGCACTTTTATCTGTACATTGTCGGGTAGATTTATTCTTCTTTTGAATCAAGATATGCTTTCTAATAGACCTATTAGTCCTCCAGAACGTTCTTAAACTAACATCAGTTCCCCCTTTAACTACTGAAGACACCATACCCGACATACAAATTGGACTTGTTAGTGTCATATCCTTTTCCATATTTCTTATGCTAAGATTGTCAGTATTGTCACATACGTCAAGATTGCTTCTTTTTCCCAAATATTGTATTTTTTGGTTACATACACTTTTAAAGTCAGTACACCCTCCCTGCAATATTCTGTCCACTCTAACGGCCATTACCTGAATTACACACAAACATCAAACGATTTTAAATCCATTAATAATACATGAAAAATATAAATCGAGTCATAAGCAACAAACCCATACATCAGAAAGAAGAAGCATAACATTTACTTAAAAGCCAACGACAGACAGAAGGAAAGGAATACAACTATACAATAGAACTTATATCAAATTATTAGTAGGAATAAGTATAAAATATAACAATGAAATTTTGAATAACATTCCATCTCAAACAAAACAATATCAAATTAATGTGGGACCACAGTTTCTGGATATGCTATAATTTCCATGCATATGCTAAAAAAATCAATTACAATCTATACCCAATATTACATCGCAAGGAATCGGATGAAAATGAAGGAACAGAACATGTGAATGGGAAAAACACAAAAGGAAAAAACAACTACCACACAAACCAACAAACAACTCAAGCAGGAACATGTAAATAAGAAAATTTCATCCAGTAAAATGATTTTTTCTTTCCAAATATGTTACTTTCTACTCACATATTCCTAAATGATGCCATATAAGTAAACAACTTGCCGAGGAAATGAAAACAATATAAACTTACACAACAGAGTAATATATAACCAATAATTCACGAAAAAAGGAAGAAATTTAAATAAGAATTTCGCTATATTCCAGTCGCAAGCAAATACTATAAAGTAAGGTCGATGTTATTATTTCGAAAGATTTCAAAAGTGCGGCCATTTAAAAATAAACAAACCTGAGCCTCCTCACTATTTCGTCCAACGTGTTCATCCATTCCTTCCAGGTACCCACTTGATTCCTAGAGTATAAAATAGAAAAAAACATCAGCCACACGTCATACACCCAAATATGACAATAATAAGTTACAATATAATCATCGAAGTCCTACATCATTAAAAAAACGTACAATGGTTATAACATAACACGATAACAGCAAACCATATGAAGCACATGGAGGAAAACTTCCACATACATAGTATACATCAGAACCGAATAAATCAACATAGAATGATGAGCTGAAGGTAATAGCATCCGAATAAATAATCTAAAAAAAAGGCATACCCCATAACCTTGGCTGCTCCCTCCAACAACTTCATCGCCTTTCTGCATGGCTCTACGCAGTCTGCTGATCACAATGAACCAATCAGCTGAAATAAACATGCAAGGAAAAAACCCCTATGAATAAAAGTACGTCTTACTCAACAAACAGAGACAAATGTACACCAAGGAACTATCAGAAATAAACAAATGTCTGCATGCTTCAGTAAGACCACATACGTCTCACCCTATTTCCATATTCCCAAAACAGTTTCCATATGAACATATACACAACATAAGACATCCAAAAAAGGTTATCTATACGAAAGAGTTGCCCAATCAACCCAAAGCACTGTTGCAGTAATATCCCGGAAAAACTATTCTACAAAAAACCACTGGAAATAACGCAAACAGAACAATATATCTTCAAATTTGTGTAAAAAAAATACTGTAACTCCAATAACCCAACAGCAGACGAACATAAGAAATGGGAAAAAAAGACAGAGACTCGCAATATGTAATCATACCCATACTGACATTGAACTCATGAACACATAAAATTGTGAAATGCGTAAAAAAAATTTTCAAAAAGAGATACGATCAGACAGTCGGAAAAGGTGTAATTCCTCCAAACGAATTAGATCCACAGACGATGAAGAGTCCGATCTAAAAGAGAAATCGTTGATAAGGATGGGACGATAGGAAAATAGAGAGTAAAAAACTATAAGACGTCTTCTACCTTTCTCTCCAAAGCGGTCGTCTCAAGGTGAGAAAACCATAGATCTTCTGATAACTTGACCTAAAAAGAAAGTCGATAAGAACAAAGGTAAAGAGATAAAGGGCACTCTGAAAATCGTAGACACGTAGTCACAGCAATTGATCCAACTCCAACGACACGCAGATCGAACTTCACTCTCCGAAGCGGTCGTCTCAAGCTGAGAAAGGCATAGATCTTCTGATAACTTGACCTAAAAAGAAAGTCGATAAGCACAAAGGTAAAGAGATAAAGGGCACTGTGAAAATTGTCGACACGTAGTCACAACAATCGATCCAACTCCAACGACACGCGGATCGAACACCACCCGCATGACGGTGAAGGGAATAGCGGGGAAGGTCGACTCTACGGATCGACGTCTGGAAGAAGAGCAGACGACCGGGTGGAAAGGCAACAGACACGTCATATGAGAGAAGGAGTTGAAGAGAGGAGAGTCGGCGGAGAAAATTAGGGCAGGCGCAAACACCTCCCCCATCGGGTAAGAGAGACGCGAGAAAGGCCCGATACTTGCGATAGGCGTAAGCGCACATGACAGAGTACATAAGCACGTGATACAATAGCGACGGCCAGAGGAAGGGGGCTTCACGCAATAGGGAAGGATCCGTTGGGGATTTAATGTGCGCACAGGCTTCCACGTGTCTGAAGCTGGGGATGGGTACCCAGCTTTAGTATAGAGTATAGATGATAAGATAAGGAGAGAGAAAGATATTGTGTAAGACAAGATTGTTAGATAAGTTGTATTTTTTTTGGGAGAGAGGTAGAAATTGGAGGAATAAGGAGGAAAATCTTGCCCCTTGTCTAGACTCTAGGACGAAAACGTTGAACATATGTCGAGGGATAAGAAATTGGAGGAATTATTCCTCGAATGAACACATCTATAAGGTTTTATCACTTGTGCCCCTCTTAACTTCTGCAATATCATTTATACCCCTTCCTTTTTGGGAATATTAGTTGTATCACTGACTTTTTGTGGTTTTATCACTTGTACCCATCGGGTTAGTTGTGGTCCATCCATGTTCCAAACATGCATTAACTTTGAGACACAAGGGTACTTAGAAATAAAAAGCTAGAGAAGATGTGTAAACATTTAACACTTCATCCCACCTCCTCACAACTCCTTTGGCCACCTCCCTCGCCCCCTCCTCTATCGTCGCTTCACCAGCAACCGTTGTCATGTTCCAGGTACCTTTTAAATATGTTCTTTTTCCTTGGTTTCTTCTCGTTATCTCTTTGTTTCTCCTTTATCCTTCTTCTTCATCGTGTTTCTCCTCTACTTTATGCCTTCTTATTCTTCTAGATCCCTCTATCATCTCATGATGCACCTTTTCCTTCTACTGCTTCGAACCCACCATCGCCGCATCCAACCATCATAGCACACATCTTATGCACTCTCTTCGCTTTCTACATGCCACGCCCTCCCACATGAGATCAAATTCGACTCCTTCCCCACCGCATTGGAGATCTCGCACCTCCTTAATCCTATGTGAATGCCAACAAGAGATACGTACTTGAAGTATCTAACGAACAATCGATGCCTAAATGCTTCGATTCAAGTATCCTTGTAGGTTCCTTGATGGAGGAGCTTGTCGCCTCATCGAAGGTGTGTACTGCTACAAGAGCCAAGACCTTCACCTCAGCATCAACTCCCACATACATTGGATGTGACAGAAGAAGCAGAGCGGGGAAGGTACCATATTCATCCGACCCTTTGCCTCTCCTACAGATGCATGGATATATCAAGGTTCCTTCGAGCCTAATCTTCAGAGAAGATCCGATCGAGCCCTTCTTGTTGTGTTCCAATCGATGGGTTGTGCATCCCTTTTTAGGCCCCAGCAAAGGGAAATCATGGACCATCAACAATGTTGTTGATTTTCTTGAGCGTAGGTGATGAGGTCCTTTATCCGATGATGGTCATGTGATGGGATCGACTGACTCAAGTGGTGAAGTGCTCGATTAAGGAGGTTAACAGTGTTGGAGAAGGTGATGGTCACTCTGTCCTACATGGTATATATGGAGCTTATCCTTGACGATAGCGTGGCTGGAAGGGAAAAGATATGGAGATGGAAAAAGAAGGTGGAACGGAAGAAATGTGAAGATGATATTGATCGACTTCGGATTGGGTTCAAAATGAAATGATGGATTGGAGATGGGGAAGTAGTAAAGAAGATCAAAAGTAAGAAAAAATAGAAAGAAGAATAGGGGAGAAAGGAATAAGGAATGGAACTACTATGTGGAAGTGGTATTCACCAGAGGTTGGAGGAGCTTGGGAGAAGATCTCTGATTATTGCCTCGATATGAGTTGGAGAGTGGCATAGGGAAGCTTGGCAAGCTTCTTTAGGGAAAAATCGCGTTTGATCTCACTATTAGAAGGTCGGAGATGGTCGTCATATCTTGCAAGGAGAAGATCCCACATCTATCATAGGTGGGTATTGGGGGAGACAGAAGAGGTCGTGGGCTGTGGGGCAGGGCAGCATAGAAGGAGGTTGGGGAGGTGTTGAGGGAAGGTGAAGGGGGTTGACCATTATGCCCCTTTTTACCACATTGTGGTTTAAATAAATCATAGTTTAATTCAACTTTTTGATGGGTAGTTTGATAGCAGGGCAAAGTGACAACGAAGCAAGAAGTTAGGAGCACAACTATTATTCCAAAAAAGGAGGGCTTATCTGATATTGCAGAAGTTAAGAGGGGTACAAATGATAAAAAAGCCCTAACATATATACATTGAAACCTACGATGTTATGAATGAGCATTGGGCCAGATGCTTACGAATCGACAAAGCTCAGACTCAAGCTCATTTAATATTGTCGACTTCATGTCAGGCCGATACCTACAAAATTATTAAATCCTAGCCCAAGCTCTATCTCAACCGTAAATTAGCAGCTTAGGCTTGAGCTGAAATAGGTTCCTCATTTTAATGCTGACATTTTCACAACTAGGGTTTGTGATTTTCATGTGTAAAAATGTATCTTGGTATTTTGGCTGATTTTTTTATTTTTCTTCATTCTTATTAAACTGATCCAATTGGATTCTTGTCAATTGGATTTAATATGTTCATTAAGATTTCCAATTTATTCAAGCGTTGTTTACATTAATAGAGTATGTACAAAATGAGGGTTTTTAATCAATTTTCTTGGTTTGTCTTATTTGGTCTTAATTGAATAGTAATTATGTATATTTTGCTCATTTTTATAGCTCAAATATTTGGCATTAGCTCGTTATTTTATATAATTTTTGTATGTATTTGCTTAAGTATTAAAGCCAAAATTTGAGTATAATGTAAATGAATCATGGATTCATTAGCTTTGCAAAAAGCTTGAGCTTCGGGTTCCAACTCTTAGCACCTTCATGTGGTCTCCATTTCTCTCATTGTTGCTTCATTGAATTGGGTATGCACCTAACTGACCATGTTCACCTCGATATCCCTGAGCATCTCTTCACCCCAGACCTTGTGTATTGAACTTCGCTGACCTTGTATGACCTTTCCGACCATCAAGGAGCTCACCACATTATTATGAGAGTGTTTCCATGCCAATACATAGCAGCAAGTCTCATAGCTTGAGCTCTGATGAAGTACACTAAAGACAAGCATCATCGAGGAACAACCACCATTGATATGATCGAGCCATCTCATATCAACAATTGAAGCGAGAGGAGTGTAAGCCAGAAGTGGAACTAATGCACTACCAACTCAACCATTGACCAATTGATGGTTCTCATCAAGCCATCATGCATTCAACATCATGCCATATGGGCACAAATAAGGTGCAAGATTGACACACTCTCAATAATCCTAACCATCCTTCCCAAAAAAGACAATATGCATGAGGCATATTGAGGGAAAATTATCCCTTAGAGGTCCTTTAAATAATGCATGAGCCACAACATGTTGAGCAACATATGATCCTCACATGCACCCTTGAAGGGAGTCGATTAAATAAAAAAATGGACTCGTGTATCAAGGAAGCATGGAGATCGCATCATATGCGATCTAGGTCGATTAGTCATACTAGTTGTAAGCGGCAACAAAAATTAAAAAATCTCGATGAAATGACATGACATGGAAACCATTCCCATGTCATTTAATCAAGATCACA